>MU271156.1:78431-390965 GCA_021432605.1 Coniochaeta sp. PMI_546 | reverse complement strand
TGTTGCTGCTGTTGCTGCTGTTGCTGCTGTTGCTGCTGTTGCTGCTGTTGCTGCTGTTGCTGCTGTTGCTGCTGTTGCTGCTGTTGCTGCTGTTGCTGTTGTTGCTGTTGGTACTATCATATCGCTTAGTCAGCATTTGCCATATCAGTGAATAGGGGTCCGTCGAGAAGGAGGTCGTCCATCAGCATCAAGGAGGTAGTATATTCCATGATATAAAGTAATGATCAAGGACATAAAACAATGATCAAGGACATAAAACAATGGTCAAGGACATAAACCAATGGTCAAGGACATAAAACAATAGTCAAGGACATAAAACAATGGTCAAGGACAGAACAACGATTAAGGACATAAAGCAATGGTCAAATGAGGAGCGGCGAGTACGTCTGCAATTGTTCAAACTTGGGATAACATGAGTTATGTGAAGACATATGGTAGAGCCTGAAGAAACAGAGTAAATATGGGGTAGATAGTCCAGAAGAAATAATGGTCTGAGTGACAGCAACAACATGACGACGACATATGCAGACGCATAATTGTGAGAATACAATGGATAAATTATGTGTAACAAGCTTGGTAGAACATAGATTTTGATATGAGGCATGAGATATGTAGCATGAGACATGTATCAGGTGTGAGGTACGAAGCATGAGGCGTGAGGTATGCAGCTCAGTACATGAGGTGCGAAGCATAAGGTATGAGTTTGAAGACCAAGAGTATGGTTGAAAATCTATAACTGTCTAGGGGACTCGACCTGCTTAAGCAAGGCAAAGAAGTAAGACAGGGACGTCGACACTTACAAGACTGGTATGAGAGTGGGTTGGAGAAGGGGGAAAAGAGAAGGATTCCCTGGCTGGAAGGAAGTCCATTTATCTACGAGACCATCCTGGGCTGATCATCCTGATTTCGCGCGTCGTGTCCTGACGTGACGCGACGTACCTCTTCACCATATTGACTTTGTACCTAAGGTTGTGATTTTACGGACCATGGTCAATTTTTCATTGGGCTGATTCAGGGTCGTTCTAAACTTAAACGGGTGCGAAGTACACGAGCGCGTCATTCTGGTATTTGGCAATGGTACGTACCAGGTCTGCCTATGCGTGTCGTAAGATCCAGACTGATTGCGATTCTTCTGGTGTCTCCAGTCCAGGACATCTCGTGACTGCGAAGACTTCACCGTTCAGATTCATTCATGTTACTGCCCATGTTGCGTCAAGTGTATCTCGAACGTGGCGGCCTGATTCACGTTCTCTCGACTCTTTTAACACTTTCCAACTTGCATCCCTGGAGTAGACAGTCTCAGGAATCGTCTGGAGTTGTTACTTCATGTCACGACTGGCCGTCTCCATTACACCACACGAGCGTGAAGCAGGTATAACGCAACCCTAGCACTGTCCCGAAGAACGTCTTGGGAGCCGTGAGGACAATCTGACATACAATACAGCCGAAAAGGGCCCAGTAGCAACCATTTTTCCTCCATTAGTCGAAAGTAGAACCAGTAGCCGTCTCAATTCCTTCAGTACCAACCGAACAGTGTAGTGTGGCTGCGTGGTTTCGATATGAGGACATGCGTGTCTGCTCTGTCGAGGCAAAACATATTATTTTGTCTCTCTCTACAAAGTGAGGCGCGATCTCTCTCTGAGCAGACCACTCCCCCATCTGCACAGACATCGATCGATCTGGTTGGCAAATACTGTCCACCTTGCGCCCATTGCAATGCTGTCTTTCACAAACCCCCTCCAGGCACCGCTTCTTTTTCGACAAGACTTCCTCTGTGCGCACCACAAAACGCCTCGAGTACCATGTCCGCCACTCCCTCCATGAGAGTCAGAGTCTGGCCGACATTCACATGTGGTCGCCCTATTGGGCCCCAGCTCCTCAATACCGCTTCTCGATACCGCCGGCATCATCGCCATGGCCCTCCGGGTCATTGCCGCGAGGCCGCCTGTTCCCTGCCCCTGCTGAGTTACCCGGGTTAAACTCCCCCATACCGGGATTGAGTCCACCACTGGTGGATCGCCGAAATGTTTGCCTTTACGACCACGTCCTCCCTGTCCCTGGTTGCCTCGAGTGCCTTGATATTGATCGACATCGCCGCCGCCTTGGCAATCATGACTATCTCGTTGTCCAACAGACCCTCCGCAACCTCTTGCTACCGCGAGCAAGGGGTTCGAGACCACCTCTGGTGCGGGCCCGGCACTGTCCGCCTCCGGGGTCACGCCCTCCCTGTCCCTGGTTGTGCCCGGTAGTTGGTAGGCACCGCCTGTACCTCCGGGCTTAAACATCCCGTTTTCCCCTGCCTCTTGACACCGCCCGCACCGCCACCGTGGCCTTCGCATCGTCTACTGTGAGGCCGCACATTGCCTGCTCCTCCTGAGTTGCGGAAGCTCAACTCGTCTGCGCCGGGATTGGCTAATTGTTGCCTGCCTAAGAGCGATGGGGTTCAGTCAGCATTAGTCAGACGGTCGCGCACATGAATGATAAATTTGGAGGTCAATAAGAAGTTTGCCTTTAGTCGTGGGTCGGCTCATAGATGTTGGGACTGTAACCTCTGTCTGGGCTCTGCGATCAGGTATCTGAATAAGTTGAGCCTGGGCACACTGTAGTCGGGTAGGGTCTTCCATACCATGGTAGGGCCCGTGGGTGTCTTGACTTTTGATCTGTTAAAATAGAGTAACAGAGGATAGAGGGATTGCCTGGTCAACCACGCAAGGTCGAGGGGCACAAGCAAGTAAATAGTTACGCGATGCCTTGACTGAAAGTCATGGTATGGCGAATGCTCGTAAATAATAGATTGGACGTTGACGGACGATGATTTTGGGAGGGCAGGATTTTAGATGAATGGCGCTTGGCCTTTAAATCAGAAATCCCATGTCCAGTTACACAGTAAGGCTCAGCTTATCCTTGGTCGTTCAAGAAGCTAGTCCAACTGATGTTTACAACGAGCTTCTTATTGGCGTCATGAATGTGTAGATCGCCCAAGGCGAAGTCTCGCGACGTGATACAGGTTGTAAAGAGGCCACAAATTGGGATTTCCATGGACCATGGAGGCTCAAGGGAGAGCTGGGCTATCATGCTCTTTGACACTTGGGTGCCGACATGTCCAATGATAAAACTGAGGTAATCATCATGCAGCTCAGATTCAAGGCGCAGCGCTAGCACATATGACAGACTTGGTGGTAAATTCATGACAACTTGTCACCATGGGATTGATGATCGACCCCGTCCATAATGGCTAATGTATACCTGGCAGCATGACTATCAAGCAAGAAAGCAACACATTAGATGTGTGGAACTGAACCTCCACGCCGCAGAGTTGTTACAGCGCGATGATGCTGGAGATATCGGCGATTTCGGTGCAGATATCAGCACCTGTCTTGAATGGCGGCAAGGCACTTTGAAGATCGACTCTGAAGGTGTCCTCGTCGTGATGCTTCGACTTCGTTGTTATGGCATCATCAGGCCTTGGACCCAATGAGCTCCGCCGAACCTCAATTGAGCGGCGGTATGTACTGCATACCGCGGCCGTGGGATTCAACACGAAACTTGCTGGTTCAATTTTGACAAGAAACTGCGCGCAGCGATGAACAGAATGAAAAGTTTGGAGAAGGACATGACATGACGGAGATTGCACCAACAAGTACCCGACATACTCTCAGGGATTTCTTCCGTATGATAAAACAATCGAACAGACCCTGCCGCAAGACACAGATGAACAAAGTCGTCAAGTGCTAGGGGGTTTGTCCAGGATATCCGGGTGTGATCGAAGACTCTGTCTAGCCCAACTTTTATCCTCTTCGACAACCTCGACGGCCCGGTGTATCTGGCGGTGCCACCTCCACTCAACTCAGCTGCTCCCTGAACCCAGCTTCGGGCATTGGGTAGATATAACCGCCTTGATTGAACCTGTATCCCGACGGTGGTCGCATGTCCGTTCGGATGAGGAGTATGTCGCGGACGACAACAGGCGAACGAAACAGTCCTCAATATCTCAGGAGTGTGTCACATACCGCGATCATGACAGGTTTTCAGATCTCCGCAGCCCTTCAACGAGCTAGGAGCTTGATTAGGTCGACTGACCGCACCTCTCCTCGTCTGATTTGACTTGCGGCATCCCACTGCATCTACGCTTCGATATTGCTGGGTTGCTGCGCAACCTACGTGTGCCGAACAGCTGAGCCCCATGGCAGAGATGTTGTTCATATTACTCAATATTGAAAAGAACAAACGCTTCTCCGTAGCATGAGATGCCTTCTGTTACGTCCAGAGCTGTCTCGTCAGTGACTACCGGCAGGTTTCACCGGGAGCCAGGCCGGTGCCACCCGTTGGATAGCCCTCCGTGTCACAACGATGTCGTATGATGGTCTTATAGGATGTCCAACCAGGAGTGACCAGAATGAATGCACATTTAACTGCAGCGACGCCATCTTAAGGGCGCCAACGGTGCTTCACATCTTTCCCGTCCGCAATAACCTTCCACGGCACGGCTGCGCCTTTACGACGCAACGAATAAATTGCCAGCCCCGGGGACGTGGCCCTCCCGCCGTTCGATATTGCACACAACCAGGAAAACTAAGGAGTGGATGGGCGCGGGATGTGGGCATTCGTTTCTTGGAAGTTGGGAAGCTCAGAGGAACAAAAATAGCCGACCTACCACAGTATGTGGGAGACAGGAATAAAGTGGAGTCTCTTTGACCAAGGTTCGCGAATGTATACCTACCTTATTGAGCAGTAACGGTATCAGTCAGCAAGTCAGCAATATACCGCGCGTGGGTAGCAGTGACAGTCTTGCATTGGGCAATTGGCTCGGGCGAGTGACCCGATCCACTGAGGAGGACTACGATCCCAGCAATGGAATCTGCAGGTGTGCATGTACATAAGGGTCAGGAGTGTCCTTGATAACAAAATCGATGCAAATTTCCGGAGGCGCGCTGCGATTGCGGCAGTACACGTGTACATCACTGAGTGTTCATCAGTTTGCCTGTGTACTTTCCCCTTTCCGGACATGAATCACACGGTATGACGGTATTTTGGCGATCAAACTTTGCATCCTTGAGGGCTGAAAGGGCGAAAATGTGGCATACGACCGTGACCTTGCAGCCAGACCGGCCGTTGCTCGAGTCGGCAAACAGGAAATTCAATAGTGCAGCTGTTTCCCAAGACTTGGCTTGGCTCCAATCGCCAATCGCCGACTTGGAAGTACCATGCTGCCACGGTAGTATTGGCCAGACCCACAGCTCCTGGCAATATTGCTGATGCCCAGGACGCCTCAACAGTTTAAGGTTGTGTGGCTGCTGGGACGTACCACGACGCTAACCCCGATCAGCTCCATTGGCCCCTGCTGCTAAGCGGGTCCAGGCCCATCTATTTCCTGTTCCTGGCATTTGTGCTGTCAATGTTCCAACCATGTGCAAGGGTTATCTTCCCTGCGAAGCTTTGATGGGTGATCGCCAAGAGCTGACGCCCCCAGGGCCCCCTAACAACCAAAGCTCGGTCCAGAACAACGACGCCCAATTGCCAAGATACTAGCGTTGCATTCTGGACTCCTATCTCACGTCCTTGCTTCTCTCCCCTTGTCGAGCGTCGACCCAGATTTCTGGTTCGCGCCGCAGCGTATCCTCGCGACATGGGATGAGAGTGGGATGAAGCAGCTTCCAGTAATTCGAGAACTTCACAAGCGAAGTGCCAGAATGTCTTCAATGTCAACAACTGATTCAGGTCGAGAAATGCTTCTGTCTCGGGCGGGACCGTGCAGAGAAGCTTGTGCCGGCTCCAGAGCTGTTGTGTTAAGCTGCTAGCCAGTGCTAGCCGTACTACTAGCGGACAAGCTTGAGCGAAAGGTCAGACAGTGTGTCAAGGAACAAAGACACACCATGGAGGGCACGGGTTGGGATGTCGATACGTTTCCCTTTTCGGAATTGCCGTCAGCCCTGGGGGCGCTTGTCTTTCCCTGGTTCAATGTTACCTCGATCGCACCAGGAAATATAGCGTCGTGGTAGCCCCGATGCCATCAAACCTCTTGTTTTCTTTCCCCAGTGTCGGTCGTTCTGTCATTCTGTATACCTTCATCGGTATCTTCAAGTCATTCTTTTGGTCCACAGTCAAGCTGCTGGACGTTCTATCGTTGCTTTTCTTTAGGGGATGTGATATTGGCCTTACGACTTAATATATATGTCTTCGGTGTCCTAGTCAAGTAACTATACACCCGCCATGAGGCTGTCAACACTTGCCGGAGTGGCAGCCGCCTTGCTGCCATCTCTCGTGCGGTCCTGGGTGTCGACAGATACACTGCAAGATGCCGTAGGTCATGGTAACCTCGTGAACTCAAGTTCCAAGCTCATGACTTACTCGTTCACTAGGATTCAGCGCAATCGGGCTATCTGCCCAATCACCCTATCGACCCTGCCAAAATCAGTTCGTGGACGGCGCAATGGACAGGTCAATTACTGTCGACACAGGGCGAGTTGGTCCATGCGAAGCCGCTTGTCTGGACACCTCCGGGTGGTGGCAACGAACTGGTCATTGTAGTGTCGAATCTTAACATTGTCAGAGTGTGGGATGGCATTACCGGCACTCTCATCGCCCAACGCACACTCGACCCGCCCTTCTCGTCAACCGATGCCAACTGTGGTGATATCCCGGGCAATATTGGTATCACGGCCACGCCAGTCATCGACAAGAATACTAATATCATGTACTTCACCTCAAAAGGCTACAAGGGCGGCCAAACAGGGCCGATCAACACTATCAGTGGTTAGTACGAGTGCTTCCTCTGAAGTCAGAGAGTGAAAGTAACCAATTCGCATAGGCCAATATAAGCTCTACGCCGTGACGCTGCCGACGTTGACGGATATTCCCGGTTGGCCGTACATCCTCGAAAACAAGCCGGCCAACAACGATCTCAGCCGTTACTTTGTCGCCGGAACGCTCCTCCAGCGATCAGCCATAACGCAGCTGGGGAATACCATTGTGCTACCGTTTGGTGGTCACTGCGACAACTTTAACTACACGTAAGTTGGTCCCCAATGACCTCCCGGTTGTCTAGAAAAGTACTGATCCATATTTCTTGATAGCGGGTACTTGATGACGGTTAGTAAGACGACTGGCGTTGGCATCACGAACATGCAGGCTATGCAAGCTGCACCTGGAGCCCCGTCCCCACAGTCTCTGGATATTACCGTTGAAGGTGGAGGCAAGGCTGGTATCTGGATGTCTGGTCAGCCCCCTGCGGTCGACGAGGCTACCAACCGTGTCTTTGTTGTGACTGGGTATGTAACGCTTTCGTGAACATGCGGTTGACTCAAGAAGCGAGCTGACATGAACCTGCAGCAACGGCAAAGGAGGGCCCGGCGTGAACAGTGGCACCACACCTGCCAGCGGGAAAGTCCCCATCAGCTCCCTCATGCAAGCTGTATCCGCCTGGGGGGTCAACCCCAACACCGGAAACCTCACTCAATTAGATTATTTCCAGCCGTTTGATTTTGACAACATGAACGGAGGGGATCGTGATTTTGGATCTTCTGGGCTGAGTCTGCTTGATCCTTACTTCTCTGGCGGTGGGGTCACACAGGTGCTTGTGGCCATGCACAAGTCCGGCCAGATTTTCATCCTGGACGCCAATAACCTCGGAGGATTCAGGATGGGGTCTGGCGGCACTGATGGCGTTCTTCAGAAGATCGACCAGTTCACAGGTGTTGCGTCGTTCTTCAGTGGTGCGGCAAGCTATCCCCTCGAAGGCGGCTACATCTACCTCTGTCCAACATCCAACTCCTTGTACGCCTACAGCTTCGGCCTTGGCTCGAACGGAAAGCCATTTTTCACACTGGCCGGGCAAACATCTCTGACTTTTGCTGCCAAGGGCGTTCCCGTCGTGACCACTTTGAACGGCCAGCCAGGGACGGGAATCGTTTGGATGGTCGACGTCAACAACGGCCTCGTTGCGTACAAGGCCGTGCCCGTGAACGGAGTCTTGCAGCAGATCACACTGCCGGTCAATACAGGCAGGCTGATGAAGAACCAGCGACCAGTGTTCGGCAACAGCCGAGTTTATGTGATGGCTAATGCGAAGATCACCGCCATCGGGACCAGACCAGCTACCACCACTGGCAGCTCGACCAGCCCGACTTCGTCGAGCAGCAGCACGAGGACAACAACTTCGTCTTCGAGCTCCACGACAACAACCTCCACTTCGTCCTCCAGCTCCACGACGAGCTCCTCGAGCAGCTCTACGACTTCATCCAGTTCGTCCACCTCGAGCGTCTCTTCAACTTCGTCGTCGTCGTCCTCGACTACCTCTTCAACCAGCGTTTCTTCAACCACTTCGTCGACGTCTACGTCGTCGATTACATCCAGCTCATCCAGCACGTCGAGCACGATCACGAGCTCCAGCACCACGAGCTCCTCCAGCTCCACAAGCTCCAGCACCACGAGCTCGGCCGCACCAACGCTAACCCAGCCTGCTACGATCGGCACTGATTGGATCTACTACGGATGCTACACCGAAGCTACCACCGGCCGCGCCCTCAGCCTGAAGTCGTTTGCCGCAGACACGATGACCCTCGAGGCTTGCGCCAGCTTCTGCGCCGCATACCAGTTCTTCGGCACCGAGTATGCGCGTGAATGCTACTGCGGAAACAGCTTGAACGCCGGGTCAGTCTCGGCGCCGCAATCCGACTGCAAGAGCCCCTGCAAGGGCAATCTGTACCAGTATTGCGGCGCCGGCAAGCGCTTGTCCGTTTACACCAAGCGCCCGGTTGTGTCGAGCTCATCGTCCAGTTCTTCCTCGAGCTCGTCTTCCAGCACGTCTAGCTCGTCTTCCACTTCGTCGTCGGTGTCGTCAACCACGATAAGTACGGATTTTTCTTCTTCAACCACGGACTCAAGTTCGTCGACAACCACAGACATTTCTTCTACCAGCAGCGATTTCTCTTCTACCAGCAGCGATTTCTCTTCTACCACTAGTGAGACCTCTCTAACAACAGACTCGTCCACCATAGAGACTAGCACATCGAGCACGTCGACTTCCTCCACATCCTCCACGTCCTCCACGTCATCGCCGCTGACCACCTCGACCTCAAGCACGTCGACGTCGACGACGTCTACTTCGAGTACTTCGACATCCGCCCAGTCAACTGTCACCCCGTCACGAGCTTGCACCCCCTCACTCCCAGCCGGGAAGATCATCACGTACAACTGGAACATAGGTTGGGTGAATGCAGCTCCTGACGGGTTCACGCGACCATTCATTGGCATCAACGGGCAGTGGCCCAACCCGCCAATCACCGGTAATCTGGGTGACACGGTCAAGATCAACCTTGTCAACCAGCTCGGCAACCAGAGCACGTCGCTCCATTTCCACGGCATATTCCAGCAGAACACGACGTTCGAGGACGGTCCGGTCGGCGTCACGCAGTGCCCAATTTCACCCGGTCAGAGCTTCGTGTATCAGTTCCGGTTCCTCCAGACTGGCACCTACTGGTGGCACGCTCACATTGGCGGGCAGTACGTCGACGGTCTACGTGGAGCGCTGATCATCAAAGACCCGTGCGCCCCCTACAAGGCCGATTCGGAATTCACCATGACACTGGCGGATACCTATCATCAAGAGGCTCCTAGACTCATCAATTACTACCTTTCGCCGGACAACAGCGACACCACTGGCGGCGCTGAGCCGGTGCCCGATTCACTTCTGATGAACGATGCCCGGGATGTGAAGTTCCCGATTACGGCGGGCAAGACGTACATGATACACATCATTAACATGGGTGCTATCGCTGGAACATACCTGCAATTCGACCAGCATACTGTCACTGTTGTCGAGGCCGACGGTGTCTGGACGATGCCATATGACACGAACCAGCTGTATGTCGCCGTCGCCCAGCGGTACACGGTGCTCCTCAAGGCCAAGGCCAGCGCTACGCAGAACTTCGCCGTTGTTGCTATGATGAATCCGAACATGTTCGGTGATATGGCCCAGCCGCCTGTGAATTCGGTGCGTCTCGGCCATCTATCCCTCTTCTCTCCTCTTTCATCCTACAGTAGACGTGTACTGACCAATGACAGGTTACCGGATGGCTCGTGTACAACTCCGCAGCCGCCCTCCCGGACCCATTCACGCTCCAACGGCAACCATGGGACGACACTGATCTTATACCCTTTGAGGGGGAGTCTCTGCTCGACCCACCAACGTTCACGATCTATCTGACCGTGTCGATTAACCAAGACGCCACTGACTCCACGCGCTCCATGTTCAACGGACAGACCTACGTCGCACAAAAGGTGCCGACCATGTTCACAGCGCTCACCGCCCCGGCCGACGTGATCATGAACCCGACCATCTACGGCCGCGCGTGCAATCCATATGTCATCCCATACAACGCGATCGTAGAAGTCAATATCAATAACCACGACGATCGCGCCCACCCTTTCCACTTGCACGGACACACCTTCCAGATCGTCAACCGCGCCGACGGCGGCGCCCTCTTCCCTGGCCTGAACTCTGCACCAGCCGTGCCGATGGCTCGCGACACAGTCGTTGTGTACGCCGAGGGCTCCGCCACGCTCAGGTTCCGGGCCAACAACCCTGGCGTGTGGCTGTTCCACTGCCACACTGAGTGGCACGTCGAGTCCGGACTGACGGCGACCTTCATCGAGGCGCCGGACGTGCTGCAGGCGAGCGCACCGTATATCCCCAACAGCCACAGGACGGTCTGTGATGTGCTGGGGATCTCACGCAAGGGCAACGCCGCCGGCAACTACAAGACCGGACAGTGGCTCAACATGACGGGGGCTAATACCTCGCCGCCCGACCCCAGCACGAACTGGGGTGCTATGGTGAACCCGCCAACGAATTAGTTGTGGGCTGAATGGCTTGGTGTTTCTTTTTGAGTTACTTGTATTGGCGGGGAGTGAGAGGCGTAATTGGAATGGTGATAACTTCTTTCTGTGCAACAATGATCCGACATACGGACCTAATTACTAGATCTCACATTCTCTTATCCTCTTATACCACCGGTTATACATATATCTGAGGCTGGATAGATAAACGGATGATCACGGGCCTGGTTCAGGGGCAGGTTAGATAGGTGGTTTAAGCATGGGATTATGCTCAGGTTGTTCTGGACCGAGGCTACAATATACGGAAGATTTACCAATAAGTTTGCCATTCTTGGTTCATAATTCATAATTTATTATATGATTTTTTATCTGTCTGCCCTGACTCTGCGGTGACTTTGTTGACTCGGCTTCCAAAAATATACTACACAATTAAAAGCTTGACTGAGGAAGATTTAACCTATGGCCGAGAGCGGCGTTACAATTGACGCCTCAGGCCGAGAATGATTGCATCATCGGCGCTGATTCGCACTAAACCCGAAGCTTCCCGCTCACCTAAGCTGGAGCTCCTGTCTAGCAGTTCTCAACGAAGAGACTACTTTGTGATACCTGCACCTTCACTTGACCACGAGCCGTCAATTGGCTAGATCTCTGCTCAGACGATGCCACCGCCGTGTCAGCCAAGATGATCGTCCTCAGAGGCCTGCATCGGGCCCCAGTCCTGCTTCGGACAGGCCACAGCCAGCTCCCCTCGTGGCGGCAGCCATGGCTTCCTCAACCTTCCTCCTCCCGCATTTTCTTCACCTCGACCACCTTCCTCCGTCTCGATGACAAAAACGCGCCCCTCAGCTCCGTCACGGCTCAGGCCGACTCACCGTCGCTCTCGACCACCAAAGATGGCCCTCCGCCATCCTCTCCGAAGCTCCCAACGCACACCCGCAGCCCCTCCGCCGACCCCCTCGCAACCCTCGAAAAGTCCACCTCGGACCAGCGCAAGGCCGACTGGGCCATCATGCGCGAGATGAGTCGCTACCTGTGGCCCAAAAACGACCTGTCGTCCAAGCTCCGCGTCAGCCTGGCCGTCGCCCTCCTCATTGGCGCCAAAGTGCTCAACGTCCAGGTGCCCTTCTACTTCAAGTCCATCGTCGACAGCATGAACGTCGACATCGCTTCCACAGGGGGCACGGCGGCCACCGTAGCCGGGGCGATGATCCTGGCCTACGGAGGGGCGAGGATAGGCGCGACGCTGTTCCAGGAGCTGCGGAATGCCGTCTTCGCCAGTGTCGCGCAGAAAGCCATACGGAAGGTGGCCTGCAACGTGTTCGACCACCTGCTGCGGCTGGATCTGGCGTTCCACCTGAGTAAGCAGACGGGTGGTCTCACGCGGGCCATCGACAGGGGCACGAAGGGCATCAGTTTCCTTCTGACCAGCATGGTCTTCCACATCCTCCCCACGGCGCTCGAGATCACCATGGTCTGCGGCATCCTGACCTACCAGTACGGCGGGCAGTTCGCCGCCATCACCGCCCTGACGATGACGGCGTACACGGCCTTCACGATCTGGACGACCGCCTGGCGGACCAAGTTCAGGAGGCAGGCCAACGCCGCGGATAACAAGGCTTCTACCGTCGCGGTGGACAGTCTGATCAACTACGAGGCGGTGAAGTACTTCAACAACGAGAAGTTCGAGGTGAGCCGGTACGACGCCGCGCTCAAGCAGTACGAGAAGAGCTCCATCAAGGTGGGGACGAGTCTGGCCTTCTTGAACAGCGGGCAGAATATCATCTTCAGCTCGGCGCTGACCGCCATGATGTATCTCGGTGCCAACGGCGTGGCGCAGGGAACCCTGACTGTCGGAGATCTGGTCATGATCAACCAGCTCGTGTTCCAGCTGAGCGTGCCGCTCAACTTCCTCGGAAGCGTCTACCGCGAACTGAGACAGAGCCTGCTGGACATGGAGACGCTCTTCAACCTGCAGAAGGTGAACGTCTCTGTCGCCGAGCAGCCGGGGGCGAAGCCTCTCGTCTTGAGTAAAGGCGGGGAGATCAAGTTCCAGGATGTAACCTTTGGATATCACGCGGACCAACCTATCCTCAAGAACCTGTCGCTGACCATACCGGCCGGCAAGAAAGTCGCCATCGTCGGACCCTCCGGGTGCGGAAAGAGTACCCTGCTCAGGTTACTGTTCCGGTACTACGACGTTGGCGACGGGAGGATCCTGATCGATGACCAGGATATCCGGACCGTGACGCTGGATTCCTTGCGCAAAGCGATCGGCGTCGTGCCGCAGGACACGCCGCTGTTCAACGACACGGTCGAGCACAACATCCGCTACGGCGACCTGTCTGCGCCGAGGGAGAGGGTCATCGCCGCAGCGCAGCGGGCGAGGATACATCACATCATCGAGAAGTGGAAGGACGGATACCAGACCAAGGTCGGCGAGCGTGGTCTCATGATTTCCGGAGGCGAGAAGCAGAGGTTGGCCGTGAGCAGGCTGTTGCTCAAGGACCCGCCGCTGCTGTTCTTTGACGAGGCAACGAGCGCGCTCGACACGCATACCGAGCAGGCGCTTATGAGGGAGATTAACTCCATCCTCAAGGAGAAGAACCGGACGAGCGTGTTTGTTGCGCACAGGCTGAGGACGATATATGACGCGGATCTGATCATTGTGCTCAAGGAAGGGCGGGTGGCAGAGCACGGGACGCATAAGGAGCTGATTGACCGGGGTGGGTTGTATAGCGAGTTGTGGAGCGCCCAGGAGACGCTTTTCCATGGGGATGGGAGCGAGAGGGAGGTTGTCATTGGGGATGATGTTGATGATGGGGCCGTTGAGCAGGAGAAGCCGAAGAAATAGGCTCGATGGCGATGCCTTGGCTGGTATATATATATGGACATTTAGGTATGGAGGGGATAGAATTGGATGGGCTACCATAATCGTGATGTTTTCAGTGGTGCCAGGCAGCAAAGTATCTTGATGTTGGATGAGACGACAATAAGATGAGAACTGTGAACACATTGGTCACCCAACTCAGAGAGGATGCAATTCAACAGTCGAACTAAAAGCTATAAACAGCCGCAAACACCACCGAGCCCAGTCCCGCCAAACTCCAGACACCTCGCAATGCGCCACGCATGCATAACCCAGCCAAACAATGGTATTTACACCCCAACCAATCCCTCATAAGCCCTCTCCACAGCCCGGCCTCCCATGCCAGGGACCATCCTGAGCTGCGCCAGCGATTGTATCTCGTCATCGTCCTTAAGCTCGAGATAATCAACGAGATCCTTCGCCTTCTTCGCCCCAAACCCATGCAGCGCTTTGATCTGCGCTACATCCCGACTATTGACGACGGTCAACAGGCGCCGTGTCCTCGGCGTCGGCGGTCCGTCCGGGTCCGGGATAGCAGAGAATGCGGCCGGCTGTTTACTGGTCTGTTTCCGACTCTGTTTCCGCGGCCTGTCCACAAAACTCTCCTCGTCGGCATCCGCGTCGCTACCGTGGAAGGACCCGTCATTTTCAGAGCCGACATCCCTCCTCTCTCTCTTCGGTTTGCTTCTCCTGGCCTTCTCAACGTCCCTCACTGAAACAGGCTCAATCCTACCACATCCGCCAGCCTGTCTCGCGGCGATCCGTTCCCGCAGCTTCTCAATCTTACCCAATAGCTTCGCCTGCCCCGGGAAAAACGGCAGGGCACTCTCGTAGCAGAACAGAGCGCCCTCGTCGTCGCCTCGCTCCTTCGCCTGCCTGGCCTGCAATAGGTATCGGAGACCCTCCGACTTGCTGTCGGACTCGCTCGTCTCGATGCGGCGCTCCAACGCCTCCAGCCTCCGCGCTACTTCGACGCTGATATGGGATGATTCAGGTTGCGAGGGTTCAGAAGGGGGCGCCGGTGCCGGTTGGGCGGCCGCACGGGAAGCGAGGATCTCGCTGACTTTGCGCTCGACCATGGCTTCTATCTGGGCAGCGGAGATGGAGAGCGTTTCTGATTGCGGCTGTGCTTGAGGGCGGGCGAGGGAGGTGTGCGTCGGTTTAGCGAGTTTACTAGGTCGCTCAGTTGCCGATGCCGAGTCCGAGGGACGTTTATTCGCTGTTGTAGAGGCCGAGCGGCGTGGTTGGGCGGTGTTGGGTGCTATCGTAGTCCGCGCTGGTGGCTTGGCGCGGTCGGTGTACACCGAGAACGCCTTGACAGGCTTATCGCCCGCAACCGCAGACGCTGCAGCAGCCTTCTCCTTGGCTGCCAGCCCGGTATGCACATTATGTGCATTGGCCAAGGGCCGCAGTGGCTGCCGCCCGCTCATCAGACTCGAAGTCGTCTTCGGCGGCTGCATCTTGAAGACGACCTCGTTCTCGATCTCGCGCACCTCGATGCGTTTGGCACGGCTGCTCACGTTGAGGCTGCTGAGCGTGTCGAGATGGTAGCTGCGCATGGGTGCCAGGTTGAGGATCATGATGGTGATGCCGTTGTTCTGGCCCAGAGACAGGATGCGCGTCATCTTGCTCTCGCGGTAGGGGATGCGCTTGTCGCCTCGGGATATGGCGTCGATGCACTGACTTAGCACGAAGAGGGATTTGTTGATGGCGGCTGATTCGACTAGACGTTCCTTGCCGTTGTCTGTGCGGCGGTTGTCTTCTGAGCCTGCCAAATCAATGGCGCTGGCTGTGCTTGAGAGAACCATGTCTCCGGTCGTCTGGGTGACTTTGACGCGCAGGATGGCGTGGCTGCGGCTGCTATGGGCGTTGAGCTTGGTTGCGGCTGTCACGCGGTTGGTGTTGGCTTCGATATAGAGAGTCTCGAAGTCTTTGAGATCTTGGCAGGAACGCTCTGAAAGGCCGATCACGATGGTCTTCCCGTCCTTCTCGCGCAGGGGTAGGCCTGATGGGGTACGTTTTTCTGGGAGTTCGAGCAGGTCGAAGACCTTATCGTTATATATCTCGTAATAGGATAGCGCAACGTCGACCGTTGTCTCGCCATTTGTATCTTTGGCAATCTTCTTCCCCCTGCGGAAGACGCCGCTAAGCAGACGAGGGATGACGCCGCGTTCGGCAAGCTTAAGGCCGCCACGCATTGTATGTGTCTTGCCGGTACCCGTCACTCCGTAGGCGAAGATGGTGAGGTCGAGGCCTTGGAAGAGTGCTTTGAGGTGGGGAGCGACTGCAGATAAAATGTCAGCGAAATTGGTGGGTGTCAATTGGGTTGAGTGAAGCACCTTCGGCGGAGAATAGCTCTTCCTGGCTGGTCTGCTGGTCGTAGACACTGTTGAAGGCAAAGGTGAACTCCTCGGCCGCGTTCTTTGGACTGGGGATCTTGACAAGATTCGGGGCCCGCCCCTCCTCGGTGCTGTCCACTGTGACAATGACATCCTTGTCCAGCTCGTTCTTCAGGAGAGGACGTATCCTCGCGACGACACGGACAGACATTTCGGGGAAGTTTGACCTTGATATCGAGGCATGAAAGAAGGGAACGAAGTGATGATGGTGGCGTATCTGGAGGATAGACAATGATGCAATTGCTCAATTGTCGTCATATACCTCCTGGATTAGTATTATTGCAGCTGTCGAGAAGCTTGGATGCTTGTTGGTCTAGGTTTGGCGGTGATGCTGTCGTCTGGGTTTGTTGGCTGGAAGTGGGCCTAATGGTTGACCGAGCAACATCCCACCAGTACCACAGTACTTTCTACATGGTCCGTGCCCGATGATGTCGGCATACGGAAATCTTGAAGCGACTTCATCCAACGACTTCGCAATCAGGCAATTCTTAGCTCCACGACCACTTACACGATGCGCGGTCAATCGCCGCTGATCAGGTCGGCGCGACGAGCTGCAGCATGTAGGATACCAGCAAGACCGGCCTACATCTGCTGGCAATGCCGCACAATCCAGATCAGCGCATCGCCGACGACGGAGTCGCCAAAGGTCGGCAGTGATGTCTTTGGAGCTCCGAGTACGACGTCCAGGGACTCGGCTGGTTCGTTACGCCCAATTCTTCTTCTTCCTCGATCGCTGACTTACATGTGGTGCAGACGCCCGCTTCGAGGTCATCGGGTCGCCATACTCTCTTCTCTCTGTCACTCTCTCCGCATCCCAGAAGCTCTACACAAGACGAGGCACTCTGGTCTCCGTAGCAGGCAATGTCGAGAACGTATGAGTTTTCTTTTTGCACCTTAAACAACAAGATCAACTAACGTATGTCAGGCCCAATCCACACTAACACTGCTGTCCCCCCTCCGCCGCGCCGCCCTCGGCATCCCCTTCCTCTACCAACGCATAACCTCCACCACGCCATTAACAGCCCTCATCGCCACCTCCTCGCCGACCACGACCTTCTCCGTCCTCCACCTCGATGGCACGACAGACTGGATGGTGGCTCAGCGCAACGCCCTGCTCGCCTGGACAGGCCACACTCTGCAGCCTTCCCCCCGCATCCACCGCGGTCTGTCGCTCGCACATTGGGGCAACACGCACCTCACAGGTCGCGGTCTCGCAGCCCTGTCCTCGCCTGGGCAGGCATACCAGCTCACCTTGGACGAGGGTGAGGAGATAGTCCTCCACCCAAGCCACGTGGTAGCGTACAGCCTCAACCGCAATCCGCCCCTGCCCTTCAGGCTACGGAGCAGCAGTCTCCGGCTGCAGGTGCCGAGCATACCGAAATCCATAATCAGCGCGGCTGGCCGCCTCGTCCCGGCCGGTCTGAGTCGGTTCTGGAATAATTTGCGCGACACATCCACCTACCGTTACCTTGCCCGAGTACTATTCGCTCTACGTACGGCGACGAGGAGGACTATCTGGGGCGACAGGCTATTCTTGCAGTTCAAGGGCCCCATGACGGTCGTCATGTCGAGCAGGGGTACGAGGGTGAGGGATGTGCTGAGCCGCGAGCAGGTGGCCGAGATTGCGGATGTGGAGGCGGGGCAGGTGCCGGATGCTGTTGAACTTGCGAGCAAGCCGAAGGAGGAGAAGGATGGGCGTATGGTCAGCGACGGGGCCGTCGCTGTTCACGTTGCGACTGTTGCGAGGGATGGGAAGGTTACGTTTGAGGAGGGGACAGGCCTGAAGGAGTTTGTCAGGTAGATGAACCTGGGAGGTGGAAACACGTGTTGTGTAAGAATAAACATGTTGAATTACATTGGGCTAGAACTACTCCTGGTTCTGCGTAAATATGTCCCGCTTGGCGGCCGCAGCTTGCGTTGGGTTGCGCTTTATGTATGTGGTCTGAGTGGTTCCTAGAGTTCCCGAACTTGTCTGAGTTGTATCTTATAACTCTTCTCGGATGCATAAGCTATGTTTAGCTTAAATTGAGAAGGGGATACTGAATGCCACCCTCGCTATCAGTTGGGATCAGGCACAGATTAGCGATGCCGCCAATGTTTTGGCACAGCCTGTGTTCGATTGGTGGTGTGGCCGTTGACTGTGTTGGAACAGTCCGGTAGCGAACGCATTTCGTTCTCGAAGATGTGGACGGTCGATCGGTGGGCCGGCGTCTCTCCCCTCACCCCCAACTCTGGCGGACTGCGAGAACGTTATATTCATTTCGAAGAAGTAATCGATCTCAGACTCTGAGCATGCTCGGTTCCTCGTTGCTTTAGCATGGGTCGAATCCCGCCTCGAGTAACATAGTTTGAGGCGTGAGCTAGACAGTAATGATGTCCCGTCGACCTTACTCGAACCGAGATGGCAGCTGTCAAAGACCTGTGAGAGATACATGTCGCTCACCAACGCCGGCGCCTTCACAAAGACCAATGAAGAAGCACAGCCCTTGATCTTCTCTGAGATGACCGAGATCGCACTCTGGGGCAACGCAACCGATCTGAGCACGCGGAGCTCTCTCAGTCTCGACCAGATCTAGGTTCTTCAAGGAGCGAAGACAATCTACGAGGACGGAGCCCGGATTGTGAGTAACAATATGCCATGGGCGTGGGACTATCTGAAGTCTTACCGTAGACGGCGCGTCGACATCGTCTTGGACAATGCCAGCTTCGAACTATTCACAAACCTGGTGTATGTTCCCTATCTGCTCGACTCGGGACTCTCTTTCAGCCATCAAGCTCCGCGTCAAGCCCATCCCCTGGCTCGTATCAGACATTACGTTATGGGCTGCTGCAACTTGGTCTCCAACGTATCCGATGAGGAATGCGATCGTATATCTATGCTGAATAACTCATAGTTTCATGCCTGAAGCATGCCTGAAGGTGAGCATAACCTACCTATGGTAAGCCAATCTTGGCTGAAATAATAACTGTCTAGATGTCCAGCAGCAGCTTCCTAGGCTGACGGTACACCTTGTCGCGTAATTTTAGATTGGCACAGCAGATCGCCCTCATGAACTCCGCATATTCATCCCAGCCCAGGTAGCAATCGCTAGCGAGCGCGAAATCAAACATTGATCCAATATTCCAACCAGGGTCACCGAGCGGTCCACGTCGAGACCGAACACGCTGGTAAACTTCTATCCGAAAATATCAAAGGCTTCATACCTTCGCCATCCAATCAATGAGAAACGTGGCTCCTGGTTATGATCTGACCCTCCGCTCGAAGCTTGCCTTGGTTCGGCGAAGAGATCTGACCTTCAGCACCTGCCACCGTCAAGAACACAGAAGCGCAAAGGTCGTTGGTGATTGTCGCGACGATGAAGCCCGACAACTCTTTCTCTTCCCGAGCGTCCTCCTTCTCGAGCCGAAACCGCTCATCCTTTGGCATGTCCTTCCGCCGCAGGTTCTTGATTTCTGCTAGGACATAGAGCAGCGCGCCTTCCGGACATCTGTCCCGGGCGGTTGCGTGTGCCTCCTTGCGGACGTATCGACGCGTGACATCGGCCGCACCGTCCCGCGAAAATGCTATGCAATAGCTCATTTTCTTCCCCCAACCTTCCGTGTAGAGCCATGGCATGTCCCAGGCCTCCTCGCATGCGTCGGCATGCACCCACCTGCGCTGGTGCTCCGAGTACACCTCGGTCCAGACATGGTCCTCAGCACTCCAGACCCAGCGCGCCCTCGACCCGACGGCACGGCAGAGCATGGTGAAGCAGTTTGCCCATTCCCCGGCACGGCCTCGCCTGGTCTGCAGGAGCTTCCAGGGGTCAGAGTACCGCGGGAACCGCTGGTACGCTCCGCACGAGCGACTCGAGCACTTGTACAGCTCGACCCGTAGCGCGCCGCATGCCGCCTCTTCGGGCGTCGGGGCCACTGTTCCCATCGGTATTGTGGTCTCTGTGCACCACGTGCAGGCCGGGTTGTTCACCCAGGTGAAGAACGAGCGCTTGAACCAGCGCAGCAGCGCACGGATGACGCAGTCCTGGTAGCCCCATTCCAGGTGATTGTTGTCGCCTAGGAAGTCTGCCTTGCTCCGGAGGGCCTGACTCTCTTCGTCCGCTTCAGTGTAGATTCTCTCCAGCGGCACGACGCTCAGAGCCTCGTCTAGGAGGCCGGGGTTCTCGTACTGCAGTGGCGTTTTGCTCAGTGTAATGAGCATGTTGCGGAATCTTTGCGATGCCCTGTCATTGGGCGACGGAGGGGTAGGAATAACAGGTAGGCACCGAGTCTCAGCGTATGAGGCATATGGAGGAGGATCGACAGTCTTGCCTCGGTGTTGTTCCGCTATGCGACCCTGTTTCCACAGGACGAAATCTCTCTTTTGGGTGGCGACGAGATCACCAAAGCGTTCTGTCAGATCAAGGACCCAGGTTTCGTCTGCCAGGTTGGCCTCCGGCCTCCCTTCAGGAAGCCGCGGTTGTGTTCCGGTCCGCCGCTTGATATCTTCGAATATAGGCTCGAAGGGTATCACGATCGCGATTCCGGACTTCGGGCAGCCGGCGACTATATGTCCGTACAAATCTCCCGTCTCGGCGTCGACAACCCACGCACCGCAGTCGCCGACCTCGAGTGCCGAATCGAAGGCCACGCTAAGGGTCATGGTGAAACACTTGCTGTGCAGAAATCGGCTGTACACTGCGGTGCCTGATAGAGTTCCCGTTAGAACTCCTCGTGAGGTGGCGCACAGGACCCTTGCTTCCATGTGCTTTGAATCCGAAAGAGCCTTGATTTTGACTCTGGTGCTTGCCGTACTCAAGCCTGGCTGGGTTTCTGCACTGAAAATCTCATTCGGTCGCTTGTGAGCAGACAGCGACACCTCTATAAGGGCGTAGTCGAGACCAGACATGGGCTGGAGCTCGTCAAATGAGGTGAGAAAAGGGGCACCTAGCTGTGGGCCGAAAGCTTTGCAGGTGGTTTCACTAAGCCAAGAGCCCGAATTCGAGATATTCAGCGGCTCCTCAATCGTCATAGGGTCGCCGTCAGAGTCGGAAGCTTCATCTGCATCGGCGGTAATGTCGTCGCGATCATAGCCGTCAATCTCGATCCCGCTACCCTCGTCGTCGTCTCCAATGTTGCCACTGCGCGGAGAATTGGTGTCCTCATCCTCAGGCTCTCGAAGTCGAAATGGGTGTGCGGCCGTGGTGTAGTAAAATTTGTCCCCTATTTGGATGGTTCCGCCAATGGTTGCATGAGCACCGAAGTCACCGACCAAGACTTTCATGCCGCCGCAACCTGTATTCCACCGTGATGCTGTGGATTCTACACGGCAGGTTGCGCCCCGGCTGTCTTCTGGCGCTAGCGGTATAAGCTGCTCGAGACCAGGAGCCTTGGGCATATGGGCTGTCTTCATCCCTCGATAGCCGTCCAGGAGGCCGCTCTCGAGGATGAGTTCCCTGACCTCCTTGCGGTGCGCAGCGACATCGCAGCAGAACACGATTGTCGGGTTGGCGCTCTTTTGGGTCTTCCCAAACATATAGATGGACCATGTTACCCAGACCGCTATAGGCTCGACGGACCTGTCGAGGTAGTCCTTGATCCTCGGAGCGATCTCGTTGAATGCATCCCTAGCCGGCCCTGTGGCCTCCCAGCAGGATACTCTGCCGAACTTGCGGATGAAGCGTCCAATTGAGATTTGGGGATTCGGCCATGTGTTGCTCCCCTTTTCCGTCCATTGCCCGCTCAAGAACCCAGAGCGACCGGTTGCTCTATGGGAGAGTGCGTCCGAAGTTCGAAAAGTGGTCGCCATTTTGTGTCACTGAATGAAAGGGAAGTTGAGTGAATGAATGCCCAACAGGACCATCACTGCGTCGGAAGCGACTGGACTGCTCATAAAGTGTCTCATCTTTGCGGCTGGATGCCGACTAATTGGCGCTGAACGACAGTGACGCGGCCGAGGCAGCCTTGGCAGGCCTCCATGATGCAGACCACATGGCACAGCCACCATCGCCCGACAATGTTGCATTTTCGTCGTTGGAACCGCGTCAGTGGCGTTATATAGGAAAAGCTCCCATTTTGAGGGAGTCTCTATTTGGACTAAAAATATAAGCATATATGGGCCTCGTAGCACTACCTCATTTATACTAGAGCATACGCAGCACAACCCCAAAGTGACGACTTGCACCATGGAACCAGGCGGCCTTGCTAGCACACCCCTTAACCAGAATGTCTTTGACCACCCTCTTCCTCAATCCGCGAAATCCGCCATCTTAACCACCCTTTTATGCTGTGATTTCTCACAGGCCACCGACCAGCGACTGCTCCGCAGTTTAGACCCAGACTTTTCCAGCCTCGACACATACTGGGCCTACTACAGCAGAGAGTGCATCAATGCTCTTCACGACGGTGGACGCCACGTAGCAACCAGAACTCATGCCGATATCACCGCTTGTGCCGCCAAGCTGCGGAGCGGCATGGTACGGGAAGACATCAAGGCCTCGCTGCGGTCCAAGCTGAGCACACACCACGAAAACGAAGAGGAGATGCTCGACAACTCAATCGACCTGACGGCAAGCTTGCTGTTGATGGCCAACTTTGGCAGCTACTCGTACGCATTCTCCGGGCAGAACCGCGTGTTCTGGAACCAAGGATCACTGAGGGACTTTGTGCAGAAATACTTTGAGCCCGAGAGGAAGCTCGCCAATGAGACCGTCAAGCTCGAGAAGTTATTCAAGGCCAGCAACCTCGACCGGATTGCAGGGCTACAAATCTCGTGGACAGATAACTTGGCCGATCACCTGCGGATGACGGAAGATGATAAGAGGGTACATATCTTTCATCACGCTTCGTTTCTCGAGGCGCAGCGGCAAAGGTTGGTTCCATCTCTTCGAGACACGTGTGTGAATCTGGAAGCGCATGCGGCTGACTTGTCTTGCACAGCGCCAACAGTCTCCTGCCAGGCGGACTTGCCGAGGAGACTCTACGGACACTGGCGCTCCTCTGTCCAACCCGCGATTCCGAGACCAAGCAGTGGATTTCCGCACTTCCAGACAACGGCTGTCTCGACAAGTGCCTCACCCAGTGCGGCCGACTGAAGACAGATGACCGGCGAATAGACGCATTCGCCTTCTGGAGAGACCGGCTGGTGATGCTCAAGCAGGCCTTTGATGAAACCCAGCCGAAGACGATGCGGCAGTGGTGGTATGACTCTCGCAATGGCGTCCAGTGGTACACGTTCTGGGTTGCCATGCTCGTGCTGGTCTTGACGGTGGTGTTTGGGCTGGTACAGAGCATTGAAGGGGCGCTGCAGGTGTATGCCACATTCAAGGGACTGAACACAGGGAACAACTCGGCTGCCGGCTAGAGAATAGAGAGAGAGGGCATCTGGCACTTGCCACCCTTTCACCTCCTCAGATGCCTCCCTCGAGCTATAACAATACAGCAACCAAATATGCACCTCTCTGACGGCGACGGGGAAGGTCAAGCGTCCTGTGGCTCTGCGAGAAAGGCGTTGCGTCGAATGTTTGCGAGCACAACTTAAGTAGAAGTGTGCACCGCGTCGTTTCATGGCGTTATGGGATTTCAGCCCACCGGCATCCCAGATGTACGTGTACTGGGTTCTTCTCAGGACGAGGATCCATTGATTATCAGAGACACACGAGTCCCAGGTTCCTGCCAAGCCGGACAGAGCATAATCGGCGTCACCGATCTTCGGTCTTGAGCATTCGCGTCTCGAGCTTCTTAATGTTTCTGCCTCTGTCTTCCAGAGCAGACAAAAACAACTGCGAGCTAGCAACATGTCTGAGACTCTGTTCCCGATCCAAAGCAGCACGCTTGTGAGAGGCATATACGTCGAGACCAAAGGGAGCGCCGCCGTCAAGGACGGTTTTGTCGTCCCATCGCCGGCTATCGTGCTATGCACTGCGGCCTTCAAAGGGCTTCGTCACCACTTGAGGCTGTGGCGCAGCCATGTACGTGGCTGCCTAACTTGGTTCTGAAGCGTGATGCATTGTTGCCAACTTTGTGACATCATCTTCAGGCGAGACGTACTCTGAAATCGTGTGTTCGAGTCTTTGCCACTACATTTTCTAGAGCTATGAGAGAAATCTTGTTTTTGGATAGATCTATGTGCATATCGGTTAGTACAGACCTGATTAGACGGAGAAGGGCGAGTCGAGCGCCGAGCGGTACTCATGACCATTCAGGACTTGTGACAGTTTTGTACCCTTTACTATATGTTCGAACTCCACCCGAATAGATGTATTGATCGGTCGAGCGGTTTCATTGTCATTCTGGGATTACGCCTGTGGAAGGATTACGTCTACGTGTGTCAGCGCAGGAACCTGTTACCTCACTTTTTAATGTGCGAGTGCGCGACGATTGTGTCTCTGAAATCCTCGTCTAGTCGTCTAGTCGTGTGATCGTCGGTTCACTCGTCTACCTTTTTTTATTTGTGCTGCTAATTTTACATGTGTTGAGATAGCGGGCTCACGTACGTATTGTCCCATCGAAATGTATAATGGACTGGTCTTAGTAGTGATTATATAGTCCGAGCCTTCATTACACGAGGTGTGCCTCGGCCTTGGGATTATCAATCTCAGAGAACTCTTAAGTCATACTCTTCACGCTGGAGCTTAGAGCCTTGAGTTGCTTCCGTGTCTCCTCAATGTCTCATGCCTGTTGATACCGCAGGGTAAGAGCTAGGTTTAGCACAAAGTGGAGGTCAAGAATATACAAGAGTAATTCAAGCAGATACCCCTGCCGTCATGGCTGAGCATAGAGGATAAAATAAGCTTTAAAAGCGGTTGAAATTGCTAAAAATTGCAGCTAATAAGCTCCCTCTCAGAGCTTCGCGCCCTCATCCGGGTTCTTGATCTCAACCAACATTTTACCTGCGTGGAGTCAGCCTCAGTCAAAGTTCACGAATAGCCTATCGTTACGTATTGGGGAAGCGGGCAACTTACCTATGTTTTGACCCTTGAAGAGCTGAAGCAGGCCCTCCTCTGCGGCCTTCAGCCCGCCCTTGATGATGGTCTCCTTCCTCCGGAGCTTGCCCTCGCTAAGCCACTCGGCAAGTTGCTTCTTTCCAGCAGCATACTTCTCAACATAGTCAAAGACGATGAAGCCCTGCATCCTGACGCGCTGAGCAACGACGTTACGGATATTCTATGTACGTACAGTGGTCAGCAATCGCACTGAACTTCTCACCTCGCAAAAGCAAAACACATACCTTTGGTCCCTCAACTTCTTTCGAGTTATACGAGCTGATCATACCGCACTCGACGAACCTCGCAAACTTGTTCGCCCGTCCCAAGGCCAGATCAAGCTGCTCTCCTCCAACATTGTCCCAGTAAACATCGACAAAGTCAGGGGTAGCCTCCTTGAACTTGGCCTTGAAGTCGGGATCGTTATAGTTCAGCGCAACATCGAAACCCAGCTCCTCCTTCAACCACTTGACCTTCTCGTCCTGACCCGCGATACCCACCACCCTCGCGCCCGCAATCTTGGCAATCTGGCCTGCCACACTGCCGGTCGCGCCAGCCGCACCAGAGACAACCACCGTCTCGCCCTTCTTGGGCTGGCCGATCTCGGTCATGCCAAAGTACGCCGTCAGGCCCGTCATGCCCAGCACACCCATCGCATCCGTGATCTTTGCGTTGGGCGGGAGCTGGACGAGCGTGGCCTGCTGCGCGGGCAGGATGAGCACCTCGGTCCAGACGTTGCCGAAGGTGGTGACCAGGTCGCCCTCCTTGAAGTTGGACGAGGTGGAGGCGAGGACGCGGGCGACGGTGCCGCCGCGCATGACCTCGCCGATCTGCACGGGCGGCACGTACGAGCGCGCGTCGTTGAGCCAGCCGCGCATGGCGGGGTCGAGCGACAGGTACAGGTTCTCCACCAGGACTTGGTCGGGTTTCAGGTCTGAGGCGGTCGGTGCCGGTGCGGTGCGCTGGGTGAAGGTCTGGCCCGGGACGATGTACGGGTTGGGCCTTTCGGCCAGGTGGATTGAGAGATTTTGGCGGGTTGACATTATGGTGGTTTCTGTTGGTGACGGACTGTAAAGTGTAGAGTCTAGGTGAATGATGTTCTGGATTGAGTCTCCGGGTATGTTATTCCGGGGTTTGAAGCGTAGTGAACTCAGAACGTGTTGTGTGAGGTTTGACAGAGAGGGGAAGAATGTAGAAGAATACTGGTAGTAAGGGTTGGTTTATATCACGCAGGTAGAAATCCGTTCGAGGGTGAACGTGAGTAAGTGACTCCTGGCGATGTGGATCACAGTTGGTGTGGAGTGATCGTGTTGATTGCTACTTGCTATATACCTATTTCAAGCTGAAACTCCTGTCCGGCCGTCTTTCCTTTTCTGTTTGCATTAGAGGTACGGCCATCGTGCTCGATTGCGTAGACCCGAGTGTCTGACAAATCGCTCCCAGTTGCTAATCATTCCCGCTCCTCCCAATGCCGCGGCGTAGAACGCAGTTGCGACCGTGGTGATTGCGCTAACTATTACGGAGCCAAGACGACATGCCGAGGCACCACCACACGCCCGCCGGGGGCCACTTCCGAAATAGGGAAGTTTCGGCCGACCAGCTATGCGGAGACCGCGGAATTCTGGGGACGGAGCGGGACCATGGCCGGTTTTTGGCAGCTATCTTGGATCAAGTTTTGTTTTGTCGGTTCATTACGACGGTGGTCGGAGTCTTGCAAGCGGAGGGCACCCACCTCGGCAATCGTAAAGTGGACGAAGAGATGCGGCCGCCAATACCAATATACTGGTTCAGACCAATCAAGAAAAGAAGAAGAGAACCTGGTACAAAGAAAGCAGACTCGCAGGTTTGCGCGGATCGGTCTCTAATCTGGCCGAAATGGGGGTGTGGTGCTTGCTCAGCTTCATACAGTTAGGTGCTGAAGATGGCATTTGGAGATTTTTCGCTCAGGAGACATCAATTCCTAGCTGTATTCTATTTTTCTCCACGTGCAAAGGCCTGTCGCCAACGGGAACTCATCGATGCAGGAGTATCTCAACTATTGGTTTGGATCAATGTTCGTGTTCGAAGCTCGATATTCGTTCCATGGTCTTGGCACTGCCATTTAACCACTGTTTGTTAGGGCTTCAACCCATGTTCAAAAATAAGCTTAAAGATGGCAGGGCCAGCTTATTTTGACCGCGAAGCGATGCGCTGCCCGGCCACATTGCGACTCTGCTCGGGTTGTGGCTGCTGAGGTAAGGCGCATCAAGTGAATCGATGATGCTCTCTTGTTAGTGCAGTAGGAACGACAGTAGCGTGTCCTCGATGCAGCCAATCCACGTCCTGTCGTCTCGCATCATAGCGAAGGCATCGGTCATGAGGACATGTCGGACTGCCCACTTTGTGAATACTCCCATGCCGGCACAGCCTGGAGGCTACCTGTGGCTGTTGGTTTGCTTCAAGATATTTGGCTTGGTCCTCCAGAGGTTCCAACGGCAAATCTGATCGACCATGGACATCGGGTTTGGAGTCCAGCTCGGGACATCTGTCTCCCCGAGCCGGGCAGGAAACCCGCTTTTGGCTCCTTGGCCGCGTCTGTCGTTGCTCCCATTTTTGTCTAGAATAGTGGTCTTCCCGATGTGCAGAGCTCCATGGATCCACAGCTTAGCAGTCGTCATTGTGCTGTTCTTAGCTATTTCTAGTGAGTACCTATCTGAAGTTGCAATAATACGGGTACAGCATCTAGACCTAAGACATAGCAGACTGTTCATAATCTTGAGACTTGATACTTTGTATCGAAGCTCAAAGCGCCTAACGCTATGAATGGACTTTTGCGGTAGACCAGATTCTATGAACATGGTAGATCTTATCTGCAGTATAGGCTTATAAAGACTTACAAACTGCCACCTCAGCTCCTCCGTTGATACTGCACTTCCACATCAATCAACCAGGAATAGAAGTATCATTCATACCACTGTGTTTCACCCCAGATACTCTGCTAGGCGTGCCATTGCGACGTGTCCTCGGACTTAAGGTCGTGAAAACTATCAAAGCATCAGCATTCCCTCCTAACTTGAATACAACCAGAAGATAATTAATCATACTGAGAGTACACTGCGCGGAGTTGTCTGTGACAATTGCCCTGCCTTCTATCTTCCCGGCACTGGCTGACTTCTCGCCTTCTGGAGAACATACTGGTGCTAATGTAGATGGATCTCGACTTCCTCACGTCCTTCAAACCACTCTGGTTTTTCTAGTATGAACCAGCCCTTGCGACGGAAGCCGCCGTTCTGGCCCTTGCTAAGCAATAAGCCCTCGTTTGGGACCAGCAGTAAACACCATATGTCATCACAGTCATTATCTACAAAATCAAACAAGCCTATCGCCACAACTTTTTCCAAATCAGTGCATATTGATTCATCCGATGCATCCCGCTGTACTAGCAGCAATCCGTGTTGGCGCATCTTCGCTTTAGAGTACAGTTTCCAGGGCTTTGATGTTGTGAGGTACTCGGCGACAGGTCTAGAAGAGACGGCAGCTTTTGCCAGTCGACCCATGAGTTGCAGTTCACAAGAAGGCATATGCAGAGTCCCGACGTCGCACTCTGCATCTGCTGACCATCGGTCGGGATCCCGGAACTTTGGCCTGACCTTGACGAAGCTGTGGTCCTGATACTTGGAAGATTTCCTTTCGTTATAGTTTTGCAGAACTGGTCCTTCAACCGCAGCCCAGGACCAGGACGGGGCTTGAATAACAGGCAATGGGGCCAACCTGGTAGTGGACGGTCGCTTGATAGGTCCGAACGTGAGTTGGACGTGATTTCTCGGTTTCCAGAGCAAGCCCCGGACAATGTCATCTTCCCAGACGCCAGCCAAGTATCGTGAGCCAAGAACTCTTTGAGCCAGCTCCGCGATAGAGGCTATTGCAGCGAAAATGTCATGAGGGTTGGAAAGCTCGCGCATCGTGAACTGTTGCAAGAACTCGTACCACCTTTTCAGTGTCATCTCCCGCTGCCGTGCTTGGTCGCCGACAGATGAGAATAAAGCTGGTTGTAAGAAAGAAGGCAAACCACCTCGGGAAGTGCGATATCCATCCTCGGAATCACTACCCGTCCGGCACTGGAAGATGAGCTGCTCTTTACCAAGAACGAGGGCCCGTCGGCTCAGGAGCTTCTCCTGGAAGCACCAGCCACGTGTGTCAACTGGGCCGAACTGTTGTGACCTCGGCAGGCCGGCGAAAACGCAGGCTTGAGGCAACGATGCGCCTACGGGTATTGCACAAGGATCGGCCGCGCTCCGGAGGTCATTGATGATGAAGCCGTCCCGGGCATCGGATGCCCTCCCAGCGATTACAGTCAACTCGGCATTGCCGTAGACTCGTGCCATGTGCTTGGACTCATATTCCCAGTCGGCAGCATTGCCTTGGATGATGCACAGCGCATCTATCCACACGAAACGGATTCCGAGGGAGCGCGCAAGCCCAAGTGCCTCTCGATGAGTTCTTGCCAAATCGCTTTCGTTGATCGCTTTTAGCATACCCGCTATTGTGTGCTCGTCAAGCGTGAATATACCTGGTGAAGGACCCCAGCAGTATGATAGAGCGAGATACTTCTCACGTAGGCCACGTGTAATGATGAGCCGCGGCGACCTACCTTCTTGTGGTTCACCGACATCGATGACCCTGGTCGGCATCTCATCCGCCGCTGCAGCCACGCAAAGCTTGTGTGAAGCGCGGCATTTTTTGAGCCATGCGCAGGCTTGGGCAACGTAGAGTTCGGGATACCAGTCTGCCGTGATCAGTCGCTCCCTGAAACGCGACGCTGCCAGTGTACCCGGTGCGCTGGTTTTCTAGCCTCGTCAGCGATGGGTACAGCAAGGTTGATGTAATTGAGGTTGTGTCTAACGCAAAAACAGCGAGGCGTGCCTCGAGACCCAGACCCAGACCCCCGTTTGAGCCAGGCTCGCCATGAACCGACGGCATCTTCCCACAGCTGACCCAGATGCTGGCTCCTGTCTCGCTTCCAGTTCGGCCCATGAGAGTGCTGCCACGACTGAATTCACCCCGCAGCCAGATAGAGGCCTCCCAATGACCGCCTGTGCCATTTGGATTGTCACCTCTCAGGCATGAGCTAACGGTCTTGGGGCTCCAGTCTTCAAGGATGCGGGTCCAGAAGAGAAGGCAGAGCTTGCAACCCCGTTCGGCGCTTAACTTCAAGGCTCCCAGGGATGCGTGGAATGGGACATCATTATCGTCTAGCACGTCGATCGTGAGGGACATGCAGATATTGCAGTAAGGCATGGCGTCTTCATGGCCTCATCTCTCAGCTCAGCAATTTTATTCCAGGCTGCAAGCTGAGGCTGGATTTTAGAAAGACAAGTATTCCGTCAGAGCAAGTGGCAGGCCGGAACTGAATCACACAGCGGTGCCGCCAAGCAAAAGACATTCCTTGGACAACATTTTTGCCCCGCCATACGCAGCGATAACCTCCTTCCTTGTTTGCTCACGCGAGGCTTTGCTGTAGGCAGCCCCTCAAAATATTTATACCTGAATCAAGACGTCCAGTCTTCAGCATCCACATTAACTCAATACATTCGACACATACACTAACACTCTCGCTCGAGATCTGCACATCTTTCTGTCGGCAATTCCACCGTATTTTCATGATATCGTCCACTGTTTCAATTCAGACGGTTGACACACACATAAGCAACCTAAATAGATGTGAACGAAGACGTGGTCCCATCCGAGAGTGTCGATCTACTGTACCCTCAAAAACCTAGGGCCTCACGACGGCAACCTGGCCACGAACAGGGACATTCTCCTTCCTCCCAACCTCGGGGAAACCCTCCACCTTCACGCCCTTCCTGAACAACAAGCAGTGGCTCGAGCCACCGAAATGGAACATGCCGATCTCATCCCCCTTCTTGACGTGCTGCCCCTCCTTCACCGTGATCTCGCACGTGCTGACCTCGTCCATACCGACACCCACAAACGCCATGAGTCCGATGGCGGGGTTATCTGCCTCGAAGAAGATGACGGCCCGCGTCGCCAGCGAGGTCAGGTATCCCTGCGCCACGCTGATGCCCCGGCGGTCCATGTCCTCCTTGCCCGCGGCGTCGGTGGCCTCGACCAGCGGCTCGCTGAAGTACGTCCCGTCCTGCACGAAGGCACGCTTGATGGTTCCCGAAACGGGAGCGTGCCAGCGGTGGTAGGACAGGGCCGAGAGGAAGGCCTGGTAGATGGTGCCGCCGGCGAAGTGCTGCGCCAGCGGGTCGTTCGCCAGCATGTCGAGGGGCGAGTAGGGCTGGGACTTGATCCAGAACTTGGAGCGGAGGTGCACGTTGTGCGCGATGTTGTAGACCTTGGACTCGCAGGCGTTGGCGATCACGTTGTCGTCGTCCGGGGACGCCACGGGCCGGGCCTCGGGGCGGAGCTTGCGGGTGAAGAAGTCGTCCCAGGACTTGAAGCCGTAGCGCTCCTTGCTCGGGTCGCAGACGTACATGTCCTCGAACTTGAAGTTCGTCTGCCGGGGCGCGTTGGCCACGGCCATGAGGTCCTTGTAGCCGACCTCGCCGAACCAGCCGGACCTGCGGTTGTTGAGGACTTCGGCCGACTCAGGTGACTGTGAGACTTGTGAGTAAACCAAGTTCACGATATGCATGCCTGTTACACTGTTGCACTTACCTTGAGGAACTTTCCCCACTCATTTAGCACTTTCTTGAGCATCTTGTTCACATCCGGGTCTAAAAAGGCCGCATGTCCGCTCGGCGTGCCCATGGCGTAGTCAAAGATGGCACACATGGGCACGCCGACCATGCCAGCCGCCTCAGCGGCATCTGTCCACTCGGGCGCCCTGGTAAAAACATGGTTGAGCACGTCCAGCATGTGGTGGTAGTCGCGGATCTGACTCTTGCCGGTGGGGTCCCTGTTGTAAGGCGGGCGGCGCGGGATCTCGTCCCACATCTCGCGGAAGTACATGTAGATGCGCGAGTTGCCCTCGATCAGGTCCTTAAACTCTTGCAGGACCGGGATCAGCTTCTTGCCCGGGTTGTTGTCGACGTGGTCGACCTGGTTCTGGAGCCATTGGCGGTGCACGCGGTTGTCAGCCGGTAGGTATGCACCGGGTCTATGTCACTGTTAGCTTTATACTGCGAGGGGTCGAGACGACTCAGAGGACTCACTTGTCACGCCTGTGCTCCTCAGGGATGTGGTGTTCGTCTCCGTGCTGCCAGACCATCTTGGCTGTGTTCCAATTGAGTCCTCTTCAAGTGGTTTGAGTAGGTGAGAATTCGGAGAACCAGAGTAAATATGTCTTCACGGCTATTTTGAAGACTCGTATTGTAGTAAGTTGAAGGCCATCATCGTGCAGATACGGGGTGCCAATGCCTTTTATCGTATGTGCATCTGTCCAGTTGTGGATGAAAGCAGCGGCACATGATGGCATGATACTAGACCAACGACGTCATGCCGGCCAATGGACGCTTACTGTACACGTTCACCCGCAAATTCCAGGGTCGTGCACGCTTGAAACAGGTTCGCATCCGGCACTTAGTAACAAGATCGTGTAATAAGCAACCAATAAAACCTGCAAAGTCACTCACACAGGGCAAGTCGCCCCGCGATCGGAAGTGGACCGAGTGCGGCGACGGGTAGGTCGGATCCGATTGTGTCTCTTGGCATCGCCGCCGGTGCAACGGCAGTCGTGACAGCGAGCCGTCGAGCCCCGGCTTGGCATCACCGATTCAAGCGTCTGACCTCGATAATGTCACACTCGTAGATAGAACACCTTGCGAGGCGCCGCATTGACGATGGCATTGATCATGCTGCATGCCGTCCTATGTTTGCAGATTTCTACGACAGTGATACATCATAGGGAAGAAGTAAGGTAGCGATGCATTGAGGAGGATCGAGGCAGTGCAGCACCACAAGTTGATGCCTAGTTCGCACGCCAAGCATAAGCATACCATGATCATCCTCGAATCACATATAGTTCTCGATGTGAACGATGTTTAAGCTCTCGATAAGGATAATATCTATCCGTCTCTGGACGAGCCAACTGCGACATCTATCCTCCAGCATGTCCTCGATCTACCGCCCTCTAGATGCCCACCGCCATGAAATCCGGCTTCTTAAAGTCCTCCCAGAGTCTGATGGCGGCTTCAACTCCTCCATCGAATGCACCCTCCTCTACAGCTACATCGACTCCGTCCAGCCCTACGAAGCTCTCACCTACTTCTGGGGCGACAAATCCGACCTGCGGCTCATCACTCTCAACTCCCACCCCGTATCCATTACCGCAAACCTCGAGCTGGCGTTGCGCCACCTCCGCCTCCCCTCTGACCCTCGCATTCTCTGGGTCGACGCCTTGTGCATCAACCAAGACGACATCGCCGAGCGCAGCCACCAGGTCAGTCTCATGAGAGATGTTTACCAGCACTGCACGCGTGATGTAGCCTGGCTCGGTCCCCTGAGCGACAGCAAGGAATTCGCCCCCTCATACCTGAGCGACAAAGACGCTCCGCAGATCAAGTACGTAGACCACGTCCGGGCCGGCATAGAACTCATGAAGCATATGCGCCTGCGAGATCTAGACGACGCCTCGTTGGAGGGTAACCCGGGCCTGGACCGCATGGTGAGAGGCGAGGAGCACCACGAACTGCAATATCGGCAGGTCGACTCCCTGCGTGCCATCTTCGGGCGGCCCAAGATCTGGTCTCGCGTATGGGTCATGCAGGAGCTCAGCTGCGCGTCGGAGGTGACGCTCGTGTGGGCCCGGGAGGAGCTAGACTGGTCCGTAGTCTCTGCGTTTCTGGACAACAAGGCCTACGCCGACGCGTTCCACATGCCGCAGAGCCACGGGAGCAGCAGTCCCATCACGCTGGGCGTGATGACGGCTGTGATAGCTATTGAGCACCAGCGTATCATCATGCGAGAGATCGAGGAGAGCGGGTATCATGCTTCGCTGCTGGACGTGTTGGCTAGGTTCAAGAATGTGCATTCGACGGACCCGAGGGATAGGGTGTTCGGGTTGTTGGGTTTGGTGACGGAGCAGCACGATATACGGGTCGACTACGGCAAGAGTGTCGGAGATGTCTTTGCCGAGGTGGCGGTATGTCTGATCAATTCGCTGGGCAACCTGGATATCATATGCCAGAACCCGTGGGCGAAGGATAAACAGACTGCCGGGCTGGCGTCCTGGGTTCCGGACTTTGCCGACGAGGAGTACTCCAACCGCGACGCGCGGACGGGGTTCGCGAGGATGTTGTTTGCGCAGAGGAGTATCTTTACTGCTGGACGAGCGAAGTGCGACGTTCCGGTGAAGGTGCAGGTGAAGGACGGGAAGTGGAAGATTAGAGCCAAAGGCGCCGTCATAGGGAGGCTGGGCCGGGTCTTGCATGAGGAGTGCCACGACGACATGAGCAACGAGAACAACAACTCCTCCTGGTCCATGCATGTCGCTCGGAGGTGGATGCTGCTGTACTTTAGTACCGAGCTGCTTGATGCCCCCGAGGACAGTCGGAAGCTAGAGGCCTTTTGGAGAACGCTGGTCATGGACTGCGGTGCATATCCAATACGTCGGTTGAGTGATCAGCTGATCGAGGAGAATTGGCCGGATTGGGATTTTTACCTGCGGTACGACGGACCTATGGACCCGAAGGAGGCAAAAGAGGAAGACCGGGAACGGCTGGAGGAGAGTTGGTGGAAGTATAGTACGGGGAGGCAGATGTGGAATAGGAACCGTGACGAGTGGACGTTTTGTCTTTCTGACGATGGGATGTATCTGATGGTTCGGAGGGGCGCAAGGGAGGGAGACCTCGTTACTGTGCTGGACGGCGGCAAGGTCCCTGTCATACTGCGGGAGATTCCATCTGAAGACGGCCAGGAAAAGGAATATGTGGTTGTCTGTGCGGCGTATGTTCATGGGTTCATGGATGGTAAGGCGGTGGAGATGTGTGAAGCCGGCAAGCTCACGGAGCAGGAGTTTCTGATAGCCTGAAAAGGGGTATCATTCACGAATATAAGCCAAAAGCACAATGTCTGTCTATGTGAAGCCCAACAAGTCCCCGTGATATGCTCGTGTTCCTGGTCGTCAAACAGTCACTTCTCCCTTCCTGCGCATGCTAGCCGCATGTTGTTTGGCGTGGTCCTTCCTGTCCTTCTCATTTAATGGGTTGTACAGCATTTCGCACCCTTTGCATATCATAAAACCGGGCTCATCGGTCATCGACAAGTTCAGTGTTGTCTGGACCGTTGGCTTTCGTGAGCGCCGCTTGGCATTGTGCTTCACTTTGAAGCCACCCTCGGCTGTGTGCCCGTTTGGCGGTACACCGGAGTTGAGCAGGCTGGAATTTAGCTCGTGCAATACAGTAGAGCGTCGCAACTCAGTAGTATTTGGTCCATCCGCGTCTTCTTCCTCGTCCATCACACGTTTGTCCGCTGTCCCCAGCTCATTCAACTCCGCCACTTTCTGTCCTTCCCCCTCGTTTAGGTCGCCCAGGGTGTTTATTCGTGTCGTGAGCCGTCTCCTTTTCTTCGAGGGTCTCGGAAGTACCGGCGGAGAGGAAGGCGGTGAAGATAGAACCACTTCGTCCCGTGTCGTGTCAGACGATATGTGCGACTGTGGTTCTGAGCTGGATGTGAGAGGTTGAACGGGTTTGAAGAATGCTAGAATCGAGCCTCGCTTCACAGGGACGGGCGCTTGGGGCTGGGAAGGTAGCTTTGGTAGTTGAGGTGACGATGGTGGCCTTGGTTCGAATCGAGACTTGTCATTGCTGCTGTTGTTCTCCACTGACACGCTGTCGCCTTGGGATCGCCTTTTGCGTGGCGGTTCCGAGTCACGGTCGGGCAGGAGCTGTGCGCGACGTCCATAAGTTCGTAAGGGACGTTTCCGAGATTCTGGCGGAGGAACGAGGTGACTTTGGTCATTTTCACCACCTATACCGCTGTGTACATCTGTTAGGAGTGGTGGATTGGCCGTGGGACTCGTTACACTTACAGAGAATCCATCATTGCATCGAGTCGCCTAGTCCAGCACAGCCGCCAGCGTTCGCACCAGTCAATCGCCGATGTTTGTCAGATTCAAAATTCATGGCACATTCTGCGCTACCTTATGAAATGCATGGCATATCGAAAGAATCCCCCATTATCCAGAAAGGACTCAAGGACATGTGGAAGTGTGGTGGTGGAAAATGCCCCGCGTTCGGGAGACGCGTCGCATTTAAGGGAAGGTTGATCTAGCGCGACAAACCGGGCTAGAGGTACCTTGGTACCTTAGCTTACCTAAGGTACCGAGCACCTAGGTAGTTGTGCATCGCATCAGGCAGATGCTGCGTATTCAGCATTCTTTTTTCACAGAACAGACGCTGTCCAATGTAAGTCGAGGTAGGTACGGTTCAGTAGGTCAGTACCGTACTTATGAGATGCCTAAGGTATTTCTCAGTGAAATAAGCAGTACAATAGTTCGATCAGTTTCGTCCTCGAATGGTAAATGATTCCATACTAATACTAGAAGACTAAGTCGGCTCTTTTCTTCTTCTCCTCAAATTACTGTCTCCCACCAGATCTGTGTCTCCAGTATGCTCAGCTCCGGCAACCAACGCCACAGCATCCTCATCCTTTCCAACAACCCAAGTCTGCATTACCTCCCTGATCTCTCTGATCTTGCCATCCTTCTTCTTCGCCTCACCCAAATGCCATAAGTACCCCTGATACACAGCGACCTCCGCAATCCCAACAACCACACTTCCACCCATGGTAAGAAACAACCTCGCCGGCGTGCTCCACCACCGCGCCACCACCCACAGCGTGCCCGCAACGCCGAGTATGCTCACAACAAAGTTGAGCAATAGCATCAGCTGCCTGTGCACGTCGTTGTACGTCACGTCGTCGTCGCCCGTGTCTGACTCACGGAGAGGCCGGTTGACCTCGGCGAAGGCGTGCGTCATGGCGGCGTTCGGGAAGCGTTGCGAGAAGGTCTCGGTTGCGGCTTGAGGGTGTGTCATGCGCTCGTAGGCTCGCTGCTCCTCTTCGCGGCGGAGACGGGCCATGAGGGCTTTGTACTCGTCAGACTGCAGATTAAGAGTCAGTATGGTGATATCGGGTAGCTCGGTTGACGAACTGCATGCTTACAGGTTCTGGTTTGGGTGGAGGAGGAGGCACGTAGACCTTGGCTCCTCGCAGGAGGCTTTCGAGGGTGTATTCCTTGTCGCCGGATTCTTTGAGTGTCTTCCATAGATCGAGTATCTGACCATGGGATATGGGCTGTCCAGGGGACGGGTTATCTAGCGTTGGTTCGTCGTTCTGCTTTGCTGGCTTTGCATCTTCTCGCGGCTTTCCGCCGTCTTCGAAGGGCTTGCACTTGGCAAGGCCCTCCACTATGGAGGGCGTCATCGTAAGGAGGACCATGACGTCTCCTAACAGTGCTATATTGACATTTGGTTGCTGGGTTCTAAGGAGCTGTCCATTCGCGAGGACACAATTCGAGATGGCAGCCTTGAGACGTGCATCGCGACGGGAGAAGCAGCGACAGGGTAAGCACAGAGTAAAACGTCATTGGATTTTGCAGCTCAAAGTGACCCACTTTCCAGCAGCAGCTGTGGAGGCTTTTTTGGTAGCCCAAAATTTCTCGATTCCGCCAGCCAGCCGCATGGAAGTTTTCGGGATCCTGAATAATCGACCTTCAACTGCACCAACAAAATCCGCATTTTCAGGGCACTATCAACACAGCTCCAGTCCATATACACTCTCCAGATGCAGCGCACAACAAGATAACGGCTTACACGATCCAATTGGGTCGTCGCGAGGAGGAAATAAAAAGTTATGCAGCTCCGAATAAGGCGAGCGGCTGCCTCGGCACTGCTCAGACCGGCGTCGACGACAAGATGCTATGAGTGCATACGGACCGCCGGTCTGGACGTCCGGATACGGCAGTCCCGGGCGGCCTACCATTCTTCCCCCAGGAACTCGTCCGCTTTCTCGGCGGCCGTCTCCGTGGCCGGCCACATGGTCAACAACGCCATATCCCGCGCCACCAAGGGTTCCGACCTGCACGTCGACCCCCTACGGGTTGTAGCAAAGGAGATGAAGTTCCTGACGGGCAACATCCGCAAACTCCTCGGCTCAGGCCACCCCTCCCTCGACCGCGCAGCAAAATACTACACGCAAGCCGAGGGCAAGCACGTCCGACCTTTAATCGTACTACTCATGTCCCGCGCGACATCTCTCTGCCCGAAAGCACCACAACAACGGCGCACCGCCGCCATAGATACGGCCATATCCCCCCTCGCCATACTCTCAGACGCCAACCCTTCCTCTCCTCCAACAAGTCCACCAGTAGACCCGGCAACACCACAAGACATCCTCCCTTCCCAGCGCCGCCTGGCCGAAATAACAGAGCTAATCCACACGGCCTCCCTCCTCCACGACGACGTAATAGACCACTCCGTCTCACGCCGCGGCGCGCCAAGCGCCAACCTCGAGTTCGGCAACAAAATGGCCGTGCTAGCAGGCGACTTCCTGCTGGGCCGGGCATCCGTCGCCCTCGCCCGCCTACGGGACGCCGAAGTAGTCGAGCTGCTCGCGACCGTCATCGCCAACCTCGTCGAGGGCGAGTTCATGCAGCTCCGTAACACGGCCAGCGACGAGCGCAACCCGGTCTACACCGAGGAGACGCTGACGTACTACCTGCAAAAGACGTACCTCAAGACGGCGAGCCTGATCAGCAAGAGCTGTCGGGCGGCCGCGCTGCTGGGGGGCTCGGACGAGGCCACCGTCGATGCGGCGTATGCGTATGGCAAGAATCTGGGGCTGGCGTTCCAGCTTGTTGATGATATGCTGGATTATACGCGGAGCAACAAGGAGCTCGGCAAGCCGGCGGGGGCGGATCTGGAGTTGGGTCTGGCGACGGCGCCGCTGCTGTTTGCGTGGAAGACGATGCCGGAGCTAGGGGCGCTCGTGGGGAGGAAGTTTGCTGAGGAGGGAGATGTGGAACTGGTGAGTTTATTTCTTGGACCACACGTGCTGGTTGTATGACTTGGGACTGACTTTTGTGACAGGCAAGAGATTTGGTGCTCCAGAGTGATGGTATTGAGCAGACGAGGGCGCTGGCAGAGGATTATGCCGAGCAGGCTATCGCTGCTATCGCGCCGTTCCCTGATAGCGAGGCCAAGGATGGACTGATTGAGATGGCTGTGAAGACGCTGAAGAGGAACAAGTAAGAGAGGACAACTGGGGCGAGCCAGCAATCAGCCGGATCGGAGTACGGACCTCGGCGGACTGGTTTGCTGTTTGTATCACTATCAGGTGTATATCTACGGTCTAAACAAAAATCCCCCACTGGGCAAGACGGTTGGTTATATCTGCGGAGGAGAAAGAGGAGAACGCGAGCGTTCGTGTACAATATGAAGAGCTGGCAGAGCGTTTGGAAAGGCTTGACATTCGTGTAAGTTCCTTTCATGGGCAACGAGGGCTGTGGTTGGCCAGCGAGGTGCCATGGCGGCGTGACACGTCAGGCATACACTTCATCTCACATTTATACTACATTTGCCTTCTTGCTTGACGAACCTTGTGAAGTTAGTGATCTCGATGGAACTGAAATGCGAGTGGTTGTAGCTGTCAGCGATAAGTGTGGTTTTCGAAAGGACATGGTGCGGCATCCATTCGAGGTACAACTCACCCTCAGTGTGAGAACTCGTTCTGGGTGGACAGCGTCTGCAAATCCCACCGCCGTGTTTCTTACCTGACAAGGCAAGTCAACTTCGTACGCCATGATACTGTCTCATGGCCATGCAGACGGCTTGTATTGCCAACAAAGTATTACACATTATCAGAGAACTAAGGTATGGTACACTGTTATACTATAGCTCCGGACACCCATCGACAGCTACCACGGACAGCTGCTACAGCAGAGTGTCCGCTTATCGATTTTGACTTTGCCAGCTCAACCAGCAGATCCCCTCGAAGATCGACCTGTTCAGCCCAGGGGCATCGCGACTTTAACGAGCTTTAGGCAGGCAAGCCGAGATACCCCGGTACATTAGGAAAATAAAGCCACAAATAAATCCGTCAAGCGGAAACTGGGGTGCGCAGCAGCCACACACGCGAACATGATAACATGTCGTAGGCTGGGCCACAATAGAAACTGGCATGTGTCCTTTGCGCTTTTTGACTCATTTTCCACCAAGCCCTGCACGTGCTGGAAGCTGAAGACCGCTCGCCTAGGCGTCCTGGCACCAGAGTGAGAGCAGTGGGTTCTGCACGGTTGTGTAAGTAAGATTCCTCACTATTTTGTAGGAATCAGCATGTACGGACCAGAGCTGTAACCTGACAGCAGACCTTTACTCCCGGACAAGCATCGAGGTTCTTGTCGCCTGCAGCAATCATTAGCTACCAACCTAACACTTTTCAGGTCGATCTGATGCCGAGTGCAATCACATACAGTTCAAACCATTGATGTCATTCGGGTTGAGGTTGTACCCGTACACCATGGCGATCCAGGTCACAAGCTGGATGTCGCCGGCGACCATGGCACGGCAGCACTGCAGCTCGCCCTGGTTGATGGCCGCACATTCCGGCGAGGGGTTCACTGTCTGCAGCAGCTTGGGCGGAGGGCTGGCACCAAGAGCTAGGAGAGCATCGAGGATGGGGATCTTCCCGGCGAGAGGGAGCAGGCCTGGAGTCGGGTTTGCTTGGACAAAAAACAGGAGGGTGCCTAGGAGAAGGAAGAGGGAGAGCATCTTGGTGCGGATGGAGAACATGATGACGGGTACACAGACGGTGACGATGATGAGCTGGCTGTCTTCGGGTCTTTCGTATCTCGACTAATATCGAGCTTCTTGCGAAATTGACTGGAGGTCAGGCAGGAGAGGTCTTCCGACGAGGGTCTGGGGAGTGGCTTATTTGAAGTGGTCATGAAGTATCACGAAATAGAGTAACCCTAGTCAGGAAACGCGTGGTGATCGACACAGATGCTTCCTGCATGTGTACACACATCAGAACGAGGAAGTCGAGCCGACAAGCAAGAGCATGATCAGCTGGAATTCAACTATTTCGGGAATAGCACTCAGGAACGGGCATATTCGCTTATACAGGGGTGGCGCCAGGATAATAGGCTAGCGTGAGAGAGTGCTAAGGACGGAATGCAACCCGTTTGGCGTCCCGAGATTGGTCGCCGACCTCCACGACACGACGATTGAAGCCAACATTCTCAACTTGAAGGAGCATGCTACATCGTAAGGAAGGTAGGCTGATGTGTTCTCGATCTTGAAGTGGCGGGAAACCAGATCGGTCACCCAATGCGCCTAACTGACATCGAAACAGTCGTCGTTACTTCTAGTGTAGGCAGGATACGTCGATGGTGAAAATACATCAGGCGAACAACTCGGTGGGTGACGGAGCCTTGGGACAGCCTGTGTGACACGCGAAGAAGCGAGTCAGGGCAAATGCGGACGGCACGGCTGCGGACCCTGGCCCGAGAAACGCCACTGACTGCATGGCGCACCAGGTGCGGTTGCAGTATTGGTTAACATCTCTTGGCTCAGGTGTTGAACCAATGCAGCTTGGACGTTTGGAAATGTTTACCTGCTGTGGCTGCAGCCTCCACGTCCACTCCCGTCATGCACAGCTTGAGATGCATTCTTTCCAGGGGGCACCGATGACTTCGGGGCTGCTCGAGCATCGTGTCTCGTTAAGCACTTGTGATTGCCCTTGCATGCTGCGTTTTGTCGTGTGGTTGCTCCTTCTTCCCCCTGTCGCGCTGAGATTTGAGATCCAGCTTCCTTCCAAGTTGGGCCCAGCGGGCTGCATCGGTACTAACCTGGTTTTGGCAAGATGCGATGTCGATCCTAAGTTCATCTAAGCTTGGCAATTTGTTCTCCATGCCGATTGGCAGGGGGTGACCAGAGTCCAGAAGCAGCTAGCGAGTAGCGGGGGCCTAACCCAACTTTAAACGACAATTTGATCAACGGCAACGGCAGCAACGGCAGGCACAAACCAACTAAAGGCCCTCGCTTCCGTTTGATGTCTCAAATCCAGGCTGGAAATTGAGCAAGAGCTGCCGAGGGATCGTCATTCAAACCACGTTGTTATCGAAGAAAGCATGCCGATCAGCGACTTTGCGGAGTATGCGTTCAGATGTTCACGTTGTTACTAGGTGTGAACCCAATCTGCATTGCAGACGACTTGTCCGCTTCGACTTTCCAGGAATCCGAAGCCTGAGTGAGGATACTACACTAGCGCCAAGCTGTATGGCTGTGGCGAGGGATACCCAGACCACCACTCCGCGAAGCGAGCAACGCCAGCAGGATCGATGCGGGAGACAGTCCCTCCATGGCGTGTCTCTTGATGCCCTTGACTTCATAGTACCATTATGCTCCACCAGAGATGTCAAAATTGCCGCCTCATGATGCGCAACCTGCTTTCCAGGGCTACTTGAGCAACTCAGCAGCTTCCCATCGTGTCGTACAGAAAGTTGTTCTCGAGCCCTTTGTTTACTACCTATGTACAGCATTCATGAGTTTGCAAAAGAGCTCGCCCGTTGGAACGGGACGGGTCTGGCATTCTAAGGCATACCCCTATACCCCTGTTGCTCTTCCCTGTCACACACAAGATGAACTGACGCTAGCAAAAGTGTACCAAGATTCAGATCTTGTCACAGCAAATGCATGGTGAATCACCGATGTCACCATATGCCTTCCGAGGTACTTCAGCAAATAGGCTGCGCCATCTCAACCTCACCTGTCATCACCGCTCACCTTGCTTGTTCCAAGTGAAGCAAGCGCGTCTAATGGCTCTACTTCTCGTATCTATACAGATATCTTGTGGAGCATCTTAGCTTTTGTCCGTTCGCTCCCACACTCGCCGTGGTTGAGTGGCACCGCCGACCACACCACATAGCCAAAGGAGCTATACCCATACACAATCATAAGAACAACGCCATTGTGAAACTATCGGGCAACAAGTGCCCCGTCCCTCTATGCTCTGTTCATGGCATCGCTGTCAACTACAAAAACCCCTTAGTCCTCCGCGGTAACTCTAGCCGGCCCCAAACCCGCACAACACAGACATGGCCATCTTGCTAGAGTCGGCCCCAGCCGCTCTCCTCACGGCGATATTCCTTTCAGCTGTCGTTTTCCCTCTAGTAATCATCGTCAATCTTCTCTTTCGTCTAACGTCAAATGCTTCCCTTCCACCAAACTTGCCATGGGCCGGAATAGACAGCAGCAGTGGTCCATGGTCCCGTCTCAAAGCCAACGTGACCAGCATCCTCAACCTCAAGAGCCTTATCAATGAGGGCTACGCCAAGGTGGACCAACCAACTGCGCAGTTACGAATGACCTGCTAACATTATGGCAGTACTCCAAGCACGGCCAAGCATACGTGCTCCCACATATCCTCACAGGGCCGGAGGTAGTCCTCCCAGTCTCGGCAGCGCGATGGTTATGTGAGCAGCCGGAGCACGTCATGAGCCAGAACGAGGTAAACCGCCAGTTCCTCGAGGCAGATCACACCTTCTTCCACCCCAACATAGTTCGCGAGCCTATCCACCCGGAAGTCATCAGGCGAGAACTGACCCACAAGCTGGGCAATTTCGCCGATGATATCGTGGAAGAGCTCCAACTATGCCTTGAGGAGAATTGGGGCGTCGACACCGAGGACTGGAAGGAGGTTAATCTTTATGACACAATGCTAGACGTCATCTCGCGCCTGTCTATGAGGGTGCTGGTTGGAAAGGAGCTCACGCAGGATAAGGAGTTTCTGAGAAGTGCTCGGCTGTTTGACAGGAATGTTGTGCTCTCTGCTGCTGGGATCAACTTGCTTCCGTGGTTCTTGAAGCCGTAAGTCCTACTCAGCCCTATCAACAACCGTAATTTCGGCTCTAAGCGACTACCTTGCAATTGTGGGACATGGCTGACATCGATTGGAAAGTATCATGTCTCCCTTCATCACCGCATACGACTACATGCACTACCTCACCTTATCCAAGTTCATCTTGCCCCTCGTCAAGGAGCGTCTGGCCCAAATGCAGCCGAGTGGAGAGAAGCAACTTCCGTTGTTCGACCTTAAGAAGCCGGTACGTTGCCCATCAATGTCAGAGACAAGGGTATCGCCCACTAACTTTTTCACAGGACGACTATATCCAATGGGCAATCTCCCACGCCCTCTCCCACCGGGACCCAACAGAGCTCACACCAACCCTCATAACCAAGCGTTTCGCATCCCTCTGCTTTGCAGCCATCCAGTCCTCCGTCATAACCATCACCAACGCCATCCTTGACGTCGCTGCCTCGCCCCACTGCGCCTCGTATCTTGACACCATGCGCGACGAGGTCCTGGCGGAGTTATCTTCCCACATCCCTGGCACCAGACGTAAACCCGCCACTGCTTCGCCGTGGGGCAAAGCCGCTCTAGCACGCATGGTCCACGTCGACTCCGCTCTGCGAGAGAGCATGCGGCTCAACGGCTTCGTAGCCAGGGGCATCATGAAGACCGTCCTCGCGCCCGGAGGCGTGACGCTGCCGGACGGCACGCACGTGCCTCGCGGCACAAAGGTGGGCATACAGGCATATAGTGTCCACAGGGACGGCGAGTTCTACTCTAGTCCTGAGACTTTCGAGGCTTTTCGGTTTGTGAGAGAGGCGGGGGCCAGGCCGGGGCTGACGGTTCCTGAGGGGCGGCGGGCGAGTGCCAGTGGGAGTGACACTGAGAGCGCGTCTGGCACGTGTGTCTCGAGGAAGACGTCGGCTGGTTCGATCAAGGCTGAGGAGAAGGGTGATAGACCGTTGGCGCTTGTTACGACGAGTCCGACGTTTTTGGCATTCAGTCATGGGCCTAATGCTTGGTGGGTCTTTCTCGGATATCTGGTCTTGAGGACAGGAGATACTAACGGTGCTTCATACAGTCCGGGACGCTTCTTCGCGGCCAACCAGATGAAGTTGACGCTTGCTCATATTGCGTTGCACTACGAGATTGAGCAGCTGCCGACGAGGCCTGAGAATCTGTGGTTTGTGAGCAGCATGGGGCCGCCTTTTTCGCAGACAATCAGAGTTCGGAGGAGGAAGGCTTAATGTATCAGATGTATCAGCACAAATGGTCTGCGACGGAGTCTGGCGTCTCTTTCATCGTCACTGGGACATGCTTCGTGTGATTTACTCTTCGATACCCCTTAATGCTAATGGGACGTCTCGTGACGTATAGCGATTTGCTCGTACTTGAATATCAGTTGACGTACTTTGTCTTATCCATGGTCGGGCCTTCTTCGAAGTGGCCAGTCTGGCGAACTGAACCAACACTGCACAAGATCCAGCTTACCACCAACCTAGGTATGTGAAATCAATAGCCTCAGATCCTAGCAGCCCGTATTGCAACGGCAAAGTTTTATGCGACACGGTGAATGATGTTAAAAGCCTGGTTTGAAGACTTTGTGAGTCAGTCAAGCCCATGGTCAGCCAAATACGATCGATTAGCCATCGGTTTTACCGTCTTTACTTTGCTTGTCGGGAGCATCACTTCTGGTTCAAAGTTCTCGAGGGAGAGTAAGGATTTTCAAGATGTTATTCTAAAATTGTTACCTGGCGAAGAAATGTACGAAAATTGATATAGGAAAACAAGCAGCCACTTCTACCCATGAGTTTAAGAATATTCCTAAATCCATATCTGTATCCTTATCATTCGCTCGTTTCGTGTCTATATCTGTCCCGCTAGACCGCCTTTCCAATGTTACTACTTCCGTTTCCGGTAAAGGGATGCTGCGGCCCAGGGGAAGGATCGGCGGCCAACGAGTCGGCCGGAGGAGAGAGAGGCGCGTCCTCAACAGAGGCATGATACTTACTCCCGAATCCAGTCCGCTTTGCGTTGTCCGCATGCAGACCGGAGAAAGTGCTAATTTCATCATCCTCCTCGTACTCCCGAGCAACGTCTTCCGCCACAGTAGTCTCCGAAAGGTTATCGAATCTCTGCCTCAACGGGCTAGGCACTAAGGCAACGTTAGCACGCCCCCTCCCGCCCCTCACAGGCGCAAGCGCGGCATCAGCCCGGCCGCTACCACGAGACGCTCTTAGATCACGGCCGTTGGGCCTGCCACTTTCCTGGATGGGCGTCACAAAGTCTCTCATTTCGATAGGGGGCTCAACAGATGTCTTATGACTGGACTGGAGGAACTTGGACTTACCGCTTGAACCGTGCGATGTCCCTGGGGTCATGATCAGAGGGCGGGGTGAGCTGCCGTCCGTAAACACCGATGTCCGACGGGGCTTGGCAGGAGTGAGTTGCTGTGCCCGAGCGGTGTTGACGACGGGGTTGTCATATTCGTATTCCGACTCTTCGTCGCCTACGACAAAGGGGTCAGTCGGACCCGGATCCATGGGTCCGTTGGCAAGGTCTGCCGACTCGTCGACGGGGTAGACCGCGAGGCGCGGAACTCGGCCGATGTATTGCTCGTGTATCTGGAGATCTTTCTTCAGGCGATTGAGACGGCCTTCCAGCGTGTCGGCATAGGAGGCGTAGTAGGAGCGCTCGGAGACGGCGATGTCGTGCTGCTGCTTCATGCACAAGTAGTTGCTGCGGGCCTTTTTGTAGGCCCGCGCGAATACGAAGATGATGGCGCCGTAGGCCAGGGAGAAGACGAGCAAGGTGACACTGAGAGCTAGGGTCCAGCTTCGGTGGATGTCAAGGTTGTGTTGGCAGATGGCGTCGGAAGCGTCCCGGGTCGCTATGTGTGAGATAGGGGTCATGGTTGCTTGTTGATCGTTACGTGTAACTAATCCTGTGTGGTTTGGGGCGATAAAGTTTCGTAGTCAGGCGGAGGAAGTTAAGCTTTATGTAAGACCAAGATGGGACAAGAGAATCTGCAGAGATGAGGCCACCTCAGATGGTCGGTGCAGGACCTAGCTGCTGCTGGTTTAAATACACCCCTGAATCTTTCCGTGATGCCACTGTGGACGCGGCTTCTTTGATACGCGATGACGATCTTTGAAGTGAACGCCATTGTTGCACTTCATACTGAACAATGATTATGCCGTCTCGTACTACAATGAGTTTGTCAAAGACAATAACAGTGTCAGCACAAGAGGCCAATAAAGAAGACGAGCGTAAGTAGAATGCGAAACGACTAAGGTTGCTCGAAAAATATATGCTGGGTTTGTCACTAACGGAACAGACTAGGCGTCGGCAGTCTCGAAATAGCCCGTCGATCAGTTTCTTCATAAAAGATGCAGTTAATGTGGAGGATTATGTATTCCATAGCCCGTGAAGCCATCCGTAACGCCGTCGCTATGCCTTATCCCTGTAAATCAGTTACGATCCAATTCCACCCCAACCCGGGTATGCTAACATAGTGATCTGAATTGAACTTGAGGTTAGTCGACAACTCGAGATGTTTGAGCATGGAACAAATAGAAAACGCATATTTAAACAGAAAATCCGAGAGCAACCCTCATCTTTTCCAAGGATAGGCGGTTGAAGACACAAGTGGAAAGTGCAATGACCATCGACAAGAAAAACTGAGATGTACTAACCAACGACCAGCCCTGAGGGAACGGGCAGATCTGGCAGCTGGACCATTCTCATCCGAACCTCTAATGCGAATCTGACCACGGTGCCGGCCAGTGATGATCTGCCTCGTCTCCACTGTCGAAGCTGCCAGCTTGAGCTTGCTTCCTTCACCATCTGTCAAGTACTCCTGGAACCACGTCTCCTCAAAGCCATCCAGCGGCAAGCTGACGAGCTCCTTACTTCTCGCGCCACCGATGCTCTGCTCTTCGAGCACCGTGGAGACGAGCTTCTCGAACAGAAGTCGCCTTGTGTGTTCTGGGTATTTGCGGCTGAAGAACAGGGATTCAGTAATACTTGTGTGTACCAAGGCGCCGAATAGGAGGTCCAGAGCTTCGGAGGTCTTGAAGACGGGCTGGGTTGTGTGGTAGTAGGCTAGAGGTAGACTGTAGTCGTTGTCCTTGGCGTGGCGCACTAGAACGGTGACTATCTCGTCGGCAAACTCGGAGGGGAGAGAGGGGTGGGCGAGGTACTCGAGGGCGAACTACAGAGCCTGTTTAGTCTGAGGACATATGCGAAAGAAATTAGGAGATGTGACCGACCTTGAATTCCTTACGGTCCATATGCCAGAGACCCCGCATCAGAATCTGATACTTCCCCGGTAGCCCAGAAGTAGCGGCAAACTCCTCAGCTAGCTGCGACTTCATGCCGCGGACGAGGTCGTAGTCGAGAAGCAGGTAGTAGAAGACTGATAGCTTGTGATGCGCCGATACCTTGCTCTCGCAAATGTGCTTGTGGAGGCTTCTGAGGCCATTGTCGCCTTTGGGAGGGTATGTCTTGCCTGTACAGCGGATAAGTTAGGAGGTGCTCTAGCTATGGAAGTGACTTTTGTAGCAAGTGTACCTTCACCAATGCTCAGCGCCTTCAGGACCCGGTCGATGAAGAGCACGCCATTGAAGCTCTTGCGCAAGGTTTCGATCTCCTGTACGTCTTTGTTGCTATACGGCGTGGGACCTTGACCAGGGAATATGGCGTGGAATTGGGAATAGTCGATCATCTTCGGTTGCGCTCAGAATGTAGCTGTATCAAAGGTTGTGGTGTCAGCAGGTCTCCAAGGTTGAGGTCGTGGAAGGGGAAACGTTGATAGCTCGGTTTAACGATACTTGAACTCGTTACATGAAACAAAGATAGGCGACCCCAATTATCGCTATAAGCGTGCAGTACGTTGAAACGCGGCTGTCCGCGACGCGACGAATTGAGCGGCTCCACCTTTGTTTACAAACTCCCAAAAGTCAACAGTGGGGGAAGGAGCAACAGTGCAGCATCAGCACCTCAATCAAGTTCTGTCGCGACAAACCTCCGCAGACCAGATAACCAAACATACAGTTTTAGGCGGTCAGACGCCATCTCTTGTCCTTCCTTTTTGCTGTCTATTTTAGTTTCCATATACCCACAGCCCAACCATGTCCACGCGACAATCACGGCGCGTCGCTGCCACCAGGCGCACAGTAATCATCGACTCTGACGACGAGATGGGCGACGCACCTCAGAACCCAGCCGATGAAAGCGAGGATGACTTCGCGCCCGCAGCACCCGTTAGTCCACGACGACAGACGAGGAGGAAGACAATCGACGCCCCGGCAACACCTAAAAAACGTCCCGGGCGCCCGAAGAAGAGTATTGCGCCTACCGAAGCCAGTGAGATCCTCGATCCCGAGCAGAGCACTATGGTAGCAGACCAAGAAGAACCTGCCAAGAAGGCCTCTCCCAGGAAGCGCAAGAGCGTCGCGCCCCGCGCATCCAAAGCCGCGACACCTGATCTGGCACCACCACTCCTCACACCCAAGGCCTCCATGTCACCGGAAACCTCACAGCTGGAGGCCACGCCGCTGGGGGACATCACAGCTTCCGCGATCAATGAGCAGCCACGGTCCGTGGACGAGACGCTTCTGGCAGCTACGAAACCTGTCAAAGCCATGGACACCATTCTAGAGAAGCCGATGGACATCGTACTCAAGTCACGCACTATGAATGTGCCGGTTGTGGAGAACACCGGACCAAAAGCGCGTATCGTGATCACGTATCTCATCCTGACAAACTTCAAGAGTTATGCAGGACGTCAAGAAGTTGGACCGTTTCACGCCTCGTTCTCGTCGGTAGTTGGACCTAATGGTTCGGGAAAGTCGAATGTCATCGATTCGCTGTTGTTCGTGTTTGGCTTCCGCGCGAGTAAGATGAGGCAGGGCAAGATCTCTGCTCTGATTCACAACTCGGCCCAGTACCCGGACCTGGATCACTGCGAGGTCGCGGTGCATTTCCAGGAGGTCATGGACGTGGTACGTACTTCCACAACTATACGTGATATTGCAAGTGCTGACAGTGTCTATAGCCCGGTGGCACCCCCGAAGTGATTCCGAATTCGGATCTCGTCATTTCCCGAAAGGCCTTCAAGAATAACTCGAGCGCCTACTACATCAATGGCAAGACCTCCAACTTCACCACAGTCACCACTCTCCTCAAGGATCGGGGCGTGGACCTCGACCATAAGCGCTTCCTCATCCTGCAAGGTGAAGTCGAGTCAATCGCCCAGATGAAGCCCAAAGCCGGCAACGAGCACGAGGACGGACTGCTCGAGTATCTCGAGGACATTATCGGCACATCCAAATACAAGGCACCCATTGAAGAATCTGCCACTGAGGTTGAAACGCTCAACGAGATTTGCCTTGAGAAGAGCGGACGAGTGCAGCACGTTGAGAAGGAGAAGAACAGCCTCGAGGACAAAAAGGATAAGGCCCTCGCCTATGTTAAGGATGAGAACGAGTTGGTTATGAAGCAAGCTGCTCTCTACCAGCTTTATATCAGCGAGTGCGAGGACAATCTCATCGTTACAGAGGAAGCCAACGCCCAGATGCAGGCGCAGCTTGACGCTGAGCTGGAGAAGCACGCCGGGAGCGAGCAGATTATCAAGCAGCTCGGCAAGGCGTTCAGCAAGGGGAGCAAGGAGTACGAAGCACAAGAGAAGGAGACCCAGGCTCTAGTCAAAGAGATGGCCAAATTTGAACAGGAGCGTGTCAAATTTGACGAGAAGCGGAAGTTCCTCAACGACAAGCGGAAGAAGCTGGAGAAATCAATCGCCAACGCAGAGACCACGGCCGCCGAGGCTGGTCAGACCATCGAGCAGTGCACTGAGGAGATCGAGTCTCGAGCTGAGGAGATTGCTGCACTCGAAAAGCAGATCGAGGTCGAAGATGCCGAATTGGCCAAGATCCGCGACAGTCTCAAAGGCAAAACGCAGGCCTTCTCCGACAAGATCGCTGCAAAGCAGAAGTCGCTTGAGCCATGGAACGAGAAGATAAACCAGAAGCAGTCAGCCATCGCCGTTGCCGAGAGCGAAATGACCATCCTTCAGGAGAAGGCTAACGCTGGCGCCGTCGCGCTGGAGGAAATGCAAGCCAAGATGGCTTCTATCAAGGAAGGACGGCTAGCCAAGCTTGAAGAGCTAAAGACACACCAAGCCGAGAAGGCCAAGCTCGAAAAGGAAGCCAAGAAGGTTGAGGCTGAACTCCAAAAGCTAGCGCAGGACGAGCCCAAACTCCGTTCTCAGCTATCTAATGCCAGGCAGAAGGCCGACGAGGCGAGGTCGAGTCTGTCTGCTACCCAGACGCAGGGCAATGTGCTTACTGCTCTCATGCGCATGAAGGAGTCTGGTCGTATTGATGGATTTCATGGCCGGCTGGGCAATCTCGGCGCCATTGACCAAAAGTACGACGTTGCTATCTCGACTGCGTGCGGTGCACTAGATAACTTTGTCACGGACACGGTCGAGGCCGGTCAGCAGTGCATCGAGTACCTGCGCAAGACGAACCTTGGACGAGGTAACTTTATCTGTCTTGACAAGCTCCGTGTTCGGGATATGTCGGCCATTCAGACCCCTGAGAATGCACCGCGTCTCTTCGATCTAGTTAAGGCGAAGGAAGACAAGTTTCGCCCAGCATTCTACCACGCACTCCAGGACACTCTTGTGGCGAAGGACCTGGCTCAGGCTAACCGTATCGCCTACGGTGCCAAGCGCTGGCGTGTCGTCACCCTCGACGGCGAACTGATCGACAAGTCTGGTACCATGTCCGGTGGAGGATCGACAGTGAAGAAGGGCCTCATGTCGTCTAAACTGGTCGCCGACACAAATAAGGATCAAGTAGGAAAGCTCGAAGTCGACCGCGACACACTCGAGCAGAGGTTTCAGGAATTCCAGGACCACCAGCGCGAGCTGGAGACTCGCCTCCGGTACCTCAAGGATCAGATCCCCCAGCTCGAGACGCAAATGCAGAAGCTCAACTTAGAAATAGGCAGCGCAGAGAAGAATCTCACCGACGCGCAGCGCCGCATCAAGGAGCTCAGCAAGGAGCACCAGCCATCCCAGACGGACGACAACCGCATTGCCGTTCTGCAGAAGGAGATCGCCAAGCTGAACAAGGAGGTTGAAAAGCTGCACGGCGAGACCTCTACTGTCGAGGAGGAGATCAAGGTTCTTCAAGACAAGATTATGGAAGTAGGCGGTGAGAAACTGCGCGCTCAGCGGGCCAAGATCGATTCCCTAAAGGAAGAGATCGCAAATCAAAACGAGGAGACCTCCAAGGCCGAAGTGAAGAAAGCTAAAGCCGAGAAGCAGAAGGTCAAGCTTGAGAAAGAACATGCCAAAGCGACCAAGGAACTCGAGGCCGCGGTACGCGAGCTGGAGCACCTGGAGGAAGAAATCCAGAGCCAGGGTGACAAGGCAGAGGACTTCACCACTCGCGTCGAGCAGGCAAAGGAGGCACTCGAGGTCAAGAAGGCGGAGCTCGCGGAGTTGAAGGCTGAGCTTGATGAGAAGACGAGTGAGCTGAATGCTACCAAGGCTGAGGAGGAGGAGATGAAGCATAAACTGGAGGAGAACCATAAGGTCTTGCTGGACAATCAGAAGAGGTTGCAGCACTGGGAGGCTAAGCTTGGGAAGCTGAGGTTACAGGATATCAAGGATTTGGAGAGGGGCGCTGCCACGAGGGTCAAGAAGGAGGTCAGGGAGCAGGATGAGTACGCCATGGATATCGATGACGAGACAGAAAACGCGCCAGCGGAGGTGGAACCGCCTGCTGAAGAGGCGGCTGCCGAGGCTGACGAGACGGTAACCCCAACTGATGGGTCCAGTCCACTCGAGATCCCGCGGTACACGAAGGACGAGCTGGCCGACATGAGCAAGGAGGCCCTCAAAGGCGAGATCGCGGCGCTGGAAGAGAAGACATCCAAAGCCAGTGTCGACCTCGGTGTTCTAGCCGAGTACCGCCGCCGCGTGGAAGAGCACGCCGCCCGCTCGTCGGACCTTGCCAGCGCCGTCGCCCAGCGCGATGCTGCTAAGAAGCGGTGCGATGACCTGCGCCGCTTGCGGCTCGAGGGCTTCATGGAGGGCTTTTCCACCATCTCCCTCCGACTCAAGGAGATGTACCAGATGATCACCATGGGCGGTAATGCCGAGCTAGAATTGGTCGACTCGCTCGATCCTTTCAGCGAGGGAATCCTGTTCTCCGTCATGCCGCCCAAGAAGAGCTGGAAGAATATCAGCAACTTGTCTGGTGGCGAGAAGACGTTGAGCTCTTTGGCGCTGGTGTTTGCGCTGCATCACTTCAAGCCGACGCCGCTCTATGTCATGGACGAGATTGATGCTGCGTTGGATTTCAGGAATGTGAGTTGGCCCTCTTCCGCTGTTTAACGTATACCTGGTTTTGCAGAGCTGTGTGACTGACAACACGGTAAAACACAGGTGTCCATCGTGGCGAACTACATCAAGGAACGGACTAAGAATGCTCAGTTCATCGTTATTTCACTCCGGAACAACATGTTTGAGCTTGCAGCTAGGCTGGTGGGCGTGTACAAGGTCAATCATATGACGAAGAGTGTTACGATTGATAACAGGGATTTTATTCACAGGAGAGGTGGCCAGCAGCAACACCAGCAGCAGCAGCAGAGGATGCAGGCTGGGGAGACCACAATGTTACCGCTGAGGTGAGCATAGAAGGGTTGGCACGGCTTGTTTAGGGGGTTTTGGCTAGGGACTGGGATACCAGATGCGCGCGGTTTTCTGTTTTGTTTCTGTTTTTGAAGTCGAAGGATTTTTTTCCTTCAGCATGGATCACTGTCTCTTTCTGTGTCTACTATTGATGAGGCATAGTCTGGCGCCGATAATGATATATATCTGCAATTGCCACATTCCTGAACATCTTGCTTTGATATTCGTTTGTGGTTTGCTAGCAGTTGGTGCTGGGTTGATCTATTGGGTATCTCATCGTCTTGGTGAATAGGACTATCTTATGATCACAGCACCCAATGTCCATCCGCTGTCAAGGTCTTCTTTGTACATTGCCATCCTAATATATTTGGACATATATGCCCAAAGAACCGCATCTAATCGTGCATCAGGCAGCGACTCAATGATGCCTTCTTTCCTATCCTACGCCAGGTCTCATAGGCCTCTCCACTTCTCCTTCCAGCCACCTTTCTCGAACAACCACAAAGCCTCGATAGCATATGCCCTGGCACCGCGATGTCCAGCGCCCTCCTCGACCGAAGCAGCCTCCTCCAGGCTTTCAATGACATATCCCGCCTTGACAAGTCTCCAGATACTGAACGCGAGATCGTCTTCCTCCCCGTCTCGTCCGCCCTCACCAACCCCCCACTCCCCCTTACCAAGCCGGAACAGCAGCCTCCCCAACGTCTGGTAAGCAATACACCGTTGCGCGGGCACAGCGCTCCGCGCCAACCTCGCCAGCTCGGGGATAGTATACCCCGCTGCCTCGGGTGCCTCGGCGTGGTGGTGCAGGCCAGCGGAGGAGGGGATCTGGCGAGCAAGACGGGGCGGTATGAGGCGGCCCTTGAAGTCGAAGCGGAGGGCGGAGACGGGGAGGGAGGATTGAGAGGGGTGGTAGGGGGAATCGAGGTCGGCGGGGGAGTTGGCGGTGGGGATGGGCGCCATCCAGGCTAGTTTGGCTGGGTCGGCGGGGAGGTTGGGGAAGTATTTTGTGTGGAGGTTCGCGAGGAAATCAGGGTCTGAGGGGTCGAGGTCGGGTGCTGAGGGCCCGGGGGGAAAGTGTGTTGTGTTGTGGTCGTGGTCGTGGGTATGGGTATCGGCATGTGTTTGGGAATGGGGTTGGGTACTGGAGATGAAGAGGTCGGCTGATGGCTCTGGTGGCGCTGTATCTTCGTCGAATGTGACTTTCTTCTTTGGTAGTTCAGTTGGCGCACTGGTGCCACTGTCATTAGGATTGCTGGCCTCGGCTGGTGGCGTCATTGACAAGGTGTCTTCGACTGATGTCGTGGCAGGTACATGATGGTCGGGCTTGGCCGGCGTTGATACGTCTGGTGTTACTGTGCTGACAGCAAAAGGATCCTTGCTTCCTCTAGCCTCGTCCAAATTAGCTCGTCTCAGCAGCATCTGTAATATCGACGGATCAAGTTCGTTCAGAAGTTCTTGTTGCGCCTCTGCTATCTCGTCCTGCGACATGGACTCTAGCCGTGCTTTGTTCTCAAGGTCGATCTTTTGTCGTTCGTCGGCAGCGGGATCATTGCTTTTTGAAACTACGGTACCCTGGGAGAGTGAAGACTGGAGATTGGGCCCTGGTGCCTTTGAGCCAGCGGCGGACTGGCGCTGTTGTTTGAAGGCCGATGGCCTGTTTCGCTTCTTGTGCTCTGGAAAGCCTGTATTGCCAGGCGTTAGAGTTGGCAGAGATGGTGCCTTGACATTGCTGACGTCTTTCTCCTTGACATCTAAGATAAGGTCCATACTGTCTTCTTGTAGTATGCAGTTCGCGTTTGCTGTTGTCCAGTTTTGCGAGAAGATTACGCGCTCGTGCAGGAGAAAAGGTTACTCTGAAATTCGAAGGCGACAACAGTGACGTTGATTTTACTTCGCTCGCTTATTACTTTAAATGATCTAGATATGCTATGCCAGGGCTTAGCGCCGATCGCTAGTGGATCCATCGAGTACACTAGGTACCTAAGGTACCACTTCGAGGACTACCTACTGTGGTAGTAGAAAGGTACCCCTTCACATCTACCTTAGTCATCCGAAGTAACTTTCAAGACCCCGATGACAATCCTTGACCAGAATCGCATGCTCATCCTTTATTGATTACATTGATCAACGCCACCATCTTCTCATTTAATTGCTCCATGGTGCCTTGATGACTCGCAGCGATTTCCATGGGGGTTCTGGCTGCAAGTGTCTCCAACCTGGCTGAGAGGGGGCCTGCAGCAAGGTCGGACGTCTTGTATTCTTCTAGAAGCACAGCTGGCGGTTTGGGTCGTCGAGTCTGCCAAGCGCTGTCACACGTAGTGCTGTCAGTGGTGCTCAAGACAACACGCGACTCCTTTACTATGCACTATACTTGAAGAGTGATTGAGGACCATCACTCACTGCTCATAGTCTCTCAACCTAGCGGAAGGGCATACGAATGGAGTCGACATGGTTCAGAGTCGGTGTCAATTGTAGTGATGAGAGTCGGCTAGGGTTCGCTGAAGGCAGACCAGCCTTGCTTGCTTCTACTCTCAGTATTTATACGCTCCCGAGAGCTGTCTGCTGAACCCCTAGCATCAGCTTTAAGTGCCCAACCTCTTGCCTGTTTTATCCTTGACGCACAGGATGGCATAAGGGTAGGCTTTATGCCATGTCCCAGAATGATCTGGCTGGCAATAACGCGCACGGGCTGGCGAAACGATCGTGGGGTAAGCGCACACTTCCTATGGCAGTTGTGCGCTTCAGACCGCCACACAGCTTTGAGAGCTTCCTCCAAATTGACAGATGCCTTCCTTCCCTTCATATCACGAAATTTTCACTACAGTGTTATTTCATTTGATACCTTCATCGTCTTGACATATACACACTTCAAGCGATGGCTAGTTTTCGCACGTCGGATGAATTTGAGATTTTGAATACCACGCTCAATCGTCTCACTCTAAAGGCTCAGGATGCTGATGAGCCCCAAACTATACCTGCACGCAAGTCACATCAAGGAGGATCAGCTCAAGATGACGATGGATCGGAATCTTCTGACGACGACGAAGAGGATGAGACTATCATCATGCCGCTGGCAAAATTAGGGCACTCATTAAGAATACCTACTTCACGATATGGCAGCCAGGAAGACACACACCCTCTTCTTTCAGCTCATCCATTCATTCTACAACAAGTATTGCTTGATTTCCAGTCATGGAACCAGCATGCGAACAATGGAGGTGCAGAACCTGCCAGTGGAAGCTCCAGCAGTGCGAACAGTCCGACCACAGCGAGTGCCAGAACATCACCAGGGCTCCCAACTGGCGCCGGCCACCGAGGAACAAAGAGAAAACCCGGCGCCAATGCCAATGAAAAGGAAGATAAAGACGGATCAGGCCAGGGAGGTTCGAATAAGCGATCGCAAAACGATAAGTCACTCGGAAAGTCCCGCCGGCATTTGGCCTGTCCATTCGCAAAGAAGGATCCCCCAAAGCATCGTGAATGCTACAAAATAAGAATAACCAAGATACAATACGTCAAGCAACATCTTCGCCGCTATCACGAGCAGCCGATACACTGTTTGTGCTGCAAGGACAGGTTCAGGAGTGAAGCAGAGTTACGGACACATGCAGAAGCAAATAGGTGCTTGCCGCGTCACGAAATCATTGAAGGAGTCGACAGGGATCAGAAAGCGAAGCTAGACAAGCCTGTTCCTCGAACCCTAAGTTTAGAAGATCAATGGTTCTTCATCTTCGACATACTCTTTCCCGGGTTCGAGCCAAGGCCACGGTCGCCCTACGTGGAGGGCAATCTGGAAGCGGCCCTCTCTGCCTTTAATGATTATTTGGCTGATGAGGGAATGTTTGTTTTGATGAGAATATTACAAGCCAATGGACTTGTAACATCATCTCTGAGGGACGACAGCCAACTGATTCTCGCAACGCTTCGAGAGGGACATGATGCTATCGTGGATGAATGGAACTCGAGACTGCAGGCTAACGATCCTTCCCCGTCTGCATCGCAGGCTGACTCTGCACCTGGTGCTGTTATTCTCAACACGCGCATGGAGACTGGATCACACTCGCACTCTAACAATGATGGCGGGACGCTACCAGGTAATGTCCACAGAGTATATGTACTTTCAAGAGTGTAGATGCTAACAAATATAAGCAGCACAAGCTACAATGGCACAAGTGCCACGATACTTTCCCCACCCGGAAGATGATCTGTCGCTCACGATTAATGAGGGTGCTGGACACGAAGGCAACACTAATTTCCGTTTGTCCAGCGATAGGGATGAACCGCTCTTGGCGCGGCCAGGGCTGTTGACTGATATCGCGAATGTCCATCATGTAGGAGCCCATGAATCAAGCTTCAATATAGAACAGATGTGGGATTTGAACAGTCTGTTCTCGCCGGATGTGGATCAGAGCGCAGCCTGAAGTCTAAAAGGCGGCTCGAGACCACAGGTAGGATTGGGAACAGTGTCTCTCGTAGGTAACAATGACTAGAGAGACAATCATTCCGCCATTCACGGAGCAGTCGAGTCGTGCTAAAGCATGCTGGCAGCACATTCTTCAGCCGTGTTCTTGATATGTGACGCACCCAGAAATTCGGTTGAAAAGTTCAATGAGATTATGTCCAGGCATCGATGATGCAAGAAGGCTACCTCCAGCTCGACATACAGGCTTTGATACTCAATAGTCTCCTAGACAAGACGGCATCTGATGACGTCTTACACGCAGCCGAACAAGCTGCAGCTAAGCAGCAGATGTGTATTTCACTGGCACCGAAGTTCAACTGCCTTCGGCCAACAGTCTCTACGATTCAGACGGTCCAAGGTTGCCTCTTTACTCAGGATGTAGATAATACAATATGTTGGCCTTGAATATCTTGAATAAGGTAGTTCTCTACACGTTGGGGCGTTCACGAACGTGGCGGAAATTGTGCAGTCTCGATGTCAGTGAGCAGCATCTATATAAAATATTTGGCATTATATTCCTCAACTATTGGTGCTTTGCCACGCCCACTGTTGCGAGCCTCGCCGACTGCTGCTCATGCTTCGTCTTCCGCGACCACACACACCCAGATGGAGGATGCCCGTGGCCGTTGTCGGTGGCATTACCTGGATGCGTAAGGTTGAAGAATAAGCAGGTAAGACCTTAGTGACTGCCTCGAATTCGCCAAGGTAGACAGACCCATGTTAGTATACTTCTTTCTAGAATTCGGCTTCTTGTGAACGTAAAATATTGATCACAATGTTTGCTCAGAATACCTTAAGGTTGTAAAAGAAGAAGGAGATTAGAATGGTACCTGGGCAAAAAAAAATATACCGGATGGCGGACTCTCCCGCCGGGAATTGAACCCGGGTCCCGAGCGATGTCGAGGTTGGAGACCAGATGACAAGCTCATATACTAACCACTATACTACGGAAGACTAGCAGGTGTTGGCACCTGGCGTAGGGGTTATTGATAGGTTGTGGGCCGCTATTTTACTTAATACACCTACGATATAAGAAAGTCGAGTTGATAAATACTAATGTGCTCTTTTTAAGTCCCCTATCTTAGTGATTGTCACCCTGACACGGGCTTCCTTCGCCGCGATAGAGGCCAAGTCAGTCAGTTTGAAAGCACTCTTAGGAGGGAAGAGAAAAGGACAGGTGGAGCAAATTTCTATCCTCTCCGTACCATAGACGTATCCTTTCCACAGATGATGAGGTATCTCGCTTTGCAAAGTTCATGGTCCCATTCCCATCATCACTGTGCGGATAAGGGAGATGTGTTTCGTAGAGCGGCATACATCTGTAACTGTCGCACACCCGGTCGGGCTGAAGCATCGCACGGACTAAAAAAGAGGCGAGACACATCTGTACCTCCCAACAAGTGTTTCGGACAACTCAACGATTCGTAGCTTATTATAAGAAAGCGTGATCGGGTTAGTAACAAGTCGAAAGGTCGATGGCCTAGTAGCCTCTTCTTCTATCGGTCCTTAGGATAACAACGTGGTGAACATTGCCAATGCCTAGAGCTTGTTTTGCCCAACATCGGGCCTTTGAAGATTCTGATTTCGCATGCCAGCAACGAGGTAGAAGGATGAGCAGTGATCAGCAATGCTCAGAAATGTACAGCGAGCCTTGGGTTTGCTTGTTACTGGCCGGGAATGATCCGGTCCCTTGGGATGAAGAAGCGAGAGCCTATGAGCAGCCAGCATACGTGGATCGTTGGCAGGTCGCGGCCAAGCGACACAGTAGCCCAAATCGCCAGCAGGAAGCGCGGGGTCGAATAACGCGCACATTGAGAGTTATAACCTAGACAGGAGCCCATTCCAAGGAGATTAAACTTCGTGTGCCTTCATGTACGGTGATTTTCGAGGTACCTTGGATTCTAAAACACGTTGATAAGTGAAGTGGTAGGACAACCTGGAAATGATGACATGTGTGGTGTGCTGGACCAGCCGCTGCTTCCCAGTGCACTGGAAGCAGCCCTGGTTGCCGAGGGTGGGTTGAGCCGGGGGGCGTGTATCCGTGAGGTACCTGCAGTTGGTCTGTACGAACAGCGAACAGTCTGGGGAACCAAGTCTGCCGTTGACGATAAAAATGACCCGACTGCCCACCTCCACCCATGTGCTTCTTTCCTCTTGACTCTTACGTTTCCCAGTACTTTGTCTGCTTCCTCATTCCTGAGATCTCGTCTGGTTTCTTCCTACTGTCGTGAGATGCCATGAGTTCTCACTACCTTGGCCGGGTCAAGTCACCTCTTTCTGTCTGAATACGGATTCTGTCTGCATTGACTCTAAACGGAGACCCATCTACACCTGAAGTCCAGCATGTTCCGGCAACGGACACGTCAGGGAAAGACTTAGAGGGACTCAAAACAAAGACATTTTGCGAAGGGCAATGAAGCACTCGAAGGTCAATGTGATAAGTGAGCCTTTGAGAAGGGCTCATTTGTGATCGGAGGAGGACGAAGAGAGAAACGGTGGCGGCGACCAGGATGTCATTCGACCCACAGGCCCTGTGGACGTACGAATCGCTCATACGCCAGCCAAATCGCACGGAACCACCTCTGGTCAGCCTGGATCCGACCCAGGTGGCAGTCACAGGATACTTCCAAGCTATGATGATTATTTGTCAGTCGTCGTCGAACATCGAGCGGCAAAGATGATGGACGACGCCAGTCATTCAGTCTGTCGCAGCCCGAGGCTTGCCTGCATTTGTTGGTGGGTCTTGGAGAGAAAACGCGGGAGGGACGGGGCTCCTTGTAAGCGGTCAGGTTAAGCAGCTGCCACCAACATCACCGCAACGATCCCAGGTTGTGCCATCTTCGATTTAGCCATGCGATTCCAGAATGCATCGTGCGATGCACTGTTCCCTACGGCCGGAGGTTCATGTTCCCATCCGGGTTCGCAGGCTGTCCACTGCGAGATTCGTGCGATTGCCCGAACAGAGGAATACGGACGTCCTTGGCCAAAATCGAAGCAAGTCAGCGAGTCACATCAATACCAACAACGCCCCTTGCCCTTGAGGTTGCCAAGCGTACTCAAGGCAGGTCTCGGATTTGGCACCACTGTCATTTGTTGAGGATTCATTTGTCGGCCACTGGAGCCCGCTTTGGAATTATCTGCACGTCGTTACCAGGCGTTTGCAGATGCACGTTCCACCGCCAACGACTTGGACTGAACACATTGCGCCTCTTCTTATCCGTCTTTGGATCAACAGCATTGAGAGCCACGAACCATAGGCATGGCCATCGCGTTTCCGAGCTTCGAACTTGATTGTATTGACAGCTCGACAAAGGAGCTTCCCGCAAGCGTTCGATCAAAGAGGATGGAAGGGTACAGCCGAGAAACCCGATCCGGCAAGAACGATACTGTGTAACTGTGGTAGGCGGGTGCCGAGCAGGAGACGGTTCTCATTGGTTCGAAGTCGAGGATTTGGCCCACCACTGACGCTAGACCGGTTTCGGCGGGGACGAGCCTTGCCTTTTGACCAAAGCCGACCGGCAATTCTCCCCTTAGGCCAAAGTCGACAGTTACGAAGGGAAACATCAGGGAGAAGGTTGATAGCATCATCCTTGGCAATTCAGGTAAGGCCTCTATTCCCTTCTGTTAGTGCTACTATTTGTCTGCGAATTCTGCGACGACTTGGATATCTAGCATTCTTGGTTACTTGGCGGACCAGAGTGCCTATCCTCGTCAACTTCCGCCTTGCATTCTACGAGCCATGACGCCTAGGTGCTACTACCATAGTAGAAGTGGCTTGTTTGATATAATCTCATTTTGTGTTCGTCTTTTCCCTTTCTTGTTGTCGGGTGCGATGTACAATCGTCGGTCGGTTAGCTGTTGTTTGTGAACGCGGTCAGACTCGGTCAGGCATTTGCGCGTGTCCTGTTCATCCGACGAAGTATGATAGGCTCCCGCTTCCCAGGGCGGAGTCAAACGCTCATTGGCTGCGAATTGTCGTGGGCCCAGAAATATTGCACGCGAGATTTTGTCCGCCGCCCGGTTCCTCATTTTCCTGACACGACGCAAGCAGAGAGAGCACCTGAGCACCTGACATGCTGGAAACTTGACAACACCAAAGTTAAATCGGCACCCACACTCGCACCACGCGTACACGGCCTTTGACACTGCCGAGGGTGTGTGTCTCGACAGACTTGTCTCGATACCTATCTTATCAAGAAGTGTCTCAGCTGTTGACGCTTCAGCAGGCGCAGCTGCCAAGTTAGAACCCTCGCTGGCAATCACTGCTCGTCAAATCTCATCCAGTACGTGGCTGTTTTTTGCTGGTTTCCGTCCCTTCTCAAATGTGCCCTATTCCGTCTATCGCACTGTACTCTTCCTCGACTGCTTAGGGGGAGTCTGCCACCACCTTTTTAACACTACAGGGCAGTACGCTACTGCTCCAGCCAGGACTCCCCCACTCTCCTGGCTTTGTTTCATGGCCTGAAATCGCCCTGGGCTGAGCCTTCTGGCCCCTTCAACTGTCGGCGCTCCAGCGCTACTTCTGCGCTTCCAGTTACCTAGTGCACAGACCACCCATACCACCCAGCGTTTCACTCAAAAGTCCTTTCTGCACGGCTCCCACTGTGCGGCGCTTTGTAAAGACAGCCAGAAATCTACCTTGCCCCATACATCCCTCTACCTTTACCTGACCATACCATACCGACACGCCCGCGACGCGACTTCTCCATCGCGATCAGCCTCTGCCGTGTTACTACCCATCTCCTTTCGCCTATGCGATACCTCCATGAATGCTAATTAATTATTTTTCGTCTTGACATTGCTGATTCATCGTCGCAAAGGCATTGCCCTACCAGATGGGTTCGACCAAACCCGCCATCCTCCTCCGACAGTCATGAGCTCCTGGATCAACGAGCCCGCTGTTCCAAATCACAATGGCAACGGCTTCCCGCAGATCAACGATCCTTCTGCTGTTTCCGGGGGCATGATGGACCCCTCGGCCTTCATGGCCAATCCGGGCCAATTCAACCCTCAGTTCGCCAATCCCCAACAAATGATGGCTGTCCAGAACGGCCAAATGCGCAATGCCTCGCCGTCCTTTTCCAATCCGATGTACCAGACAAACTCCGTCGTTCCATCCAAACGACCACGTCCCCGCGAAGACAGCCTCGGCCAGTCGCCGCGCCAGGCCCCAGGCATGCCCCCGACTTCGCGCGCCGACACACCGCAGCAGGCGACGTTCCCCGGCTTCCAACAAGCCGGCGTGCCGCAACAACCATCCGCTCAACCCTCTCCGTATCCTCATTTACAACCAAATGGCTCTGCAAACGCTACACCTTCGCCTATCATGGCAAACCAGATGCGCCCGGGTAGTGTCCCGCAGAGAGTATCGACAACCTCGCCCCATCCATTTTCTCCAGCCGCCCAACAATTTCCACAGGCCTCTCCCATACCCTCTGATCATGCGAGCACGCCGCAGCCAAATCCATACATGCAGCAGAACAACTTTCCGCCAGGATTCAACCCACAATTTACGCCGGCGCAGTCACCGGCAAGGCCCTCTCCGACCCCGAATCCGATGCCTGGCCAAATGATGCCGCAACAGATGGGACAGATGCCTCAGCAAATGGGGCAGATGCCGAACCAGATGCAGCAGATGCCAAATCAGATGCAGGGACAAATGCCAGGACAAGGGCCAAATCAAATGTTTCCTCAGGGAATGCCCCAAGCGCGAACTGCGTTGGAGCAGCAGAAGATGCTGTACCAGATACAGTTACAGCAACACCTGGCTCGAAACAACATGCAGATGCCTGGTCAGAATATGGCGCAAGCACAGGCTCAAGCTCAGATGCAAGCGCAAGCCCAGGCGCAAGCTCAAGCACAGGCACAAGCCCAGGCGCAAGCTCGGAGTATGATGGCCGCCAGGCAGGGCATGCCGAATGGTCAAATGCCCACAAACCCAATGAGACAGCAGCAGCAGCAGCAGCAGCAGCAGCAGCAACAACAACAACAACAACAGCAGCAACAACAAGCCATGCAACAACAGCAGGCTGCCGCCCGTGCCCAGAATCCAGACCAGTTTCTCAAGAATTTGACATTATTCATGAATAGCAAGCAGCTGCCTTTCGATATGAACCCAACCGTGGATGGCCGTCCTGTGAGCTTAATGATGCTCTTCCAGGCAGTGACCAAATTTCAAGGATATCGCAACGTAACACAGGCGAACGGATGGCCCCAGATATCGCAAGCCCTCGGCTTCCCTCCACAACACGTCCCCACGGCGCCACAACAGTTGAAGTCCATATATGAGCGCAACCTGCTGAAGTTCGAAGAGGCGTGGATGGCTCAGCAGAATCGTGCAAGGATGCAGCAGCAAGGAATGCAGGCAGGAATGCCCGCCAATATGGTACAGCCAGGGACCCCGAATAAGGGCTTGCCGCAGGGTCAGATGCAACCAGGCCAAATGATGCAACCGGGGCAGCAGCAGCAGATGCAGCAGGTACCGATGCAACAGGGGCAGGCACAGACCCCTGTGAAGTCCAGCATAGGTCAACAGCAGCCAGGCATGAACGGTTTCTCGACACCTCAAGCACCTCACCCGCATCCACAAGTTGGTATGCCGCAAGGTCACACGCGGAACAGTCATTCAAGGAGTGTCCAGGCCACGCCTACCACGGAAGAATTCGCAATGCCCTCTCCAGCGCAGAGAAGACCTGGAAGCATGTCCTTACCGGGCTCAGCGCACCCGGACTCGGCAGCTGACGTAGCAATGCCCTTCCCATCAGCCCCGACCTCGGATCCTGATGTTTATGTTCCGTGCGTGCGCGAGATTACAACCTACGGCGGACTCGAGCTGGAGGCTGTGTATGGGCAGGGCGTGCAGCTGGAGAGGTTCAAACCAGATGTACCGCCTGTTATGGATCTTGGGAATCTGGACATCCATGCGCTCACGAGGAGTATCCAATGCGGTCTCCGTGCCGAAGTGCGAGTCGCGCTCGACACTCTAGCAAAGGTCACCTCACCGTTGGGCCCTGACGTACACATCAGCCTCCATCACAGCGACGACTTGGTGGAAACGTTGATCGACTGCGCGGAGACCCAGGTCGACCCACTGGCTGAGGACACTGTGGAAGTTTCGGACGAGATATTGATTACTTCATTCGAGGAGGTGACTCGCGCTTGCCGCTTGGAGAAGATGGCTGTCCGCGACATCCCCGCCGTTGGCACACCCGAGTACGACCTAGATCGATGTGTCGACAGACTCATCTGCATCACCACCATCCTCCGCAATATGTCGTTCCTCCCGGACAATCAGAAGCTGCTCGCGGACGAGACCGTCATTGAGTTCCTATGCGTCGTCATCAGATATCTCGGCACCCGGAACATGCTTCTCCGCACGCACTCCAATACCTTGGATTTCATGAAGGATGTCATTGTCTTCCTCTCCAACATTGCCGCAGAGGTGGAAATACCCGGTCGAGAGCAGGCATATTGTCTCCTCCAGTTCCTGTTGGCGTTTGCGCCGTCACCGCCTCCGACCTGGTCTGACGACCAGCTCTTCTTCACGCTTTACGAACCTTCTTTACAGCCGTACCTGTCTCATGCAGTTGATGCTCTTGCGAAGCTCTTTGCCCGAGATGAGCCAAACCGGACCCACTATAAAGCACTGCTCTCGGCAGATGCCTCTGCCACGGCGTCCTCTGCACCTTATGAACTCCTGACCCGAACCTTCGGTCTTGCCATCTGTGTGGTACCCGAGCAATTCCGCGATGGTCGGCAGAACAATCTGATACCGTTGATCGAGGCTCGTAAGCCGGTCCTCATGCAAGGACTACTTGCCGCCGACATCCTGGCATCCCTTGCGCCTAATCACGAAAGCGGCGTCGCGCGCGCGTGGCTGTCGTCAGGAAACGGGCTTGCGCAGAATCTCTACTACCTGATCCACGTTCTGGTCAGCATATTCGAATCGCAGGCCCGCCGTGCCGCCATCGGTCCTCCGTCAAGAAACCATATGCCCGCCAAGAAAGATACTGATATCGTCTACATTGCCAGTTTGGCTGTGAACTTGGTGAAACGGCTTTGCGAGAAGGCCTATGACCCCAACGACAAGACTGGCGGAGCTGGCATTCCTCCCAGTGCGCTGCCGAGCACGAAGATGGTGCTTGACTTGCTGTCCTTGCAAGCTCGGGAATGGACAGATAGGGGCATGCTTGCCGATCTAGTTGCATGTGCGAGGTTGGGCGGCTAACCGGAGCTGACCTCTCCGGATGGCTTCAACGTGGCTCCCGGAAACGAGTAACGAAAGATTACGCGCTCAAAACTTGTATGCTGCATTTTTCTCCGGCGCCATGTTTGACATACATGTTTCGATATTGCTGGGCTTAGGATATCTAGCCCAGACCGGAGTGTCTGGGCTTCAGGATGGGGATCGCAGTTGGAATAGAAAAGGATGTGTATAAATTATCAGCTCTGGGAGACAGAGCGGCCAGAAACGCTCCGCCTGCTGCTACGCGGAGACATGGAGCGTTTGCTGGTGATTTGCTCACGCGGATGTGGATGCTGCCCTGTTTATAGTATGTGATCGTTTTGCGGAGGCGCAACGGTGGGAGAGGTTTTTAGCTTCATTTTCGCGTTTATTTGACTTGTACAGGCCTAGCCCGACTCTCAATGCAAGCATTGGCGATAACTGATCATGCCAAACAAACAACGCGTGACTCGTGGCTATGCGAGGTATCAATGCCTTATCAATACCGGCGCTGTGCCTGGCTATCCACCGCCATATCTACTTGACAAGTACCCCTTCCCCCTCCAGGCCCAACGGGGGTGATCACGCCCGTATATACATCACTGGCGACCATTCATTTCCACAGAATTAACGTCCCAGCAGCTTATGGTACAATACTCGTACAGTGGCCCGAAATCATCATGTGTCTTGGCATCTTCTCCTCCCAACAGTCTAGAATCCTTGCTTTGTAAGGTAGCTGACGACTTCGTCCTTCCGAAACCCCTATTGAAATGCGGATTAGTCCAGCTCTCTCCGTTTCACACACTTCTACCCCATGTTCCGCTTTTCCTGTGGAGAGGAGTACTCACGGCTATCTCGATGTGCCCGGTGACATGGTTGATCTTTATATGCCCGTCCTCGAGCTTCAACTCCGTCTTGAGGGCATCTTTTAGCGCCCGTACGTCGCCTTCTATCTTCTTCAGGACAGTGAGCTTCTTGTTGCCGCCGCGCTTGGTATCTTGGTATACGGGGAGGAAGAGTGAGGGTGTCCGGGAGACGAGGTAGGGGGGCCTTGCGGCCGGGGTCGATTGTGTTGTGGATGTGTAGGCGGGAAGATCGGCTGGGGAAGGTGGAGGTGGCGTTGAGGAGGGTGAGTCTGACGAGGTTGTTATCCGCCGGCAGAGCGGTGCTGACGAGAGGACTGAGGGTGTCTGGAGGTTGAGAATCCGCGACGGGGCCACTGCCCTTCGGAGGAGAGTCTGGCGCAGCATCTTGTGTATGGATTGTGATAGTGGTGAGGACCAACAGTGCAGGGCTCTGTGACTCTAGTGCGAGTCGAGAAACAGCAGGCGGTGAAATGCGAGGAGCACAAGGCGAAGCAATCCCAATTCGTACTTTACTCCAAGGTCTTTCATCAGAGCTCTCAATCGTCGTACCTTCTGTCGTACCTGCAACCAAAAAATCTCGGCGACCGGCACATCGTATCTCCGTTATGACTGCCCGGCCCCATAATTGGCCCCGCCGCAACACACTTTCAGTTTTTTGCGTGAAAACAAAGGCAAACCCGCAGTGCCCCACCAAAGTTTGACGACGACAGGTGGAATTTGTTGCAGGACCGGCCTCACCACCAACCGCCGTCTTCCCCCTCGATTACTTGACTTGTCTCGAGGCACCGCTACGAATTTCGGCTACCGAAACGCCTCGTATCCATACGAACCGCAAATATGGCAGACTCAAAGCCTGCCGGCGGCCTGCCGTCCACCAGCGAGTACGACATCATCCCGAAGCTCGTGAGCCACCTCGACCGCCACATGATCTTCCCGCTGCTCGAGTTCAGCGCCAGCCAACTGGAGGACGAGGAGGGCAACACGAAGGATCCTGAGAAGGCACGCGAGATCGTGCGCGCCAAGTACGAGCTGCTGAAGAAGACCAACATGACGGACTACGTCGCCAACCTGTACTGCGAGCTCAACGATTTACCCGTTGAGCAGCGGCCCGAAGAGTTCTCCCAGAAGAGAGAAGCTGTGCTTGCACGTCTGGAGCAATTCGAGGAGGAGACAAGCAAGATCCGGGAGCTTTTGGCGACGGAAGAAGTTGTGTCCAACCTTAGGAGCGATAAGGTGGCCAACTTGGAGTTCCTCAAGAGGGAACACGATGTATGTCGAACCTGCCCCGGAGCATACTGACAGAAGCACGAGGTGGCTAATTATCTTCAAAAGGTCACACCAGAAATGGTCGATGCCCTCTATGAGTACGGCAACTTCCAGTACAGCTGCGGCGCATACGCAGCCGCAGCCGACCTCCTCTACCAGTTCCGCGTGCTCTCCACCGATAACGACAAAGTTTCTGCCAGCACGTGGGGTAAGCTCGCCTCCGAGATTCTCACAACGAACTGGGAGTCGGCCATGGAGGAGATCCAGAAGGTCCGCGAGCAGATCGACACGAAGCTGTTCAACAACCCGCTCGCCCAGCTGCAGCACCGCACCTGGCTGATCCACTGGGCCCTGTTCCCCCTCTTCAACTACGATGCCGCCCGCGAGCCCATCCTCGATCTATTCTTCAACGCCGGCTTCATCAACACCATCCAGACCTCATGCCCCTGGATCTTGCGCTACCTCACCGCCGCCGTCATCACGGGCCGCGGCCGCGCGAGGAACTCTGGCAGCTACCAGAAGCAGCTCAAGGACATCGTCCGCATCATCCGCCAGGAGGCGTACGAGTACTCGGATCCCGTGACCGAGTTCGTGCGCGCGCTGTACATCGACTTCGACTTCGAGGAGGCGCAGCGCCAGCTCGGACGCGCGGAGGAGGTTCTCAGGAGCGATTTCTTCCTCGTCGCTGCGGCCGACGCGTTTGTGGATGCTGCCAGGCATCTGATCAGCGAGAGCTACTGCAAGATCCACGCGCGCATCGACATCAAGGACCTGAGCGCCCGGCTGGGACTCAACGTCGACGATGGCGAGAAGTGGATCGTCAACCTGATCCGGGACACGCGGGTGGATGCCAAGATCGACTACAAGGAGGGCACCGTCGTCATGAACCACCAGCCGAACTCGGTGTATCAGCAGGTCATTGAGCGGACCAAGGGCGGGTTCTTCCGGACCCAGGTGCTGAGCGCGGCGGTCGGGCGGTAAAGGTATAGACGTAGGGCTGAGCTTGACGCTGTGGTTGTTGACACTCGCATGGAAGTCTAGCATGCTGATATCGAGGGAAGGATGGTGACGTGACAGATGGGTCAGTTGATGGTGCTAAAGAGGACGATGTATCCGAGGATTTGAGGTGGGGATCAAGGAATCCAAACGAGGCTACTTCAGCCGAGGATGACGATTCTTGAACTACGGAGGAGGTGTTGGCAGACGAAAACGAAATAGGCCACACTCGTGAGCTCTGGGAATAAGACCTTGAGCGATTCATAAGGAATGACGGAGGCTCATGGTTCTAAGTGGGCAAATGGTCTTGAACTAGGTTATACTCAGTTCAACCTTTGGTGGTGGCGGAAAGATACAACAGGATTTTGGCAGCGATATCTGTGCTCGGCGCTGAAGGGCTAGGGTGTCTTCCAGAGACATAACGGCTGCGCATACTTGGCGTTATTCTGGCATGGCTGTGGCTCAAAAGAACTGGCTTGTGTTACAGTGCAGGAATGGAAAGATCAGTTTACACATTCCGTCCGACTGCGGTCTCTTGCAAGGGAATTCGCAAAGCTCTACCATGTGAACAAGAGCAAGCGTCTTTGCACGGTACAAACAGACGCGAGTTTGAGAATCGGGACAATCGACACTGCTCCTTACCCCATCCATATAAGGGTGCCATTGATACTCAAGAGCCTTGACTCCCGTCGTTTCTTTCGAAGATGTACAGGTCAGGAGCAGTGCTTTCTGCGCGAGTACACGCTACCAACCGGGATCTTGTTGGGTTGACTCCTGTCACATTGTGAGACTGCTCCCACCTTTGAGCGCTATGGATATAAATAGGGACGTAGATGCTCGGGTATCCTCATAATACCTACGGATTGAATTGACCAGAGGTCTAGTTACGAACAGCTCGACCTCTCGTCGGTCAACGCACTACACTCAATACTGGATACTGACAGAGGCTGTTTACGAGGGTGCCCTCACTCAATGCCCGAATGCCCCTAAGAAGAGAATGAGTAAGCTTACCCTTGGCAATTAAGAATTTGTTAGAAGCGAACCTCGACATACAAACAGACCGTCAATAACCATTGAGTGCGAAGCGAGCCAACCTCGACTCTCGCTCCATATTCGCCAGTTACACAGCTTACTACCGTTAAGAATATGTAATGGACGTTCGAGAAAAATGACTGTACACAAGTCAGAGTTCATATCGTCACAGAGCCGAGCGTTTGTTGAGGAGGAAAAGTTGTTGTTGGCCTAAGGAGGATTCGTGAGCGCCTTCGTCACGTTGCCTATTTGCGCCCTTCGTCGCCTTGGCCCGTGTCTGTTCTTGACTCACCAGAAAATATTGTCGAGATCTCAGCAGGTAGATCAAGCTACAAGAGGATAAGTGGATTATAGTTTTCGTTTTGGTATACTCGGCTGTACGAGAATACGTCGCTATTTGGCAGATCAACATTGGCTTTGGAGATTGCACGACCTATTCCTGGTGCGTACGTAAAGACAGAACTGACCAGACAGAGAGCATCGCCGACAAGAGTCACACCACGAACTCTGTTGCCAGACCTTTTGACAGTGAATTAAGAGAACACCGTAGAAGTGGAACAGAGTCATTTGATATAAGCGCGACCCCTTCTATATCTGTGATCTCAACTCATCAATCGCAACGATTGATCACAAGTCAGATTCGGACTCACGATCGACAACCATACGACCAAACGGCGAGACACTTTGACTATCACACGGTATGACGATCACAGAACCACGAATTTCGAACGACAGCTGAGCATGGCTGCAACTTCGCTCTACGAGGTCACCCTCACGGACCAGCTCCCACCTTCGTGCCCGAAGACTACGCGGATCACCGCACGCCTCTCCCAGCTGCCGGTTGAGCTCGTGGAACCCATCATCCAGGATCTGCCGCTCTTTCGCGTGCTCGAACTCACGGCCGTCCCATCTTGCGGACCATCGCTTATTTGGGCTATTGAGCACAGCCCGACCTGGTCGTGGCTGTTCAAGGGCCATATCTGGCGGCTGAGGCGCGTATGGGCCTCCCTCAACAGGCTCTCCTGGCTGTGGTGCCACACCCATTACATCAATATAAAAACCCTGCCGCATTATTTCCTTTGCTTAAAGTCTCCGGAGTTCCAGAAATGGCACACGTGGGACGCCGAGAATGCTCGTCAGGCTTTGGATAACTGCGTGATACTGGGCGTCCGGCGGATACTCGGATGTGACCTGTATACCGTCCGCCCGGGCGCCGCTAAGCAGGTTTATTTCGGCTTCTCTATTCCTCAAATCCGGGCCCTTTGCCTCTTTCTCCCTAGCACACTCCTCTCCGCGATCAAGAAGAGAGATTTTCTTGGTTTTCAGCACGCGCTCTACGAGGCGAAGATGCCTCAAAACTCGCGGGACTGCTTGGCCGAAGGGGAGAACATGGCCTTAGACCTCTCCAGCGGAGACTTGTCCAGGCGGGATCTGTGGACAGTCGAGTCAGCCCACCGATTCTTACCCTTCTTGGTGCAGGCACATAAATTGCTAAAAGAGTCTTACTGTGACGAGTTGTTGTCTGTGGCCAAATTGTACGATGAGTTTCCAGGGAAGCTGAAGCTCCCATTCGCTCCCCAAGCGCCGCCGTCGAACAAAACCCACGTCGCCGAAAGGCTGCGAAGAGACGCGGAGCATATTCTGACCAAACCGCTTCGCACACCTTCAAAGGTGTTTATTCACCCACATTCGAAAGAGGTCTTCAGAAGTGTCAAATCCTATAGGTTCCGTTCTCCAGATACGGCCCTAGTACCATACGACTGGTGCTTCATTCTCTTCGAGGCCGTTCGAAGGAAATATCCACTGTCATTTTGCTCCTCACGATACCCTGAAGCTTTACTTCCAGCTCTGAGAGAAGCAGAGGCCGGTATCCGGATGATCTACCATCGCAATCCAGGACGCTACATCCGGCTTCTGGAGCGCGTCGATGACAATGGCATGCCGAATACGGAGCGTCTAAAAGCTACTCTCGGCAAGAATACCGAGTATGCACCATTCTTACACTATGTCAGCGGCCCGCCGAGACCACTGCGCGAGCTGTCGTGGCTGAGGTCTTTCCTCGCTTGTGTTCAATGGATGGAGAAATTATCATTTCCTTTGGCATCCGCGTGCAAGGGGCTGGGCGAGTGCGATACACGGTTCAATTTTCGAGATCTGGCAGATGACGCCCTCTTTCCTCCGCCTGACTATGAAAAATTCGTCTCCAAGGCACCAGCAGAGCTTATTGCATCATGCATGCTGCGAGACTTCAACGTCTGTGGGGAGGAGGGAGTAAGAAACCCGACATCAAGACCTACCCTCCTTGCTCGTCACCTGCCCGATTCCTCCTCGCCACGGGGACGTGACATCGCAAAATATCTGGTGCCTTGCATTGACGTGGGGATTGAGATACAACAGCTTAGATACGACAGCCTCAAGCACAAACTCACCCGGTACCTGCAAAACCCTGGGAAGCTGAAAAGCCACAACGATGGCTATAGGTTGTCTTGCGATCTGACAGACAAAGCTGAGGATGATGTAGCTTATCCGAACAACGTCCAGGCATCGACCTGCGCGGCATCGACTTGTGCGGATATATCCAACAATGTTCCACGACCCCGTTTGACTGAGGTTACCCAGAGTGATGTGGACGTCGCGTCGAAAGTACCACGCCACCTGCTGGAGTGCTCTCCTGATCCTAGCGCAAGCGTCGCTAACACCTTAGATCTTTTGAGAGAGCTGAGCATCAGTACTGCGGCTGAGACTGCGCAAACGTCACAGAAAGAGACGGGGCAGAGACGGGCACATGGGACGAAAGCGTTGCGAAGTACCTGACAGCTCGACCTGCCCGCTCTCTTCCAGGCAACGACGCGCTCCCGCGCTGCGACATATGTCGTTTAGGTGTTCACGTTCCCCACAAATCCTTCGTGGCCATGTGTATCCCGTGTGGAGACTTCGAACATGGCCGGGTCGGAGCTCTCGAAGCCTGGAACAGTCGAGTTGACAGGCAAGACTGCACTCGTGACCGGCGCACGCGTCAACCTCGGCTACCATGTCGCACTACGACTCCTCCGATGTGGCGCGCGGGTCATCGCGTCCAGTCGGTACCCACGAGATGCCGTATCTCGGTATGAGGCCGAGTCCGACTCGACTGCGTGGATTGACAGGCTTCGAGTCATCGGAGCTGACTTCCGCTCAGCGCGTGATGCCTTCGACCTCGTCAACCACACCCGCTGCGTCATCGAGACATGGGGAGACAGGCTCGATATCCTTATCAACAACGCCGCTCAGACGCTGACGGACAGCGTCGAGACAGAAGGACAGTCAGTTTACAGGGAGAACCTTTTTAGGAACAGGGTTCCACGACACCGCTGGTCCAAGATCAGTCCTCGCGTGCGCGGATGCCCAGAGGCCATGATCGAAGGAGCAGAGACTTCGATGCCAGAGTTTCACAGCAGGGTGAACCGCAGCGCACGATCATCCGATGATCGAGCATTCAGCGGGACTTCCGATGACGCTGCCAACGCAGACAGAGACAGAGGTGCTTCAGCCTCATCCAAGGACATGGTCCCTCTCGAGAACAAGTCGTCCTGGGTGCAATCTCTCTCTGAAGTATCCTACGAAGACGTCATCTCATCCCACAGCGTTGACACATTCGTGCCACTGATCCTCATCCTCGAACTGCTCCAGTTAATGGGCGGCACCACAGCTACCCCGCCGCCATCCTCGCAGGAAAATGACAAACGACCAGCAGGCTACATAGTCAACGTCTTGTCCCGCGAAGGCATCTTCGAATCTTCGCGGTCGAACCCCCACAAAGACGGCCAGCACGTACACACAAACATGTCCAAGGCGGCGCTGAACATGATCACCGAGACGGAGGCCGGGCCGGCGTGGACGCAGCGGCGCGTGGCGATCAACACTGTCGGCCCGGGGTACCTGAGCGCCGCGCTGGAGCTGGAGGAGGCGTAGCGCGGGGGAAGGCCGGTTGGCTGGGCGGATGGGGCCGGGAGGGTGCTATGGCCTGTTGCCGTTGGGGAGGGAGCAGGTGGGAAGAACAAGGGCTTTCAAGATGGAGGTGTGATTTGGAGCCGGTTTTTGAAGCATTACGGGGCGGTCAGAGTTGAACCTGGTTGGGGGAAGGGGTGACGACCACAGCACTGGAGGGCATGACTGGGCGGAAGGACTAGAAGCCTTGGAAGGCGAAAAGGATGACCACAATTCTTACAAATCTAGAGTCGTTGACACATCTGTGTATTAGGTGTGTAGCGGGATCTGGGTCGATTACCATCACATTTCCACCGGACTGACATCTTCATACGGTGTGTTGCGCGGAATCAGCTTTACTGTGTAGATCTCACTCGGATGCCGGCGATGGACTTGTCGTCGAAAGTGGAGACTTTAGGGTTCTGCCAAACAATCCTGCCGCACAGATCTATGATGTACATACACTACACAGTATCTGGCACACACTAATAAGCCCGACATCGAGTCTGCCAGGGGAGGGGGGTGTATGCCCATCCCAGCAGGCGGTGTGTGTCCATGTGGGACTCTCCGGGTTGTTTCTCCAACGGCAAGGGTGTATAGCTCGTTCTCCGTGGCTGACGCCAGCCACTCAGCGCCAGTGCGTCCCGGTGGGACGAGACAAGTTTCTCCAAAGCCGACGGCCAGAGGGCACAGCTCGTCCATGGCGGGCAATACGACCGTCCTCTCCAACAGCCACGGGGGTGTAGCTCATCTGGTAGAGCGCGTGCTTAGCATCTCTGAATGACGTGCTCGTCTCGGGTGTGTTGTCGGTACATGTTACTTGCACGAGGTACTGGGTTCGACTCCCAGCTCCTCCACGATCACTTTTGCTTGCTTTCGCATTTTCTCGAATTTTTTTTTCAGATTGATTTGGTTGCAGATTAAAGGAATTGGCCAATCAGGGACCTGTGCCCCTTTATCTCTTCCGTGATTCGATTGTTGATTCGATTGTTGATTGATTATAATCGAAAAACCTCCCCATCGCATAGGTATGTGTTTCTGCATCGCAGGCGTCCGTCCTCCTGTCGGCGGGCTGGCACCTACGTGTTCATCTTCCCTGCCAAAGAGCTTTCACCTGGCCTTCCTCAGAAGCGACTGTATCTGGCCCAACGATGAGGGGACCTCACTAAGCTCATAATGTTCCTGCAGCCGAATTGGTCCTGACCTGGGCTATATTGACACAGTACACAAAATGAAACAATGGAGCTTCTGGACAAACTTCGCCATGTACACCCCGCGCTCCATCACCTTTGCATGCCACCAATGCAAGAGACGATGACGACCTCTCCAAATTGACACGATGCACTGTAAGCCAAGCGAGACACCAGCTTGAATGAGCTGTCGGGGAAGTGCATTGCAACACTTTCAATGTGCAGAAATTACATCAATTGGACGCCAACCCTTGTTCTCCGGCATCAACGGATCTCTGAGCGATTGGTTGGTTGTCGAGGACACCGACTCACCTGCCTCAGCCACCTGGCCAGCAATTCGCACCTGAGTCGTCACAACGGGGTAATCGACGGGGTAATCCCCGCTGCAACTCTCGCTCGGTGTGGAAGCCGGGCGACAGATTAGACAACAAGTCATCCGCTGAAGCGGCCAAGTAAACAACACATGCCACCGCAGTGAGACTACGTAGTGTAGTGCTGTTAGCTGTAGTGTAACACCCCAGGCGCTGCATGAGAACCCTATTCGGTGAGCTCGGTGCTCGTCTTTGCCTGCGGGATTAATCGGGCTGCACGTCAAAGCGACAGTTTCCCAGTGTCGTGGCATTGGATGCCGCCGATGTGGGGGATGACGTTAGACACATTCTCCAATCGAGTGCCACCCCGCTGGACTTGATTCCGGATGTCTTGCCGCGGTACGTACATAAGAGGGGACTGGGGACGACGCGGGATGAGGCTCACTTCCACCCCACGCCCTGTCTGAGCTTGGACAACGAACACGGTGCTCATCCGGCCCCGCTCCCAGGGCTCCCGGCCCTCGCCCCTTGCTATTTGCTAATCACTGACGGGCAAACGTGTTCAAGAGCCAGCTTTGCTCTCTTGGGTGAGCTCTGTCCAATGGAGCATCATTCCGCTACAATCCGATACTGGGAGACGCGAGGTGGTAGGGTGCACCTGGCGCCCCTGAGTCTCGTGCTTCACCAGGCACTCCATTCGCCTCCTTCCCCAGATTCCTTGTCGGCACACCATGGCCACGCTTGTCGCCATGGTATCCACCCGCGCCAGGCTCCTCCTGTCCCACGTCTGTGTTGCCCCCTTAACCCATGGTAAGGGCGAGGCCTCATTAACTTTGTAAGATATGCGCGGTGCAGCCTGTCATCTGAGCGGTGTACCCTCAAGGCACAAACCCCCACACCAACCCGTTTGTCTATTGCTGTGTTCGCTTCACCATTGTGCTACCCTCTAGAAATGGACTGCACTCACATGCGTCTCATATAACGCCCCTTGTCAGCTCGATCAAGCGACATGCGTGCGGTATGCAGTAATATAGGAGGGCGGACCATGTCTTTCCTCGTCAGCAAATGCTGCCGACCTCATATAACTCACCAGTCCGCCGCTTGAAACTCCTGAGGATATGCTGGTGCTGATGTTGTAAATGGGCACAAACGTTTGATCGTACGTGTTGATAAGACACAAGAGCTCTGCAACACATGGAAGTCCATGCGACCGGCGACACCATCACCTTTCGAGCACCGCTGGTCCCTCGCAAGCCACGATGACTTCCGTCCACTCCTTCGACTCGAACCGAGCAGAGCGGGGCTCTGTGCAGAGGTGACGCTCCCCGGTCTCCGAATCCCTAGATACAAGACCCTCGCAATGCGTTTCGCGAGCACCGCTAATAGGTATATACCACAGCATCATTCGTGGCTCTACCCCTCGCTATCCGGGGCTTGATGACGGTGATCTGAAACGGCTTCGAGTTCTGCTCCTCTTCACCAGGAGGGTCCTCTCGCAAGTTCGGAACACGCCAGACCAGACACAAAGGTCGATCAGACAGCATAAAAAGAGGATGCGGGCTATCATAAAAGACTTTGACCGCCGCTTCTACGGTACCAAGTAGTCTCGTTTTAGAAGAACATGAGAGAGTGAAAGGAAAGGAGCGGACGACAACTACGGAGACGGGCTGTGATGAGTGAACATATGAGAAGAAGGGTCAGGGAGGAAGGGGTATGAAGGTTCCTCGATCTGTGCCACTTGTTGGTGATCAGTTGCTGGGCGGAACCGCATTGCAGTTGGAGCGGACTTGCATCTATTGTTAGATTGATACGGAGGAGTTCTTTTTTGAAGAAGAGTGGCAATAGGTGCATACTACCTAGAAGCCTGCTCTATCAACACTCTGTCCCCGAAAATGCCTCAAGCCGTCTGAAGCTCGACTCATCCGAAAGCTAAGGAAAAGCAGGCGGGTAAAGAGGATGGGAATAGTGCCCGGGCGCAGTCAATCGAGACGCTCGGAACGAAACCACAAAGGCAGACGGAATGCAGATTCCTATGGCTCAACACACAATGCAGGTCTCCGATGGGGGCAGAGAGGAAAGATATTGAAGGCAGTCATGAACCATAGAGAGCTTATTGCAGCCTTGCTAAGTTAGGCAGCTGATGAAAGTGCCGGACAAGAATGTCCCTGGATTGGAATACGTGCGTGATGCGGCACAGTTGAGCGAAAGTCCGGGGGTTGATCGTTACACAAGGTGAGACGAAAACGTTGCGGCGCTCCGGTTGGCCCACCGCGGGAAGCCGGCATGGTCCGCGGAAGAAACAGGCTGCGACCGGAACCAAAACGGGCTGGATGCAACGAACAGCCATTATTTGCCTCACTTTGATCAACATAGGAGGCAGCAAATGCAGTCAGCTGGACAGCTTTGTATGCCCAGCTTCTTGATTTGGGACTGCTAGTTCGCTGGAACTTATAGCAATCATAGCTGAATGCCGGACCTCATCGTATCGTCCTTACCCGACCTTCGTCAACTGGACCAACGCAACAAGCGTGGGGCAGACGCTCATAAATACTTCGCCAGTCTTTGTGTGAAATGGCTACTCGAACAAGCAACGACTCTTTCTTCAACCTGGATAAAACAACAGTAGCTCAACCATGACTCTGACCACTTGGTGCATTTTATGACCCAACTTCGGCTGCACTAGCCACTTGGCTCTCCAAGACAGCACAAGCACCCTCGACACGCGTGCGTTCATCGTAAACCTCGGAACCTCATCGCCATCCGACCACCGGTAACCATGTCAGATATGCGGTCGACTAGAGCCCAGCAGGGCTCGAGACTCAGGCACGCACATCAACTGGCAGTTACATAATCCGTGGGCAGAACAGGTATCCTGATAAGGAAAGCAGTGACACCAAGAGCACCGGCAGCACGAACAGCAGCCAGGGACGAGAACCGCAGCAGCATGTGTTGTCTGCCGCAGGGCTTCCGCCTCAGCGAAGCTTGCACGAGGACGTCACGCAATTCCTCGCAACCTTCCACAGTGACAGGGCGCAAGATAATACCAAACATGCTGCTCAAGTCGAGGAGTTCGTCAACGCAGTCTCGCATCAGTTGCCCTCGTGCTGCTTTCGGATGTCGTTCGACGACGACCCCCTACTCCGTGGTGTTGGTGCGCAGTTCGACCAGAAGAATGCAAGCGGTGAGTGACGCAAGACGTCAGATCCGGAATATGACCACGTTGCTCACACTGACATATGGCAGGTTCGCGGAGATAGCTCTGCTACTCCACACAATCACTCATGCATGAGCCACTGCTGCGCAGTACTACTGTACGAAGTGCCGGTCGCAGAGGCTGAGCTGGTCTCAGTCTGTGGGTTGCTTGACGGTCGCAGTGATGGTTCAAGATACTGCATATGGTCAGCTCTGCCAGGTAATGTATATAGCGATGAGGATATTGATACCACATGGGACATGGCTGGATTTTGCACATAGCATGATGGTTAAAACCTGAGAAGGAGGTATGGCTGGTCCTGGTTCTAGAATATTACCTGGTAATCCCAATGCATTTTTGTTTTTGGTGATTCTGTGACGCGCTGAAGCAGCCCGAACTTCCGGCTGATGCAACACAGCCAGAGTGGTCCGTGCCTCATGTGGGGCTCGATACATGGCCCCGCCAAATTAGATTGCTTCCCTCGCTTCTTCTTTGGTGATGACCACTTGAACACCAGGAAAGTCTTTATCAATCTCGAAGCCGGAATATCAGCAAGCATGTGCATTACCGAGAAAGAAGACAAGACAAGACCCGGAAACTTCCAGCAGCTGTCGTCATACTTTTAGTGCATGTGATCAGTGCTTATGGCAGTGTCTGGGAAAGCAAAGTCTCGAGCGACGAACGCCGCCGAGTCATCAACAAAAATCTACTCCGTCAAGCCGTACGACCGGCTTACGGAACGCTGAGCCTAGATCTCGCTAGAGGGCGTTCCGTTGGCCGTTCTGGGATCTTGGGCATCTTGATACCGGAAACCAGGAAACGATAGCGCTTCTACGCTACTGTACTCAGGTCTCCAACGACAAGCTGCCAGCCGTTCAGCTCGTCGGAGGCTACCCGATGCGAGTCAAGTGACTCGCCTCTTATTCTCTCTTATGCACCCCACACACGCATTATTTTCTTGTATTCTCCTTTGGACTCGAATGCTCCATCGAAAGATGCGGCTCCGTCTTGGTTGTGGGTCGTGGCCTTGTTCAGGAGGCACTCCATGAGAAGCTCGGAGCTATGTCCTCCGTGGTAGCAGTGGGAGGGCTGGATCTGGAAAACTGGTGCTTGGGTACGTCGACTGGACCTGGTTTTCCAGACACAGACGTCCACGCCACGCAGAACGTATACTTGGCGATTGGAAAGACAACTGAGTGGCCGCCATTCCACGGATACCGGGCCAGTGTGTTCTTGGCGTGGCCCCCAGGCATAATAGATATATAGTACTCGCGTCCTACCTAGCCGCACCCTTCGTTCCCGTTCTTGTGAGCGTGCAGTGCGGATTCGACAAAAAACATATCCCGGATACTATTTGCTTCAAGTCATAACCATTCCAAGGCCTCTGACATCCAAGATGAAGGGACTAGCAGTACTCGCTGCCGCTTCGGTGGCAAGCGCCCATACCATCTTCACGCAGCTCCAGGCCGGCGGAACTACCTACCCAGTTTCGTACGCTATCCGCGATCCAACATACGACGGCCCAATCACGGATGTGACGTCCAATGATCTTGCCTGCAACGGTGGTCCGAATCCGACGACGCCGTCAGACAAGATCATCTCGGTCACGGCTGGCTCCACGGTTACGGCCGTGTGGCGGCACACTCTGACGTCCGGAGCTGACGATGTTATGGATGCAAGCCACAAGGGGCCGACCATTGCGTATCTGAAGAAGGTCGATAACGCCCTGACGGACTCGGGCATCGGTAACGGATGGTGAGATGCCGCAGCGTGCCCACATGTTTTGATTCATACATCTGACATATGTAACAGGTTCAAGATCCAGGAGGATGGCTACAATGGCGGCAACTGGGGAACCAGCAAGGTCATTAGCAACGGCGGACTGCACAGCATCACCATTCCCAAGTGCATTCCCAACGGCCAATACCTGCTCCGTGCTGAGATGATTGCCTTACACGGTGCCAGCTCAGCCGGCGGTGCTCAGCTTTACGTATGCTCTGTTCTCATCACGTCTCTACGGAAGTAGCACGTCGACTAACATAGCACCATCACAGATGGAATGTGCCCAGCTCAACATCACCGGCGGCACTGCTTCCTCCTCTCCCGCCACATACAGCATTCCCGGTATCTACAAGGCCACCGACCCGGGTCTCTTGATCAACATCTACTCCATGACCGCCTCAAGCACCTATACCATTCCAGGTAAGACCTTCTCTGCCTATCTGGTAGCCCCTGCTTCCAACCTTGCTAATTGGCTTAATCTAGGCCCCAAACTCTTCTCCTGCGACGGTAGCTCCTCCGGCGGAGGCTCCTCTACCAGCCCTGCTACCACCTCCACCAAGCCGGCGACGACGCTTACCACGTCGACTACCTCGTCTGTTAAGACGACGACTACGTCTACTCCCGGCGGATGTGTGGTTGCTGCATATGGCCAGTGCGGCGGCATTGGGTACACCGGCTGCACGACCTGCGCTTCACCCTCCACGTGCAAGAAGTCTAACGATTATTACTCTCAATGCCTGTGAGAAGAATCGAACGCGGGTCAGTTGACGTAGTTCGGGGTTAGGGATTTGTATATATCTTGATGTCTTCTTGTGCATAGCTTGGTGTGCTGAAGTGAGCAGTGCGAAATGGATTTTAAAAATACATCAGCCTTGAAAATCTCCCAGGGATCTTGTGTATGGCTCGCGGAAGCGGTTCAGGTGACACCCGCTGCAGTTCGCTGGGCTCCCGGGTCCTGTAAGATGAATATCCTTCCGAAATAGGCAGGCGGACGGCCCTATCAGCAGTAGTTGGACGATCACCTGCATTCCCCGGGACGAGCTATCTGGTAAGCTCGAAATGGCGGAGCACAGGATCGTGTGGCAGCCGGGCAAACATCAGCGCGTGGGCAGGCGGTTTCCAGTTCTCCAATGCAATAGCAGGTAATGTGCGAGTCGGATGAAGTCCGGCGGGATGGCTTTGCGCTCGTCTGCAGGGGGGTGCTGACGACCTCGTCATTGGTATGTATGGTCGCAGGACTCTACACCGCTACTGTGGTAGAAGTCGCTGGGCTCATGGTGATAACCGACAGTATGCGATATAGTGACATTCTTCGCTCAAGTTGCCACACCACCAGCTCGACAAATGCGGTAGAGCAAGGATTCTCTTGAAAGGTTTTAGCGATCAACGAGTGGAGGAAGGAGAAATAGGGTCACGGCTATGGACGACGTCAAGGAAGCTGGTGTACTTTCGGAGTATCGAGATGGATGTAGGAGTGTAGAGGTCGAGGGCTTGGTACGTTTGAGATCGCTTAAGAAGACACATGCCATGGGCAACATGTTCGTCGCTGCTTTGATTGCCCACGTCTGCCAATGGGCTGGATTGATGGTCACCTTCGACATGCGAGGGCTTAGCTGAGATGAGATGGAAGCCTATCCGCGGTGGTCGCAACTGACCCCACGCCGGGGAATGGTCCGGCGCTGGGAACTGTTCCGCCTGCAGGCTAGCTGGCCGGACCTGCTGTGGCACTAAATGTCTTTAGTGTCTTGGCCAAATCGTTCCGCACGCTTATTGATCCCATTCGTCGTCAACATGCACGAACAGTACGTGTGTACATGCACAAAGTCAACTCCGTGCAGGTCGAGCCGAGCCATCGGTGGCACACAGACACCGGGGCAACAGTCACCATACCCGCCAGTCATTGTGCTCTTACCTTGTTGGGATTTTGCCGTTGCTTCATCTTTCACATCGTCCATTTTCCTGATCGCTTTTCTGCAGAATGAGGCAAACGACCAGCTATAAGATGAGGCTCTCCTTCTGTAGATAGAAATGGAAAATAAGTGAAGTATGGCTTCAAATGCGCGCTTCTTCTCATTGTGATGTATCAGCTCTGCTTGTGATCACGCAGACCCGGCATTTCGGTGTGTTTAGCGACCTGAGGTCCTCTTGTACCTTGTATTCACTTCGCAAAGCATCGTGTCTCCCTAGACTCCTCTACACCCTACTTTACACTGTCGTTCTCCTTTGGCGTGCCCTGTTCATGTCGGATTCAAGGTCTACTGATGCCTGTCACGGCTCAGTTGTGAGGCATGTGCTCTCATAGTATTTTTCCTGTCCCCTGTACTGCATAATATATGCTTTTACTGACGGGTAGGACAGCGTCAGCCACGGGTCAAATAAGGCTACCAAAATCGATGCGCATGGTTCCCGTCGTGTCACAACGTGGCTCAACAACAACTCCATAGAGGCAACAGCCGTGATAGCCGGTCTCACTCGGACCACTGGTCGCTTGACAGACATCAAGTTGGTCATCGACCGAGTCGACAATGCCTTTATTGAACACAGCCAAGACCAAGCACCCGTTGGTCACCTTGAAAAGCAGTAGGGTTATACGAGAGGCTTAGTGTTCGAGGCCTTCTTACTTGAGGCTGGATATGATGACTACGAAATAGAAAACTGAAGGCATGATCGGCCCCTACGGAACCTCGATGGGAGATCTGCACAGTTGTGTGAATGTATGAAGACAAGGTAAGTTAGATAGACAAGTCCGACGAGGAATATCACCAAGACATGTTGTCAACAATGTCCAACTGACGTGAAAGTGCAGGTGATAACGATAACAATATGCAAAACATGGAACTTCCAGAGACTGGGATCGCCGTGATACCAGACTTGGCCTATCTCTGATAAGCTGACGTGGAGTCGCAATGGAGAAGGTCAAGAAGACGTTGCATAGTGCAGCTAGCACTTTCGAGCATCGCCGCAATGCAAACAGAATACTTGAAATGAGTTATTCGAGGCTCCCACGTAATTGTGACAGGATACGGAAAGTCTGGTAGCCTGGCACGGTGGTACAGCCGCGGTCAGCCGAAGACAAAGCATGCAGGGCTGTGAAAGCGGTATGGAACACTAGCACTGATCCTCGCTGCCCTTGTATGGACATGTTTCGCCAATATCTCTGGAAATCCCTACTTGACACGTATTTAATGGCATATCCTGTTAGATAGGCAGCTTGTCCACCAAGTGATTCCTACCTTCCAGTCTACTACCTCTGCAGCAAGTGAGTTCATCCGAGTGCATTATGCGAAGCAATATGAAATGTCAGCAGCACCAATCGGATGCAGCCCTCTGAACTCTTTCAAAACGTTCTTACTGTCAGCTCCTTACTGTGCCGGGCCGTAGCTGAACACCCACAAGCAATGTGATTACCTCGCCAGATTATTCGCATGAAACACCACAATTCAACAAGCACCAAAGACGAACAGCGGAGTTCGGGTTCGGCAAACAGAGAAATGGTTGCCTGAGCTACTACTACTACATACACAATATCAGATGCCATAATTCTTCTCAACAACCAGCACAGAGGAAATGTACGCCCTCAGGAATATAGCACAATCTGCAATTATCCTGTGCCTTAACGCCCAGTCGAGCAATGGAATTATCTGGTCAATAATCAGGAAAAGAAAGAGGTTAGTCGTGATATACGTCTCTACCTTTTCGCATCGTGTCACCGATTCCCCTAGGTCGACGATAAGTTGGTGGGCAGAGGTCAGCTGCTGTTCCTCCCGATTCGTACTCTCCCGCGTAAAGTCGATACTTGGGAAGCTTTCACGGATCAGACGGGCAACCTTGTGCGCCTTGTGCCGTAGGATCTCAGGCTTCTGCACATCGGCTGTGCTGAACTTGTATCCTTCCACAGCCGGTAGCCATGCGGTCAGCACCTGTGCGATCCTCTCTCGAGGCATCGTCCAGACGCTCTTCCGGGCTGGCTTGCGGATCTCCTCATGGCCGTCCGCGTATATGATGAGGTCTAGGAGCCCATGCTTGTCATACGACATGGCTGCCGCGAGTTTGTGCACCAGGAGCTCTCGCGAGGTGAAGTCATCGGCGAAAGAAATGAAGTTACCACCTTCGACCTTGAGCTGTGTTGCGGATGGTGCGTTGATGACTGTCTTTCTCCAGCTGTCGAACCTCTGGCCCGCGAGCGTCAGGCGAGTCGTGTCCACCAAGGTGGATTGGTGGCTCTCGTCAAGGATTTCTGCAATCTTTGACTCGATTGCCGCGGCTTGGATGCCAAGCAAGGAGCAAAAGGTTTGAGTTTCGCTCCCGTCCTGATAGCCCATGAGCATATCTGATAGTGATTGGGGCTTTCCGTTAGTTTCTGAGCCCACCAATGCCCCCGGGTGATCAGAAGCCAGATGAAAGGCAGTGATGACGCAGCTCCGAGCGTTTCCATTGTTGTTCCGGTATCGGTGATGAACCAGGGAACCGGCGTTGAAAAGCACGGTGACGGGTTGGTCGGGATACTCCACTTCGACAACTCGGGGATTGCGGCCAGTGATGTCTTTTTGGAAGTCGAGAACACCTGTTATGCTCTCGTCTGTGATGAAAAGGCTGTCATTTTCCGTCGACCAGGGCTGAGACTGCCCATCAGCTCGGATCAGGCGGTTACCCTTGTGCGTTGCAGGCAAGAAGGTGAAGTTCTGACCAGTAGGGCCTTTAACTTCTCCCTTCTCCCATCCGAGTAGGATTTTGTACTCCTCCCGGAAAGGGGTGTTGTCCACATGCAGCATGTTGTCTTGTGCATTCACAGAAATGGGCTGGGTATCTTTGCCACGAGCGTCGGTCATCCTGACTGGCCCACCCATGGCATAGGCCATCAATGCGATGAGTAGAGGGTGGATGAAGGCGTTGTTGTAGTCCGGATTCTTGACGAAGTCGGGGTGTGCAATCAGGTGGGCAAAGGAATGCAGGAAGGCATGGCTGCCGGTACCGTTCATGATGTGAGAAAAGTCGTCGATGAGGTGGCGGAAGGAGGTAACGTCCACCAGCCCGGCGAAGATGGCGCATCCATCCTGCTGCAGGACATTTACCATGCGAATAAAACGTGCTTCAGTAGCCACATCGTTCCAGCCCCTGCGAAGGGCGCCAAGCAATGTCCTACGGAACGTTTCCTTAGACGTGGCATCCGGACCGCCGCGAAACTCGTTGGTTTGGAGGCTAATGAGCGGCGTCGTGGACTCTGAGAGGATAGATGCCAGGAGGTTGGCTCGCTCTTCCTCTGTGGCTGTTATAGAGAGGCTGACGGGGACAAGATCATCATCATCACTAAGACTTGGAGAGATTTCTGATACCAAGCTGAGAGGTAGTGAGTCTTGTTGTCTTTGAAGCACTTCCATCTTCATTTTGACGACGACTTCTAAGCAGCGTTAGATGAGGTGTTCTCCCTCCGAACTGATAAGATATCCTATATGTCATTTTAAATTCATGAGACAGATGTTGCCTTGCAGCGTAGATGCGGATAGGCGGCATGCGACCAACTTGAGGTCAAGGCGGCCCGGTAAGATTCAGCCCAAGCTGCACGATTACGTGCTAATGAATCGTAAGGTAATGTGCACAGCTCTTCATGTATGCTGATATGCAGGCTTATTATGGGTGCAGAGTGGCAGTTACACAGGTATGCATGCTTATATGTATGCTGACACCTGCCGGATGGATTTGCCGTAGATGAAGCGCTCGTATCGTTGGTGTCTATCAACTCTCAACGATTGACCCGGATCGCGGCCTGGATGAAAATATGGAAGTCGAGAACTAGACCGGTGATGCGATCACTTACTGCTTGATCGCATGTATTCCAACGCATTGTTGAGCTAAATCATATTTTAGTTGTCTCATCTTGATTTTGCTCTAGCGGCCTGACATACAAACGCTATGTTGTTTGCTAAGTCCTACTCAAAGCTCTGGCAAAGTGAACATGAAGGCAACAACTCTACGATACCGAAGTCTGAGGACGATGACTTCCTCCCAGAAGGGGGCCATGTTCGGAGTCGACAATGCGCATACGTCCTTCTCGTCTGTCTAGTCGCCCTCACCTGCGGACTCTTTGGATATGTGGCACATCCAAGTACCAAATCCTCTTGCCCCAAATCACCAATTGCCTCAAGCCCAATGCCGACAGAGCTTCATTGTGGCAACTCTTCCATGGAAGCTCGATCGCTCGGCTGCGTGTTCGATCTGCTGACCAACAACTGGATGCCTAAATACTGCGCGGATCCGACTACTGATGACGAATATCGTGCTTGGGTGTTAGATTCCGACCGCCATCTTGGATCTTGGGCATTTTATCACGATGATAAAGCGGAGAATCAAGTAGCTTCAGAGGAGGTGCTGTCTGATCTTGTGGGCAGCCATATCTACACCACGACGGAAAACCACTTGGCACACTGTGTGTTCCTCGCGCGACGAATGCACAGGCTCGTCACGGGCGAGATTGCAGCTGTTGCTCACAACACTTTTGGTCATACGCTGCATTGCACGTCTGCGCTGCTCAAGACTATGGGAAAAGGGGCCCAGGAAGTGAAGCCGGAGATAGGTTCCACGTTTGACGTGGGTATCGTGTCGTGTTTAGTCCATGAGCATATACATTAGATCCGGGGAAAAAGAGTATGGACGTAATATTTGTTCTGGATTGAGTCCTGAAGAAGACATAATACCAGCTTCACGCCTGACCATTGACGTGACGACCACTTCCAGTCGTGTATGAGTACGAGATATACGAACAAAAGACAGGACAATGGATAAGTGATGATTCATTTTCTTACTTGCGGGTGTCCACTCTGTAGTCAGTACGAGCAAGTCTTTTGCTGAGTGTGTTACTCAATAGATGCATTGTGTTGCTCCAGTGTAGGACAGTCTCCTCTGAAGTAATGAGTGATAACTTGCCAGCACCAGGTAGTGAGTGAAGCTGTGTGTTCACATGAGTTCAACATGGCACTTGTGGCTGTCAACACTGTATAGCCTCCGGCTAGGCACCAAAAATGGAGACAGACAGCAGAATCTCGTCCAAGAAGCAAAATGGGTGCGGAGGGCCAATCTCGACAATTATGACTTTCTTATTTGGTTTACATTTGGAATGGATTTGAAACATCTGTGTGCTGCCAAAGGAGTTCAAGGAGAACCCCATATCAAGTCCAGTATAACATCAACACGTCAAGGTCCAGTTGGGTCCCACAATGGACGTGTTCCTAAGCCGTCAATTAGCCTCTCCTGAAACAATTACAAATACGTCAGTAAACATGGGTTACCTACCAGTAAAAGGATTGCGAGTGAGGCCAAAGGGAAGGAATTGGACCCCTTCTAGAAACGAGGAAAGCTTGTCTGTGTTCGCACAAATATGGGGCGTGTGGTGGATGTTCACAGGGTTTGGCTCGTTTTCGCGCCACTCAAAAGTATAGAGAGCCATATCAGCATGACATAGCTCGGACTGTCGGAGTCTATCAAGAAATTAGCTCGAATCGATGCATGACACCATCGGACCGCTGGATCTAGCCTACATATCGATACAGTGATCTATGCTCAGCATATTAGCACCACTTCTATATTTGATATCTACTTTGGGGCTTCTTACCTATGTGTACAGGTATTGGTGAGCCTGGAGTTGGTTTGAACTTTGCTGCTGTCTCGGGATAATCGTCCGGCAGCAAGTACTGTCGGATGGTTTTCTAGAATTGTTTTAGCATGGAGCAGCTGGCGAAGCTTGAAGACAACGGCATAAGACGAACCAGGCAGTGCAGGTTGTGTATGAAAGCAAATGTTCCCATGATGCCACCTTCCCCATCTTCAATTTCCGTAAGAACACTGGTCGGAGTGCTATGTTCTCTCCAGCCTGGTTTTGGGATCCGCACAGTGAAGTCTATCGAAGTGTTAGTGTCTTTGTTTGAAGTGAGCGAGATGCAAACGACCCAACTGACTTTCCAAGTACATTGACGCCCAGGCATCATCCAGCTCGGGACGAGGCACTCCCCTGAATTCCCCATGATTCCCAAATTGGTCGTCATATACCTGGAGTTCGAAGTCGATCACATCGTCTATCCACTCTGTCGGAGCTGTCAATATCATGCCAAGGTGGTTTAGGGTGATTATGCCCAGGCATGTTACTGACCATCATGTGGGAAGCGCGGGTATAAAATTGTCTTCATGTCTGCCTTTTCATCAACCTCTTTCGGGGCGCTTATCATCAAAAGCACCCCAATGTTGAGCAGTAAGACAAAAGCGTTTACTGCCAGAAACGCCCAGTGTCGCTTCCCTTGCGAACGCGTTGTCTTTGGGTTCAGAGCATGTTCGAGAAGGGACTGGTCATCGGAATAATCATCAGAATCTGGAGAGACATCATGGAATTTTGCTTCCTTCGTCGCCATGGCTGAAGAAAGTGATTGTAAAACACAGACAGTACGAACAGAAAGAGGTGTATAAGCTAGCAAAGTTTCATAAATTAGAGAGGGAAATTGATCAGTGACACTTAAAAGGCTGGCTTCGTCCAAAGGCTAGTTTCCCTGTCCAAATTGTCTCTTGAAATCACGAAGGTCTACATGGACGGGGTGAACATCACTGAGCTGAGAGTAACTACACCTAGATTGACCTGCCTGTTCGAGAAGACGCAAGCTGACTCGCGGTATATGAAGGCTCAGTAATCATGCATAAAACCAAGTGGTCATCGTAGTCGCGCGTACATACTAGTCGCCACTCTCGATGCAGCTATCTTACAGTGGTGTACGACCCCGAAGGACCATAAGGCTTGCTTACAATAAGCTTCGGCGATCGCGATCTGTGTGCACAGGATCTCTTGGAGCGGCATATCCCAGAGTATATGCAAGATTACCTTGATTCGCCTCAAAAGTGGGTAGGGAACAGATATTGCTGGGCCTCAGTCACACGTCAAACGTTTATGCATGCTGACACTAATCCCAGCTTCATGTTGACTATCTTGATTAGACTCGCGAGGGCGAGCATCGGGGGAATAGCTGTGACAGATGGATCCGAAGCGACCTCGTGAATCACATTCCTATTTATGTGTTTATTTTGTTGCTGCGCAGCATTTTCAGTCAATCAATCACGCCGTTGACTTAGATCCAGGTACTTATTGTGGCAACTGACGTTTCCGCACTGAAGGAATCATCATCCAATCCGACATACACGACATTCCAGCATTGCCAGTCCTTTGCCAAAATGAAGTTCTCACAAGCCATCTCGTTGCTCTTCGCGGTTGGAGCCATTGCTTCACCTGTGCCGCGTTAGTCGAAATGACCGTGTCCCAAGTCCACATAGGCTAACAGACCGATAGCTATCCTTGGCGACAGCTCCATGGACAAACGTGTTCTAGGCGATGCCTCTATGGACAAGCGCGCTGCTCCTGTTCTCGGTGACAGTTCCATGGACAAGCGTGTCCTCGGTGATGCCTCCATGGACAAGCGTGCCGCTCCCGTTCTTGGAGATTCTTCTATGGACAAGCGCGTTCTGGGAGATGCTTCTATGGACAAGCGTGTCCTCGGTGATGCCTCCATGGACAAGCGAGCAGCTCCCGGTCTTGGAGACTCTTCTATGGACAAGCGTGTCCTCGGCGACGCCTCCATGGACAAGCGCGTCCTCGGTGATGCGTCCATGGACAAGCGAGCAGCTCCTGTTCTTGGAGATTCTTCCATGGACAAGCGCGTTCTCGGCGACGCTTCCATGGACTGAGCACAGTCGGCCTGAAATTGGCCAAACCTATCGCAGCGGAGTATCATGCCATGCATTTGCGCAGGACGGGAAGACGAGGTGTTAGCGCTGTGCTTGTAATGAGTAGCCGACGTGGAGGGCTGAGCCATGGAGATCAGGATCTTTCTTGTGAATTTCTTTTTGAGCTTGACAGATTATGGAAGTTCTGCTGTTGCAAGATGTTGCAACGGATCTCTTGTTTCCATTGGTTGCTCCTAGTATTCTTGTTGGTGATAGCCTTGAAGAGTCTCTCAATCGCACAGTCATTACCTTGATGGCAGTCTTCATGATGTGACAGTCGTCATTGATCTCGTTTCATCGAATCTTTGCCCATGCTCTAGGAATTTGAATCCGTAATGCTCGTATAACGACTCTTGTTATATTAAATTACTCTATCCTCCTCAAAGAATATACCGAACCTAACATATCACATCTGGTGAACACAGGGCAGTGAATACACTTCTAGCAGCTACAATTACTAGGTGCGAATGAGCGTGTAATCAAGGATGAATAACAGTCAGCACTTTGTTGTGATGTTCTAGATTGTGTGCCTAGGCCAGATCTCGCAACTTCGAGTCTCTAGGTCAGTCGGGGCTGATTATTCTACGGTCTACCATGTTGTTTGACTGGTCTCATCACTCGAGGGACATATTCAGTATTATGTCTTGTAGAACAGAATTCTGCCTATTCTGATTCACCATCACTTGAACTACAATAGAAGATATCCCCTTTGGGACACTGCGCCATAGCCTGCAGCCTTGTTCTTAGAAAGGTCAGGCACTCCTGAACCTCCTTGTCCTCGGACTTAAGAAGCCCGAAACGTGTGCCAAATTTGCAAAGCTTCTGTACATCTGATATCATCATCTCTGCTTTATGGGCGACACAGCAGGTCGCTTTGTTCTTTCTACCTTCTTCTTGAATGCTTGCAAGATTATGTTCCGAGAGACATTCTGTGTTGCTGGCACCCTGTGTCTGGGCAATTAGACTAAGTTTACACATCAAGGCCATGTCAGATAGCGGGAAATATTTGATGCTCACATGTTGTAGTAGCTGTGTGATGTCAGAGTACGAAGATGGAGTCGTGCTAACCAGAGCATTTGTCGAATTGATATCGAACAAGGTATTCTCTGAAACCGGATTTCCGCTGTCCCCCGCCTCTCGCATTGAACAAATGGTATTGGGTGATATGCTAGAAGGTAACAGAATGCCTTGTGTAGACTTGAAGTCTGTGGAAGAGCCACTATGGAAAGTCGTAGGACTAGTAGCATCGAGTAGAGCTTGGTCGAGATGATGATCATTAGGTGAAGGGCTTTCGTCCATGCCGCTTGGATGCAATTTCCTCGCTCCCGGAGAAGAGAACATAGAGCGACGTCGTAGCCAACCGTTGAATGGGTTATGTTCAGAGGTGTCAAGCAAGGTGTCACCGAATCCAGACGCCACATGGCTGAACGTGATGTCATCGAAGGCCTGACATACCGGGTGCGTGGTGTTGGGTGTTATCTCCGACACGTGCCAGGTCGAACCTAAGATTGTTGCATTGCTGTCCGTTGACACTTTGATAGTTCCTTCTTCCGAGGTCTGGTTCAGAAATGCCCCTTCCATCCTCTTCTTTCTGTGGCCTATAAGATAAGAAGAAGTATTGTCAACTCAATGGACGTTACCTACAGCAACTGCGCAGACTTACGAAAGCGCCTTTGTGCGTTACGGTTCTGTGATTTCCGTCTCGCTTTCAAGGCTTCTTCTTCGTGCATTTTGGGCTCAGCGGGCGGGCAGAGGTCCTATTGCCCATCATCATCAGATTCAGGTCCCAGATCGTCCAGGCACCCTCGCGCGGTACGTAGCTGGGGCCCCTTCCTTATACGGTGAGGCAATGGTAGTATTCCGGGCATACCTACCTTAGGTACCTACCTGGTAGCTAAGTGGGAGTGACTGTAGCAAGAACGTTGTGAGCCGTTTCCAACCTTCCATATACGGTGGCACGACTATCATTGGACGCCTGGTTGTGGTTCCTTGGGAAGGAGCGTGCCAAAGGAATGCATGGGCCGCCATTAGATTGATGCTACGCCTCTGAGGTGACTTCTTCCGCGAGCACGTCTTTCTAGCATACCTAAGGTAAGGTAGGTCGAGCAGGCTTGCGTAAGCCGTTACCTCGAGCGGGACCTCCGATATCACCTAATCTGGGGTTTCACATTAAGGTCGGATCCGCCACCGTGCTACAACTTGAAGGCTTGGCCAAAAGATACGAGCCCTCATATGCTAACCGTAGCTCCAAAATAGTCGCAAGTGCATAGTTTTTGGGTCGCAGCTATTGCTGCACATATGTCGAGATCATTTTGAATGCTAAAGGCCCTTTCAAGCTCAATACCTACGTATGGGACCGTGCTTGTGGTTTACTCTTCAAGTGAATATTTCGGCATGGAGTCTAGAAACGAGCCAAGTCACCGTAGCCAAGGAAGCACGAGATCCATGTAAGCAGATCTTCCATGGTGGCTCCGGGTCGCGGGGCCATACTCGTAGGAAAATCCTCAGTTCCTGGCAGCATCTTCAAGGGAAGCAGGAATTGTGAAGGCGGCGATCACGTCAGAACATGTTGCACCACTCCGCTTAGAATGTTGACCCCAGCGACACTAGATAAGCATCATGCATCTTCGTATAGGTAAGCGAGCAGTTTTGTATGCGGCACGGACCGGAGGCGGTAGGGAGGACAGGATCCGTGTCCGGGCTAGTGGCCTAGTTTCCCTGCATCACGGCACTTGTCGATTGTGGCGCGTGATCAAGCGTCGTTACACATGTAAGTGTACACGCGCGCACGTTGACACTTTGGTGAGCACTGAGCAGGGCCATGACGATAAGAAGGATGCTTCATGATGCTTAATCCCGACATTTCCAGCCGCCTATCCATCGACAACACGACAACGGCGTTGCTGGGACCGGCCCGATTCGCTAGATTTCCAGCCGATTCATGTATGTACGAATGTTCGTCACCCAAAATCCTGCTGGAAGCGGAAGAGGAAGGTCGACAGTAGTCTGCCGGGAGATGCATCATGCAAGTGGATCTCCGCGACGGTCCTCATGCACATTTGCCTCTTTGGGATGATCCTGCTATGGATCCATGGATCTGCGAGACTAGCAGGCCACAGAAAGCTTAAAACGCCACCCCAGTCTTATTCGCTGTCATTCTAGCGGTCTGTCGGTATGGAGGTGGCACGACTAGGAGAAGGGTAAGCGGAGCTTACCACTGCAATATATGTTGCACTTTGAGTAAGCGCCCTGCGAATCCTACCGGCACCTAAAATGCCTGATTCTAGCAGGAGGGTCTCCTAACATCGTAGAGCAGCCAATCGGCCTTACTGCAACACTGGTAGCGACTTCATCCATTTCTAGTATCAAACCGTGTGACGGATTCAGCGATAACAACCTCAGTGCCTGTATTCCCCCCAGCCCCGCCGCGGGGGCCTTTCTGTAGCCATGGCTTCGGCAAAGGTTGACGTGCTTCCCCCCATAACCTAGCGCCATGTTGCTCTTGCTGAAGCGGGCGATAGACAAGCTAGAAATGCGTCGTAATCACACACTAAAGCCGAACAGTGATTTGTCTCTGAAATTTATAGGTTTCTCGCAAGCAATAGCCCGAAGCGATGATTGCGCTCCGCAGACCCATCCTAAGACGCAACTCGTCTCTCATTTCTCCCCTCTAGATCCGGAGAAGGTTCAGTGTCTGGCTACCTGACACTCCATTCTCGAAAGGCATTGCAGCCACGATCGAATCATGCAGCTCACGGTTCACTTTGTTGCGGCTGTAAACTCGACCTTGTTTCTGTTGCTCGCCCCATTCCGTCTGTGGAAGCTTCGCAGAGCTACAGCCAAGACTGTAGCGGACTACCGCGGCTATGTCAAACAGGTATGTGTGTAGGGAAGAACCATCTCGGCGTGGTCATTTGTGAGACAAACAGCTAATTCCTTTGCAGATGCTTGCCGGCCTGTTGGCTGTGATCCAGCTAGTCCTTGTGATTCAAGGACTATCGCGACATTCCGATCCCACTATTAGAACCTTGTCCGCTATCACAAACTTGGTAGCAGTCTCAGTCCTCTTTCCCTTACTGCTCTTGGAGCATACACGGTCTATCCGCCCTTCTGATCTTGCCGTCATCTACTTGCTAGTCTCTTTAGCGTGCGACATCGTTGCGTTGTGGCAGGCAATATCCCACAATGCCGCCACTCGATTCAACTTGTTTGATGTGGCGCCAGCCTTGGCAAATCTGAGTGTCAAGTTTGGTCTCATCGTGGCCGAGAGCCAAGGAAAGCAATCGATACTGAAAGATCCTCGTGAGCAATGGGCACCAGAGCAGCTGGCAGGCTTACTGAACAGAACCCTTCTCTGTTGGATTAACCCCATACTAGCCCAAGGGCGCCGTGGTATTCTCACTGAGGACAGCCTCCCGCCCCTTGATCATAGGCTTGCATCGAGAATGCTTCGTTATCAAGCTTCGCGAGCTTGGGACCAAAGAGGTAATAGTCTGCCGAGACCTGGACTTACTCTTCATCGTGCCACCTCAGGCATATCTGACGATTTCGCAGTTAGACCGAGTAACAAGTTAACCTTGCCAAAGGCTCTGGTCTCAAGCATGCGCTCGCAGTTCTTCGCCCCCGTCCTTCCTCGGCTATGTCTCATCCTCTTTCGATATGCTCAACCGGTCCTGATCCGCACCGCCGTACGTTACCTGAGCACACCTGTCAATGAAACGCGTTCCAGAGCAGGCTACTCTGTGATATTGATGGCCATCATTGTCTATATCGGCTTAGCGGTAGGTTACTTCCAGGCTAACGAACACGTGCGGTTGCTAAGTAGGATGCTCTTAGTTATCCAAAGTCATCTATAATCACCGTATGAACAGGCTCAGAACCATGATTCGAGGTGCAGTTGTAGGTCTGATCAACAGGAAGTCTCTAAACCAGCATTTCAATAGCTACGACGACGCAAAAGCTGTAACATTGATGAGTACGGATACTGAGAATGTGTGCCAAAGCGCAAGATTTTTCCATGAAACATGGGCACAGGTTATTGAGGTGGTGATAGGGACAGCGATGCTAGCTAGGGAAGTAGGATGGATCTGCCCGGTTCCACTCGTGATAATCTTTTGTAGGTCTTGAGAGGACCCTACTCCACTGTGCAACAAGATAACTGACCCTATGTTATAGTTTGTTCCAGAATGAGCCGTTACCTGGCCAAGAATCTTCAAAGCAAGCAGAAGATCTGGAACGAAGCGACTCAAGAACGTCTTGCCTTAACCACTTCAATGCTGGGGTCAGTAAAAAGCTTGAAGATGTTAGGAGTCACAACATATACGGAATCTCTGATCCAATCATTGCGACTTAAGGAGCTTGACATGGCCAAGCAGGTGCGGTGGATGATGGTTGCTTATAATGCCAGTGGTAAGTTCCTTGTATGGCTCCCTGGTTATGTGTTTGCGCATTCCCTGACTTTCGCCTTCGTAGCAAATGCTTTAGGAATATTCTCTCCCATCATCACATTTGTACTATTTGTGATCATAGCAAGGCTGAACGGCGCCGTGCTCGATACTGAGACTGCTTTCACCACCACGGCACTCCTGGGACTGGTGACTCACCCTGCCAACATGATCATGTCGATAGTGCCGCAGGCAGTTGGTTCACTAGCAGCTTTTGAGAGAATCCAGTTGTATCTCTTGCAGCAGCCACGACAGGATCAGAGGCTGACATCGAAAACAACGATTAGCAGTGTCACACAACCCTCTCCAGCCATCCTCATTCAGGAGGCGACCATTCAGTATGCCTCGTCAACTTCTCCGGTCCTCCAGAACATCAGTTTTGTTGTTCAAACAGGGTCGTTGGTAATTTGCTCCGGACCAACGGGCAGCGGCAAGACCACACTTGCCAAAGCCATTCTCGCTGAAATCCCAACGGCCAGTGGCGTGATATCGGTCTCTTCCAAGAGAATAGGTTACTGTGAACAATCTCCTTGGTTACCGAGCGGAACTTTAAGATCAGCAATCTGTGGGTACCTACCATTTGAATCAGGATGGTACGAGCAGGTCGTTCGTCTCTGCTGCCTCGAAGAAGATATTCTGGCGCTTGCAGAGGGAGATCAAACGATGATCGGGAGTAAGGGCTTAAATCTGTCTGGAGGACAACGGCAGCGCGTGGTATGTTGTTGCGGAGGAAAATCCACCTTGACTTCGGTCTTTCTCACTAATTGACAAACAGGCTCTTGCCCGTGCCATCTATGCCCGTTGCAATATCATGCTTTTGGACGACAGCTTCAGTGCTCTGGATGGCAAGACGGAAAGCCGAGTGGTCGAAAACCTTCTCGGTGCGAATGGCCTTTTCAAGAAAACAGGAACAACTGTATTTCTCGTAGTTACCTCTGGTATGTTCACACATGAGCCCCGACTTGTATCGAAGTTCTCACATCGTTAAAGCATCGTATTTCCATCTGGCTGATTGGATCGTTCTCCTTGGGAATAGTTCGGTCAAATATCAAGGAACTTGGGCCGACTTAGCACACAAACCGGAGACTATGCTCAAGGTTAACATTGCCGACACTCCCAAGAGCATTTTTGATCATCAGGTGGACAAGACTGTGCTAAGTCAGAGCCTCAAAGTGGCCGAGGCCATTTCCGATCTGAGTAGGGCTACGGGGGATTTTTCACTCTATGGTAATAAGCCCAACTCCACCATCTCAGGTTCTACGACTGACCAGAATCTTCTTTATAGGCTATTACCTCCGAGCCGTGGGCTTCAGAAACTTCATGGTTTTACTAGCTTGCACCGCGATGTACTCGTTTTTCGTCACTTTCCCGCAATATTGGTTGCAAAGGTGGACGGAAGCACCTCCTTCTCAAACAATGTTCTACGTCGGGGGGTATCTCATCTCATCTCTGCTGGCCTGGACTTCCACTAATGGCTCAATGTGGTAAGTCGTCTCGTCAATGGCAAGTCTTATCCTCTTTTTTGTCTAACCTTAACATAGGTCTACGTATATTCTTATTGCCCATGAGTCAGGGTCAGAACTTCACCGCCGCCTTCTTTCGACAATTATCGGGTCTGTACATCACAATCCATCATTTGTTTATGCTGTCGCTCATTCGCAAAAGGGCCCCTCTCTCATATTTTTCCACCACCGACACCGGGGTGATACTAAACCGGTTGGTTATTCATTAGAATCTATGGCACCTCATGTGCTATTTTAGAAGACTCATTCATTACAGATTCAGTCAAGATATTCAACTCGTTGACAGACAGCTGCCCCCAGCCGTTCTGTCTATCTCAAATCGTAAGTGTACCCAAATGCCTCCCAGCTTCGTACTAATTGGCACAGAGGTCTTTAAGCTTCTCGTACAAACGGTTTTACTGTTTAGCGCCCAGAAGATGATGCTGCTTACGCTGCCACTATGCGTGACTGCTGTATACCTGATACAAAGGGTGTATCTTCGCACGTCGCGGCAACTACGTCTACTCGATCTTGAGTCACAGTCAGCCGTATATTCCAGCTTCTTAGAATCGGTATGGTCCACGCTAAAATTCGATATTTCTTGTCTTATAGTCGTTATAGGTTGAAGGTATCGCAACTATCCGCGCTTTTGGATGGGAAAAGCAAGTCGAGGATGCCAATATCACCTGCTTGGACAGGTCTCAGCAACCTGCGTATATTCTGCTCTGTCTGCAGCAGTGGCTCAATCTGGTCCTGGACCTCATAGTTGCAACAATTGCTACCGGCCTCATCACGCTCGCTATTCTCATGAGGGGAACCACGACAGCCGGACAGATTGGTATGGCACTGAACATTGTTTTAGTCGCGAACACAACCCTTCTAAGCTTAGTGACATCTTTTACAAACATGGAGATATCGTTGGGCGCCATGTAGGTGCCACCATTTCTTTTCTCTCCTTCTCCGTTCCACTGCTCGATAGCGTTGGCTATCTCTCCGTCAAACTTCCAAACCACATCTATAGCACGGCAGCGTTGCCTAAGACATATCTGGCCACACACATGCTGACGATTTGATAGATCGCGACTGAAAAATCTTGAGGCGGATACACCAAAAGAAGACAGGCCATGTGAAAGTTACAACCCAGTCGACACTTGGCCATCATCTGGAGTTGTCGACATCCAGGATGTCACAGTGGCATACAAGTAAGTATACCAATACTCTCCAGATCAGCTCCTCGCTCATTTTCTCTGTGCAGTCAAGGAGCACCAGCTCTACAAGATGTCACCATAAAGGTCTCTGCAGGTCAGCAGCTTGTAGTGTGTGGTCGTACAGGAAGGTATGTGGCATCTGAGCTTATATCAGTCCGACACGCCAACTGACTTGTTTTGGCGGATGCTCAGTGGCAAGAGCACCCTACTACTCACCCTTCTACGTCTCTTGGATATGAAATCCGGGACCATAAAAGTAGATGGCATTGATCTGAGCCTGGTCCCTCGCTCCTTGATCAGGCAACGATGCTTCATCACTATTGCCCAGGACCCGTTTGTTCTCGGCCAGGCCAGTTTGAGGTTCAACCTTGACGTAAGCAACCATCTCATCTACTCTACCTTGGTAGACACCCGCCGTGGGAGACACATGCTGACCTACGCGCCAAAAGCCCTCGGTTTCAGTCCCCGGCGAGTTCATTGTTGCTTCTCTGCAGAGGACAGGCCTCTGGTCACACTTTGCCTCGCACGGCTCTCTTAATGCTACGACGAAGCCCCGGCAGATCCTGAACAAATCCATCGCCGATCTGCCACAAATGTCCACTGGCCAGTTGCAATTGTTCGCTCTGGCCAGGGCTATTGTCCGGCTTGAAGCCCTCAATCCCCCGTATAGCCTTCAAGACACCACGTTGCACCGGGAACACATCAAGCCCGTTCTCTTGCTGGACGAAGCCACGTCTTCTGTCGATCCGGAGACGGAATCTGTCATGCGCAGAATCATACATCAAGATTTTTCAGAGAGAGGGCACACCATCATCGCCATCACCCACAGGTTGAGTGGGGTGACTGAGAACACGCGGCCGAATCGGGATATTGTCGCCTTCCTTTCGAAGGGCAGGGTTGACAGGTTGGTCAAGGCTGAAGAATTTATTGATATGATTAACTCACATTGAAGATGGGACACTTGAGGGCCTAATCTGTGGGTTGGACATTGGCACTGCTGATATCTGGGGTAAAAGATACCAAATCTCACCACGGCTGCGTAGGCCCTCAAAGAAAAGGGCCCCGTTTGTTAGGTCGAATGCTGTCGTTGTTTCACCCATGAAATCTCTTCTGCATGAACTCGCATCTGTATACTTGTCCTGGAAAAGCTTTTCACGATTCGAATCAAATCTGATGCAGGCCGTTTCACGAGGTCGTCATCAATTCCCGCGTTGTCCCCGCTAAAGTTTGCACCCACAACGTGTAGTACGTACCGTTGTACCCTACCTCAAGGATCTACCTAGGCCTGCTAGGATAGTCCCGATGACAAGCGGGGCTACCCGCCTGCCATAAGGCGACCAATTACCATAAGGCGACCAATTACCAAAAGGCGACCAATTACCAAAAGGCGACCAATTACCAAAAGGCGACCAATTACCAAAAGGCGACCAATTACCAAAAGGCGACCGGCATGCGATCCGCGCTGGTCGCGGGGATAAGCTTTCTTTTGGAGCCAAACTTCTTCGATGGACCAGGGTTCACGGGCCAGCTTCGTCATCATTTGGACATACTACATACGTATGTGAGGGTGAGATCCGCAGAGGGACCAGTTGAGCTCAGACATGCTGAACTCTACACGTGTACACGTGTACTATTGTTTCTACACTATTAGTGCACCCTGACCAGGAACTACTTGACCGAGCTTCTGTGGCTGTGCAAGCCTTTCGGCACACAATCACCACTGCCAGTACTCGAGCCGAGGCACCGATGTCCTTTCTGCCATACTGGAATTCTTGAGTCGCTGGCCGCATCACACGTCCATATTGCCATCATACCATAGTCCAAGTCAGCCATGCGATAATTCATCCTCCCAGCCCCCTAGCTCTTGTATCATGTCAAGAAATTAGCAGTGATGTCGGATACGACCAGAAAATTAGAATTCAGAAGACGCCAATGCTCTGTCAAGAATCGACCGCTGCTTCGAATCTGCCTTGCCTGGCACAAACATGCTCAAGGCTGACATAGCAAAGAGCAAAAAAAAAAAACCATCACCCTCCCTCTTTGTGGCTGGGATTGAGTGAACCCCAGCACAGTTTAAGGGTTGTTATTGGTCCAAGCCACAGGAGTTTTCGACTCAAAATAGCAGTTAGGCTTAGGGACAATGAAAAACAGGCAGAGGCCCAATCTCTCTGTTGCAGGTTTCATACCCAAAAGAGATCACGAAGAGAGAAGTGAAAATTTTTCAAGTGGAAAGGGGAATGCGCGAGGCTGCGCGCGTGCGCAGAGGGTGTGGGAGATACACAGCATACGTCTTCCGCGCCGCCGCAGGTCCTGGTCACCAGCAAGCGGGTGCCGCTAACATTGACATTGTCTCCTGAAATCTCTTAAAAATGTGTCGGCCTGTGTAGCAAAGCGACGTTTTCAACCATAAATGTTCACATTGCGGAACACAGAACACATTGTATACATGAGTAGTTGTCGATGGCTAACCACGTCGCAGCGAAGTACTCCCGCTAGAGACTAGAGGTAGAGGTATCGATGACAGATAAGATCAGGCAGTGCATTTCAAGGCATTTCAAGCACACAAGCTTCTTGCAGGCGTGGGATTGAGTCTAAATGTTAAGACCGGATTATCACCGAGGAAATGTCAACTGGAGCGTCAGGTGGCAGTGCCAAGCTTGTCAAGACGTAGACCAGGCTTGCCAAGGTTCAAAATTGTGGTGGCCGTGGTGACTTGAGTCTGACACCCCCAGTCTCTAAAGAGCCTTGGTGCTAGTGTTGAGGGTTGGCAAAGATAAAGACCGCCAGCAGGTGAAATTTCAAGACTTCAGCGACCCTATTTTAAAACCAGGAAGGTCGAAAACAGGCCCCAGCTTAAAACCGACGCCTCATACTTCCAGGTGGTTGTCACACCGTCCTACGCAGTCTCAAAACGGCCTACCGTTCGGAGATCAGTCATCAACGCTCTCGTCCCTGATCGGAGCGCAATGTGACTTCTAGTGGGTTTGCTGTTGGGGTCTCGGACATACGTCGATGGTCCCAAGCCCGCTTGGCAAACTTCGCGGCGGCATGACGGCAATGTTTACCATCAGGCAGGCTGAGATGAACGGTTACAAGATTTTGCTACCAGCCCAGTCCAGATTGTAACTTAGAGCAGCTTGGCAGCCGACTAAGGTAGCGCTGCCATAAGGTAGCGCTGCCATTCGGCAGCAGGGGAATAGTGGGAAGAACCCACGAGTATCTACATGCGGGCATCCGTTCGACTCGGCTGAGTCAGCGGAGAGCTTGGTGACCACGGACTGGGTTGCAAGCAAGCCTCGAGTCCTTTGCCCTGCACCAACATTGGCGATGCCAGTCTGGATCCTTCATGGTTCAAAACAATACTCCGGAGGTCTGTCGAAGTCACTTAATGCGACTTGAGTAGACCTTCAGAGAAGAGGGGAAGGTGTATGAGTTCGCCACATCGGTTTGATTGATTGGTGCTTGAATTCCTTAACTTGCGAAATGGCGCTTTAAGTCTGTCCTGAGTAAAGAAGGTGAAGGGTGGACGGTGAAATGTGAAAGTGAAAAGTGAAAGTGAAGTAAGGCGCGGTAGGTGATGCAGTGAAGCCAGCCTCAGTTACCTCCGTAACCGCCGACCACCACCCCACTTTCTGAAGACCGAAGCTGGAAGTTGGGGACCAAGGTAACATCATCATCGCTTCAGCAGTGAAGCTCTCGTCGGTGCCCACTGTAAGTTCATTTTTCGACGGAGTGCAGATCTCTTGTCGCGCAAAATTCAGGAGAAAAGCCAAACTCTAACGGCCATGCCATACTTATGCTGTGAGCTATGCTAAGCATACATCAGATCCATGGAGAATTTGGTAAACAGCGTACCTTAGGAATGGCAATGTCATTTTGAGGAAATACACCATAGTAAGCCATGTGTGAGGTACCCAAGGTGCCACTTTTGAGGTACCTACCTACCGTCGATACTTTGGTCAAGGACGTAATTGAGAAATTGGAAAGCGTTCAGCCAGTGCACAATGCCTGTGTGCAAGTCGGGAGGTAATTTGGTAAGGTAGGTGAGGTGGACATGCTAACACCTGGAGTCCTGGACCTCTAGCCGTTTTGTCGCTGTCGGCACACCCTGACCATCCAATGGCGGGAGCGGTGCAAGGTGCTCTTGGTTGACAGCCAGTCCCAGCTCCCCCATCCACCTTCTCACCTCCCATAAACCTCAAACCTTTCCACCTACACACTGCTTTTCTCCCTGGCTGTAAAGTCACAAGGTTGTCGCTGTCGGCGATCAAAAGACTATTGGAAGCATCTTTGTTGCAAGTTATTACATCACATGCATTCTGCGCCTAGACTACCACACAATACTTGTATGCTCTTCGCATCGCCCGGGCGCGGACCTACCTTACAATCTTTGACGTCTTTTGAGAACAGGTTTACTATCAAGTAAATTCTGCTCAACAACCGCGCCAGACAGGATACACGCTTTTTCAATACTGAAAGCTTTTTCCTGGAAGCACAATGTCAGCTCCTACTGCCGACAACGCCACCGAGGCGTGGTCAACCACCGCCCAGGATGGATCTCAGGACGGATCAGCCACCGGGTAGGTCGACATCTCTTCTTCATTCTTTTCCCTGTCCACCCATATGTCCCAGCGCCTGCAGTTCCCAGTAGAACACATCAATGTTCGTGGGAAAATGGTACTCGAGTCTCATCTGCCATTTTGCATCGTGTGCCGTACCCCCTCGCCCTCCAAGTTGGCTCTAAAGTGCAGCTCCGGGTCAAAGTTGACGTCGTGTCGTGGTTTCGGATTGCAATTCATATTCGATACGTTCGCATCCTTCGATCGTATTGTAGTGAAAGGCGCATTGTGCTAATCGTTGGGTGTAGGGGTGTCGGCGGCTCCCGTATGGCATCACGGAACGAGTCAGCTGCCCGCGCTCGTGCCTGGGTGTACGCTAACAACGTCGCCGGTTGGAGGGCGCGAGCTTCGGACTGGGGCGCTTCGCAGCGAGCTGCTCAACCGGAGACCAGAATGCGAGCTCATATCGAGATCATCGCGGCACCTCTCAATACTGCTGCCCCACCTGCCCCCAACCAGGACGCTACATCCTATGGCGACGGCATGCTAGATGAGCTTGAAGAGCTCTGCCAGACTTCAAAAACGCAGCAGCAGAAGTAATCTGCTGCAGCGGAAACCCAGTGATGCTGAGAGCTCTCAGAGGCTTCGCTGGGTGATGCATGTTTCGTTCACCCCACCCCGTGGCTGCCCAACTCTCTGGTGGGGCACGCTCAAGATAAACTCGAGACCCCTGCACGGTTAAAAGTGGGATGTCGGGGTATCTCCGGCGGCGGGAAGAGTGGATTTTGAAATTGAGTGCCGGGGTGACACACGTGACTCTCGTGCAAGAGAGCCCCAGGGGCAAGTGGCTGCGTTGCGGCGTTTGTTGGGTTTTGGACCAGTTCGATGACGGGAAAAATGCGCTTTGATGATTTATGAGTCTTTCCAAGGGAAGAAAACTTAGCTGGGCCTGTAATGTCTCTGAATGGGACAGAAGTCAGGTTTCTGGCGCGAGCCTCCGTGGCCACGCAGGCAGCAGCAAGTGCGTTGCCAGTGTTGGGAGGCAGTTAAAGTTAAGGTCGTTTGTTTGCTATTTTGCGCAAAGAGCTTGAGGTCCTACAGACTGGCGTTTGTAGATGGCGTGGGCGGACGGTGTTGAGCATTGTCGGTATCGCAGACGGAGCGGTTGTGGCCACGCCGGCATCATACCATACCGAGCGCGATCTTCAGTTCAGTCCCAAGGGCACTGGGTGATTTCATTCACGCGGGACGACTCAGGTGCACGCGTTCGTTGTCTGTCGGTCACCGCTCGAGGAGGTTGGAGCCAGATAAACAACGCGTGTCAAGATTTTCTCCGCGCGACCGACAGGCTGGCGGGCATTGACAACGGAAGAGTATTTTCGACCATGTTGTTAAGAAGGTCGAGAAGAATTTTGGATGGTCTGATGACCATCGTGGATGAAATTCGAAGGCAATGATGGGTGGCACTGGAAGAGGAAGGAAAAAGGGATGAGACGAGGTTGGGAGTTGTTGGGCCGCTTACTTTGTGTGTGCCGCAAGGCTCAGCCTTGTCCAATCATTCTTCTTGTCACAATCTCGCGACCTCAGCCTTTCTCCACCTTCCCGAGGTCGTGTCGCGGATATTCCCGGTGCCTGAATCTCAATGCCGGTGGTTTACGATTTCTTATGATATGGGATATTTAGATGGTGCTAGGTTCTGTTAGCTTTAGTCGTGATTTCATCTTTTATGTTATGAAATAAGTGCCGTAGAGCTTGTGATGGTTGTAACAAAGATATTTCTCTACCGGATGTTTCGTGGAACACCCTAAACTGTCAAGGATGATCTGATTCCAAGCAGGCATTTCCTTTTGCTTGTTGATAACTTGTCGGGAGGATACTAGCCGCAGTGATGATACTTGACAGCGGGTGAGAGCAATACGTATATGTCACAATGCTCGCAAGCCGCAAAAGCAGACACGCGACTAGATTTACGGGAGACTCTGGTCGACGGCCCCAGAAGCACATGGTGTAAATTTTAGGACCAGATGTCACGCATCATCAACCCTTCCCAAGATCCCTGCGAACCCTCCAAACCCGCGACCCAACAGACCGCTTCTGGTTGCCATGCAACATCTCTACCCACGGGGTTTCGGTATACTCCCTCGCCGCCGGTCCGATATCCTCCTCATGATCGCCCTCCGAGACGTCCTCGTCCGTATCCTCATCGGCCACAGTCACCTCCTGGCTACCGTTTTGCGCCCTTCCGTCAGACTTGCTGTAAAAATCTTCAGTGTACGCCCAGCTTGGCGTGTCAAATTTTCCTGCGACCATAACGAGCTTGCGACTATTGTCCTTGTCGAATTTTGCGAGTAGCGTGTCTGCCAATGGAGTCAAGACCTGTAGCTCGCCACGTTCGACGTCGATGCCGCGAATGAGGGCCAGGCCGATGGTCTCTGAGTGTCGTGGACAGATAGCTTTCCCGTTCGGGTTCTGGATGAAGGGTATCCCTTCTGGTGTCCGGGTGACGATGGCGCTCTCTACTTGTGCAATGTCTCCAACGTCGGCTGAATTTCCAACAAGGAGGTCTTTGAAGGCTGCGGGTCCCTCGACGACGACCAGTGCAACGACCATGCCGTTGATTAATTCCGCGAGTAGACTTGGATGAGGCTGGTAGTCGTAGCATAGCAGACCAAGAATGCCGCGATTTGCGCCCCTGTACCTGACTCTTAAAGGCAAGATCTCGGTGAGTGGTGTCGGGTTCCAACTCTGGTGTTGAACTGCGCGTGACGGTGGGTTCATGTGAAAATATGACATGGTCTGCATCGTCCGGTAGTGCAGCGCAGTCCTTGAGGTGTATTCGCTTGCCTGTGAAGGCAACGTGGTGAAGGGTATGCTTCCGCAAAATGACCTTAGGTGTTCCACCGTCTCCTCTGGTCCATCTTGGGACATGTAGACAATTTCGGTGGGTTCGGTGTTTTTAATCAGAGTCGTGATGATATCTAGTCCCGTCCCTTGCACCCAGCCTGGCGTATTTATGATCAAGGGAGCCTTGGCGGTGTCCGGCTTGTAGTGAAGCATGAACATATCAAGGGCACAATCAACCAGGTGTTCCGGATCCAAGGCTGGCGAGATAGCGGCAACTGCTTGCGATTTAATGACCTCAAACCCAGCCTCGACACCTGGGTGGCAGAAGGACGGAGCGAGGTTAGGCTTGGACATCTTTACAATCGAGATGATCCCTGGAGGAGTGAATTCAGGTTGTCCTGGATCAACGTCGAGATATGCAACTTCGTTCCATGAAAAATTCCTGGCGTTGTCTCCAGGAGCCAGGTGATGGGTGATAAACCGGTTTGCCAGCATCCTTGAAAATGTAGATTTGCCCGATGACTTCGGTCCGCATACGAGAATTCTTGGCGGTTTGGAGCGTCCAGGAGCCGTTAACTGTGCTAGCTTCTTGTTCCATTCGCCTGGCGATGAGAGCTCCTTCAGGAGGGTGTTCTTGGGACCGTCTTCCGAGGTGAAGATCTGCGAAAGGTCAGCATCGACCTTTGGAGGCATCGAGCGCAAGGTTACGAACCACCCGGAACGATCCATCGCGGCTGCTCCGAGAGGCATCTGATTCCGCAGTTGGGTCATTCCACAGCCTTCCAAATACTGGGTTCAGCTTCTCCAGCCCCCTCAGAGAGGCAGCTGCTGGGCTAGGTCGCAATTCAAGCACCGTGTCCCGCGTGGTTCGCATGACAGGTATCGCGTGGCAGAGGGGCGAGTCCACCCACGAAACTGCGTCGTGTGATCGAATAGTAGCACCTGCGATCGTTACCTCCCCTTCGGTTACTTTCAGACCATAGCTGCCAAGGATCACCAGTCGCTACGTAGGTTAGCCATGCCTCCTGCCAAGACACGCGTCCAGCTGCTTAACTCACCTCTCCTTCTGGGATTCTGATGACAATCTGACCATTTGGTCGTCTATGATAACTCCTCGAATTGGCTCTGAAGGATGAATGATACCGTACACTGCGTCGAGTTGCGTCTGCTTCGAGCTGTGAAGAGATTGCACTTCGCAGTGTTAGAATGTACACATGAACAACAAGAAGACCACGTACTCTTGCACGCCATCTGATGAAAGCTCAGACAAAGCACCTTGTCCGGTTCGAGAGCCATCTGGTCTCTCGGTGTGAGCAGGTGGATTTGACGATGGAAGCTGAACGGCTTCACGTGGTGTTTTTCTCTTCCGCGTTGACGCTGGACGGTTTGGCAAGATGTCCTGGGCACGAGGTGCTTCTCGTTGCTCTTCCTCAGTCGACTCTGCAGGGGCCCCTTCTTTGCTCTTTGTTCCCCAAAGCTTTTGCCTTGCAGCGAATGCACTGACAGCTACATTGTGTATGAGCTTTGGTTTTCCAGATTGCGACTGGGTGTACTTACGAGGACCGGCTTTGGTGTCACTTCCGATCTTTCGCTTCTTTACAGAAGACATGAGTTCTTATAGCATATAGTACACCTAATTTCGCTGTTTGATTATCCAGCACTTACATATGCTACAACGCTATTCATGCTGTGCACTCGTGTTATGGCATGGCATAGTGAGTCGGCGATGTCCTCTTGAAAGATCGCAGTATTGAAGGCCGCTAAATCCGGACCCCTACTGCTATAAAACCGGCGCCCTGCACTACCGAAATTTTGCAGCAGCCACTCAAATTTGCCAATTCACCGGGCCCCACCCCAGCTGTCCCGCGTTCTCAACTGTGCAGGACGCGGTCCAGCTATCTGGAAAAGTCTCCAGAAAAAATTCCCAATTCACGTCGCTTTCGTGAACCCATCAAACCCAAGGTGCAGAATCGCACTCACATCGTACCTCACCTCGCGAACGAACTTGAACCCCTTTGCCACATCTACAATATCCTCAATTCATAGCCCTGGTAACTGACCATGGCGGGGCCTAAAGCGCCCATCGGCTCGCTGTCGGCGCACTCGACGAAATCTGCCAACCTTGCTCGCAGCGTCTCGGCCAACAAGTTCGGGGCTGCCAGTAACACTGCTGCGAAGCGAACCAACCTGAAGGAAGAGTCTGAGAGTGATTCGAGCGACTCTGACAGCGACGCATCCGACGCTGGTGTCGTGGATCACGACAAAATCCTCCGTGAGATCAACTCAAAGCCGACCAGCACGAAGGCCAAGGCGGAGGTCAAGACGCTCGCACCAGCCGCCAAGAAGCTGGCTATGAAGAAAGAAGAATCCAGCTCAGAGTCGTCGTCGTCTTCCGAGTCCGAATCGGAGTCGGACGATGAGTCCAGTTCTGAGTCGGACAGCGAGGACAAGGCTGCTGAGCCGAGCATGGGCGCAAAGCTGGCTAAGAAGACAGATGTCGCTTCGCACAAGAATACACCCAACAACGTGAAGAAGGCAGAGTCAGAGGACGAGAGCGACAGCGAGAGCAGCAGCTCCTCGAGCTCGAGCGATAGTGAGAGTGATAGCGAGGAGGAAGAAGCAAAGCCAGAAAAGAAGGCCGTAGCGAAGAGCACCGAGGCCAAAGCCAAGAGCAAAGCAGAGACGTCGAGTTCGTCAGAGGCGTCAGAGTCTGAATCTGACTCGAGCGACTCAGAATCCGAGGAGGCTGATGAGTCTATGGCTGTTGATCGGCGGAACGGCAACGACGCTTTGTGAGTTATCTTTGCTTCTCATTCAAGTCGATTGCTAACAGCGTCTTACCAGGTCTCGTGTGCCCGAGGTCGTTTCCAACGAGTTTCATCTTCGCAAGGCTGAGGACGGTACCAATGCCGCAGATGTTGCCAAATTTTTCACTGACGCGCAGAAGGATGGCAAACAGATCTGGTACTTCACTGCACCCGCCTCCATTCCCATTGAGGTCGTGGAGAAGCTGGAGATTCCACTTGAGCGAGCGCAGAATGGGCAGTCCATACTCTCTCATAACGGCGACGATTACGGAGTCGCTTTCGAGGATGCCGCTACCAGTCGCGCTATCAAGCTGTTGATTCCTAGCAAAGCTGGCGACCAGTACCACATGCGTAAGTCCAACTCGCCACTTGTGCTCCTCGCTGATCTAACAGCTTGCAGTGAATGCTCCAGTCGCTCAGACAATGCACCTCAAACGGGTGACACAATTCTCCCAGAACGGTGAGAGCAGGTTAAGCCTCACACAGACCGCCCATACTTCGACCGCACGACCTCCTCGTCCTCAGCCGAAGGGTCTGAAGGCACGATTCCAGCCCATCGGCGTCACGAACGGATCCATAGGTACTATTGGCGCAGACACGTCGGATGAAGATGTCGATATGACAGAAGCACCCGCACTGCCTTCTTCGCAGAAAACTCCGGCCAAGAAGTCCAAGTCCAAGGATGCCGAGACAACTACTGGTAAGAAGAAGAGGAAGCTCGATGCGGCGATGGATGCCACTCCGACACGCGGCGCAGACACCCCAGGTTCCAGCAAGCAGTCCAAGAAGGCTCGTCTCGAGCCACAGCCGACCCCGAAGGCCAAATCAGAGGCGCCGAGCACGGCAGCTGGCAAAGTCACGCCCATCGTGCCACCCGTCGTCCCTAACATCCGCCGCGAGTCCTCATCACAAGCGCCGCCGGCTTCGACACCGTCATCTTCCAAGCCACCAAAGGCCAAGGTGCTGCCCGCATCGCAGCCTACACCGACTCCCAAACGTGCGGAGCCGGCGTCTTCGGCCGTCAAGAAGGAAAGCAAGATCCCGCTTCCGCCAACATTTCAGCGAGCATCGTCTTCTCTGTCTTCCCAGCAACAGGAGGAGGTCAAGACGAACGGCAAAGTCAAGAAGGAGAAGAAGAGCAAGACGGGCAATGCTGGCCCCGACATCGAAGCCCCTAAGAAGACTACGCCTGTTCCCCTGCCGAACATCCCAACGTCTTAGATTGGCAGTGGGAGTTTGAGTCAGGTGGTGCCATCCAGATCCTTCCAAGCTGTACGGAGCAGCCAGACCTTGCAGGGTGGTCAGCTGCGTGATTTCCCGTCCTTCAAGCCTGCTGACTCGTCACCCCTTGCGCACAGCTATATCCAGTCTGTGGAGAAGCTCGAGCGGCGCATGTCTGTTTCAGATGATGATTCGACTGAACAGAAGGCCGTGACAGAAAGCCCTTTGGCTGAGCGAAAGATGAAGAAAGGGCATCGTGAGGGCAAGAGCAGGATTCGCCGCAGGGAACGTCACGAGTCCACTTCTCGGAAAGACAAGAAAAGCAAGAAGGACAAGAAAAGCAAGAAGGATAAGAAAAGCAAGAAGGATACGAAGGGCAAGGAGGGCAAGAAGGAGTCCGGCGAGCGACGCAAGAAGGATAAGCGCAAGGATAACGCGACGTCTGCTTCATCGAAGGATGTAATGAAGGAGAAGATGGGGAAGTCTCCGAGTGTGCACGAAGAGCAGACATCCACTTCTTTCAAAACTGAGTCGGGAGGTTCATTTCATCGGGAGCTGACGGACGGGCTCGAGGAGGGCGAGAAGAAGGGAGTGGGAAAGGCACAGGGAAGGAACATGGGGAGTCAGGATTAGGAAGCGGTTCTCTTGCTCGTTGCGCATTTGGCGAGTGAGTATGACAGCGAGCATCGCTTTTCACGTTGAAGAGGGGGGCATTTCCGGCTGGCAAAGGGCGCTCGGTCGGTCGGAGTTTTCATATTTTTTTTTTCGAAGTCCGGGACTGACTTACGGGGTCAGACATGACAACGGCTCAGTGATCTTGCCATCTTTGATCGGTACAGTGCGTCCACCCGCCTGTGCCGTGGCGAAGAAAGAGAATGGCGGTTGGCTTGATGTTGTGGACAGAGGACATATTATTCCAGGTCTGTGTCGCCAGTCCATTTGCTTCTCGTGGCAGTGAGAGTACTCGGGGTTCATTGTTCATTATGCCTAGATAGGTACATATGGGATGGCTTTCAAGCTATGAGTCTGCTTGTGATCATGTTTATGGTAAAGGTGATTATTTGGTGTGCATGGTCGAATAGTGATACCATGTTTACTTGAAACTTCGTAGGCAAGGCGCTGTTACGTCGCCTCTGCGCAAACAACGACGTACTTTACAGAACTGCAATTCAAGTTCATCGACATGCACAGAAACAGAAGTGCAGACTGTAAGGCTAAAACGCCTACCAACTAGGTGACGGGGCTGAAGATATTGTTCGCAGGTTCCGGAGAAAGGGGATAATAGCCTCCCAAGTCCTTGCTTGGTACGAGAATCAATCTTGATGGTTCGCGTACAGAGGCTTCATCCAAGTGGGAAGGAACAAACAAGAACAATCCTATCAACAATGCTCAGCTCGGTCGCCTAACAATATGTGTAACAACAGCTGCACGATCCAAAAACAAGGAATCATCAAGGACACGATGGGCAAAAGAGAATGATGAGAGTGGGATTCGAACCCACGCCCTTTCGGACCACGGATAACAGATGTTTTAAGGGTTATGAGACCTTAACGTGGCGCCTTAGACCGCTCGGCCATCTCACCATCTGGAAACTTTCATCCTCTAATGTGCTTATTGAACAGCTCCGGCTGGGGCTCGAATATGCTTTTCTTTTGTGGATTGGGTGGGTCAACCTCCTATTCATGTTTGTGCCACTTTCTCATTAGACGAATGAAGTTGTGCTGGTCTGTCTCGATGATTGTAGCGCTAGAGGTCGTTGTTTGACTGCCTTGAACTTCGTGTCCGCCGGCAGAACTGATAAAAAGGATGAAGGTATATTATATATCATCGCTCCAAACATGCAGACGTCTTAAAAAAACATCGCAGTAGTGTAGACATCTAGGTATAGACAGCAGAAGGGCGCCACATGTACCGCGCTATGCCATGAACAGTCACAAACACATCTTTCAATGACATTACCCAAAAGTCAGACCGAACATCACCACCCGAAACCCTCGTTGTGCCAGAACACCGACCGCCCTCTCATGACCCAGACACCTACATAATCCCTCAGCTCGCGCGCCATCTCCTCCGGCCCGCACACCACAACAGCCACCCGCTCATCAGCGCCGTGCTTGAAGGTGTCGTCCACGATCTTCCTCAGATCCGGCCTCTTCCGGTTGTGGCTGGATGTGTACTTCCCCCGCCTCCGGTCGCGATACATGGCGCTCATCTCGACCTCGCCGTCCCCTTCGGCACTCGTCGCCCCGCTGCCCTCGCCACTACTCCTGGTACCCCGACTCGCAACCCTAGACTTGGCAGCTGCGCCAGAGCTGCCGGACTCGAGGATGTCGCCCGTGAGGAAGATGTGCACGTTCTCGTCGTCCAGCACGCTCTTCCCCTTGCCCGTGCCCGTGACGGCCCAGGTCGCCTCCCCGGCGCTGCGCACAGCCCATACCACCTCGATCTTGACGTTAGGGCAGTCGTGTATGATGGAGCGGTAGAGGGGCACTATGAAGGTCGCGCCTATACCGCCCGCCACGAGCAAGATGCGGTCGAAATCGCCTCCTGCGAGGTTGGGAAAGTGCTTCACCATGCCGTAGGGCCCTTCGATGCACAGCGGGATCTTGCCGTCTTCCCGCGAGACGATGGTGCTCTGCGTCACGGTATTCGCTGGTTTTATGCCGGCGAACCGGGAGAGCGCTGATGTTATGGGTCCGCCGCGGTGGCGCGCTACGAGAGTGATGTCCCCTGTCTCATCGTCCACGGCGGCGACGGTGAAAGGGTTGAAGAGGAACTCGAACAGGAGAAAGGCGGCGGAGGCAGGATTTGAGTCGGGCCGCGCAGCAGCAGGGATGGACAGGTAGACATGTGCGCCCGGATGTGTGCGGAAGCGGTTGATCTTGTGGTATGGGAGCGACAGGACGATCTTGACCAGATTTGTGCCCGGTATCCTCTCCAGCGCAGCCAGCGAGGTCACAGTGTCAATTTTGCGAGTGATGAGGTCGAGGATGAAGATGATGAAGGTGATCACCATGAAGAGGCGGCCGGAATGTGCGTGGAAGAAGAGCAACGGTGGCATAGCGACCACAGTAGCAAGGTGTGTGAGGAAGAATAGTCGGTATGAAAAGTTGCGGACGGACTGCAAGGCGGTGAACATGAGAATACTCATGCAGATGAAGGCCAGGACTCCGGCGATGACGAGAGGGGTGGAGAGACGCTTGGCCAGGATGCCGACGCCGACGAAGTAGTTGAGGTAGAAGGTTGCATGGAGGCAGAGCAGGAAGTACACGATCCTGCCCACGGGTCGGTGCCACCGGTTGACTTGTTCGTGGGACGACCTGAAGATCGGAACGAAGGGGTTCAACGCCTTCAAGGACAGCAGATACTGTAGTGGAAACTGTGAGGCGGCGATGATACCGAGGCGTTTGGTGAAGTGCAGGTAGTCTGGCTACTGGTCAGCTGTATGATGGCTACGGTGGTAGTGATCTAGTTGTGCCGTTTTGAAGAATGCTCGCACTTTCACCTACCATAACCAGTCTCAGCTACACATAGGAACAGCAACCATACTGTCCAAAGACCCCCAAAGACCCATTGGTCCCTCTGGCCGTACAACTGCCCGAAGAGCTGGACATCACCTGACAGCCACCACCTTATCTTGTTGATTTGTGTCCGCCACGCCCCGGTCTCCGACTGACGCTCAAACTTGAGTGCAGGGGAGTTTGGTATCGCATTGTAGTAGCCCTTGCGAGAGCCGGCAGACTTAACCACCCAGCAGCCTATTCTGTAGAGGAGCACGAGTACTACTGGTAGCAGGTCGGAGAGCAGCGCATAGCTCGCGTATCGATCGAGGGTAAGACGTCGAGCATGTCTTTCTGCCTCGTCGAGGTTGATGAACTGGTAGGGCCAGCCCATAACAGGCAATGATATGTGCGTGTGTGCGTGTCTTGAACGAACGTGGGGCCCAGTCCCTGGTCGTGAACGGTGGTGGGTGGGACAATAAGATGAGGAGACGGGGGGTTTCTGGACAGCGTGTTCTGACGGTATCACGATCCGAGCATCAGTACAACGACATACGAGAGCGAGTGTGAGGCCTAAAGAAGAGGACAAGAGAGACTCAATGAAAGAAACAGAGGACTGTAAGTCAAGGTGCGCACACTGACAGGCAGAGTCCAAGATTTCAGTTTCTGTTCAGGTCAATTCAAGTTTGGACCCTTTCCAGCTGCTCTCAGAGCGCGGAAGTTAGCGCTACGCTAGAGAACGTTATTGACCTTGTATTGATATCATTGGCTGACCAAAGCTGCTGAAAAACAGGCGCTAACTATGTGTACGGCAGGCTGCAGCGCTCGCTCAGATAAACCCCGTCTCAGCTACTCCATAGTGGCTCGTGCACTACCAAAGAAGGTACTCTGTCTGAGGGAGCGCTACGCCCCTCCGTATCACGGTATCTGATGACAACCTGGAAGTACCTGGCAACGCGGCTTGAGCTTCCAGCTCGGCTAGAATTACCGTTACCTACCAGTTGCAAGGCGGTTTCCACAAAGGGCTCGCTTGAGAGTCCATTTTGCCGCCCATAGCAAGACTGGAGGCGTGCTGTGCTGGGCTGTAGCTTCTGGAAGCGGCATCAAACGGTCGGCACGCCCTCCAGAAGCTTCTGTTCTCTCCGTATCTGCTGCAACGAGATGGGCCGAATGACCTGGCCCGAAAGCATCAGGTAGTGAATTGCATCCCCGTGAGACTTGATAGCAGCCTCATCCAGCTGTTCCTGAACCCAATCGAGTCTCCAACCGTCATACTGCTGTACAACGGCTTCCCAAGCCTGGATTGAAGATGAGTCCATGGTCAAGTTCCACGTGCCTTTCCAGAGCATCACAGCTTGCTGCACATGGCGGAAGGCCTGATACTTGAAGAGCGCTGCCAACCCTTTTCTTCCGTTCCAAATCTCCAATGTCTTCAGCCGTGGCATCTTCATTACCGCTTCCGCCGCTCCCCGAAGCATCGCCCTAATCTTGGCTGGATCCTCGTCGGGCGTAAGTAGCTTTGAAGTAAGCACAAGCGAGGTTAGTTTCGGCCACTTCCAAGAAGGTTCGATCTCGAAGAAATGGCTAGCATCTACGATGAAGGATGCTGCAAGATGCTCGAGCTTGAGGCTGGCGAGTGCGACCATCCGGCTAACAGCTGGGGTTGGGTTGCGAAAACTGTCGCACTCCTCCCCGAACTGGAGTTGCTGCATGATAGCTGGGTACTGTTGATTGAAGTTCTCAAAGACCACAAGTCTCTTGAGCCGTTTGTTGGAATTTCGGATAGACTTGAAGAGATATTCGAAGGCTAGATACCGGGATGGGGATTGTTAACGATAGAGTACCTATAAGAACGAGAGCGACCAACGACTTGGGCAGGTATGCAGAAGATACTCACCTCTATCTGTCCGGCGCTGTACAGAGTCCCACTCCCTCCAGGGCTCGTAGTGGACTTCCTGGAGTCTCGGGAATCGGGAAAACATGTGCGCAAGCAAGCGAGGCTTCCATCTCCGGCGGTTCTGTTGCCGGAGAAGCAGACTGGTTACTGCCGGGACCGACGGGAGCGGATCCCACCACGCGAGCTCCGGCTCGTCACTATCAGACGAGTCTAGCTCGCCAATATCAGACGGGTCTGGCTCCATGATTCCGGAGAAAACTTTGCCGATAGCCGCTGGAGGCGGGCCAGAGCGTCGATGACCAGCAACCCAGCCATGTTGCGGGTCGTCACAGACTTTGCTTGATGCCATCTGCTCTATACCACCACGACCTACTAGAGCACGACCCACTAGAGTATCTGAAGGTGTATCGGGCATGAACGTCAGGTATTTAAACCAGTGCTCCGAGTCACGCGGCGAGTAGATGCTGATATCGAGTGTCAATCCGCGGTTTGGCTCCCATTTGCTGAGATGGAAGAACAGATCGGCAAATGCTGAGACGATGTAATAGTCCTTTGTTTTGTAGATATCAAATGCCCGCTCCAACTCCCGCCTTGTGAGCACTTCAGGAGAAGGCGCGCAGGTGGTGCAGTCATAGTGATCAAGTTCCAAGCAGAACCAGATGTAGCGAACGAGGGCTCGACAGCGATAAATTACGGCACCAAAGTCAACGAGGCATCTTGGTGTCAGTCTAATTCGGGCGAAGTTGTGTCGCTCGAGTTCTCTCTGCCACTCTCGAGACACTGTGGCCAAGCGGCCCAGGGAGCAACCGTCCTGCATCAGGGCTTCCAGGATAAGAAGCCGGATTTCTCTAGGCAAGCCACCCCATGTCGAATCCCATTGATTCTTGCCAGGTGGTGTTGAGGCCATGGGTGTGATAGACCTGAGAGTGGTGACAGATTTCGGTCATGTAGTGATGGAGGGATATGATTGGGAGATTCAAGATGTGTAATCGGGATGGGGATGTAGAAGAATAATGACAGGGAACAGGCCATATTTATATATAACCTGTCAGTATGTACGTTCTGATTGCTAGCTCTTTGGCCGTGGGTGTGTATCTCCGATTCTAGGTGGTCCTTGGTGTCACGGCAAAGGGGAAAGGAAGGTCAAGGTAGGTTCCCGCAGACAGCTTCGGGATTCCAGGTTCTTGCCACTTCTTTTCTTTCAGACACTTTCCACCCACCGAAGGCAGGTAAGGCAAGGCAAGGTAGTTAGATACTTCATTCAGGGGTGGGTGCATGAGAGTCTCACCGGCCAGCAAACATGTTTTCAGATGGCCTGAAAGGCAACTCAAGAGGAGGTCTCGCTGGTACCACAGGCTTTGTATATGCCGGGGTTGTATGCATTTACCTTTTCAATGACCATGGCTGGGGACACGATTCAAGTTGACACTCTTGCATAGGTAGTAAATGGATGTCTTGCTGGAGGTTGAAACCTTGGGTTCATTATCATAGGTTTCGTCTGTTTGCACCACTCGTTTTACTTTACCTACCAGGTACTACTGTAGTGCACTACCATAGTAGGTACCTTACCTTAAGGTATGGTATAGTAGAGACTAGAGGTACCTTAGCCTGGTGGTACCCTTGATGCTGCCAATCGGAAGGCTGGCCGAATCCTGACATTCGTTAATTCATTGATTGTGCATCCATTTATTTTTTTGACTTTGCATCTGATCCATCATCACGATCAATCTCGCTATTTCGCAGCATTTGACACGGTTCCAGCACAAAAACAAGCCAGAGACGACATGCTGCAACCACAATGACACGCCACACTACCCTCAGCGCACTACGTCGCTGCCATCCCACCCTCACCAGCAGTCTCAACGGCTGCGCACCGCTCTCCTTCTCTCCAAACCCCAGCGTAGGCATAGCCTCGAGCCAGCTCCTCTCTCACGCCCTGCCACGGCCCTTCTCGCGACAGCTCCACCTCTCACCCACACGCCTCTCCTCCGCACCCCAGCCCAAGCCAGAGCCCGACTCCCAGCTCGAATCCGACTCTTCACCCGAACCCTCCGCGCCAACCCAACTCGCCAACCACATCAGAGACGACCTCAACCCCCCCTCGACAACCCGTCCTCCCCCCCTCCTCCTCCCAACCCGAACCCCCACCACCTCCACCTTCAAACACCTCTACGCCACAGGCAAGGCCTTCCTGACCTTCTACAAAACCGGCCTCCGCCAGATCTGGACAAACACCAAGCTCGTCCGCTCCCTCACCCCCTCCTCCTCCTCCACCCCAGAACCCCGGTCCCTCACCCTCCTCCGCCTCCGCAACGCCCACGACCTCCGCCGCCTCCCCCTCTTCGCCCTCCTCCTCCTCGTCTGCGGCGAGTTCACCCCGCTCGTCGTCCTGATCCTCCCCCAGATCGTGCCCTTCCCCTGCCGCATCCCCCGCCAGGTGAGGAAGCTCCGCCTCGCCGCCGAGGAGAGGCGCGCCGCCGCCCGGCAGGAGGCCAGGTGGCGGCGGGAGTCCGGGCTCGGCACGGTAGACGGCCGGGGCGAGGCCGTCCCCCTGGTCGAGCGGGTGGAGCTGCCCATCGTGGCCAGGATACTGGGCGTGGTCGGGCAGGGCTGGGACCGCATCGGCTGGGTCCCCGGGGCCCTGGCCAGGAGCAGGGTGGGCAGGCGGTGGGAGTTCCTGCTCCGGGACGACGGGATGCTGAGGGAGCATGAGGATGGTGTCGGCGCGCTGGAGGATGAGGAGGTCGAGCTTGCTTGTGTGGACCGCGGGATCAACACTGTTGATCGGGATGTTGCGGAGCTGAGGTCCGCGCTTGAGAGGTGGTTGAGGCTTACTGCTGACCTGCATGAGGAAGAGAGAGTCCGCAGGATGGAGTGGTTGGTTACGCATGGCGAGGAGGAGTGGCCCGAGAGCTGGCCACCTAGGAATATATAAAATTGCATATTTAAGGCGTCTTCTCTCTCTCTCAGGTGGGTGTATTGATAGATACATAGGGCATGGACGGGACTCATCCGGGATAGATGGGATGTATCAGTCGCACCTGCATTTGGAGCCGGACGGATCTACTCGTCTCCTTCACATAGTTGTAAAATATAACCATTATATTCGGCTGGGCACGTGGAACACAAACATACATCTCTGTATCATTTGATGCACTAAGGCTCTAAATTCATTATTGCTAACCATCTATGACTGATGATCCTGCTCCTATCGTACTTGACGACCATCCTTGCGCTTGGCACCGCTTCTCCAAGGACTATCAGCGTGGTCATGCTCATCCTTCTTATATATATGAGGATCAGGAAGCTGGTCATCGCCCACCGCCCCTCATGTTCCTACATCATGTGTTGTGCGACGACACATGAGCTGACTTGTATAACAGTCCAGCTTGTCGATGACGATATTCTTAAGAGCAAGGGCAAGACTGGAGGGGTCTTAAGGGAGAGCATCCTGTCCAATCCGAGCCAGCACGGCCCTGAGAACAGCGCCTGCTGCATTCACCTAGTTACCCTTGCTGTAGTCTTTCCCCCAGGAGGCGGTCTAACACGCGACATGTGTCTTTCTATTCTTTTCCAGCCGCGCTGGTAACCCCTATGTTGGAGGATATCGATGATCAAAGCTGAGACGGTGGCAATTTAGCTGCGGCTTCGGTTGCTACCCACCCTACCGGTGCCTAGCCAGAGTAGCCATGATGTTCTGCACCTGCTGCGCCGTATCCCCTCCGCTTACGCCCGGTGATCCTTGCGGAACGTGACCACCAGGCGGCAGCGGGGTTCCATTCATCTGAGGCATGTAGCCCGCAGGCATCCCGTACTGGGGGTGCGGTGGCTGTGCTGGAGCTGGCCCAGCGCCACCCTTGAGACTGCCGATGAGTGCGTTGATATCGACCTGCGGAGCCATCCCTGGAGCAGCCTGTGGAATACCGCCGGGTTGCGGTGCTTGTTGGCCAGCGGAGATTGAAGCGAGCAGTGCCTGCAATGTGTTGTTATCTACATGCCCGGCCATACCTGCAATATCCTGGACTGAAATAGCGGGAGGTGCCTGAGGTGCGGCAGGCGGTGGTTGAGCATAAGGGTAAGCGGCGGGTGGCCCCTGTGGTGGCGGATATGCCTGTGGATATTGCTGGTATGGGTTCGGCGGATATCCAGGATACGCCGGGTGCGCGGCTTGTGGCGGTGGTGCGTGCGTCTGCTTTGCACGCAAGACGAGCTCTGCGGCGACCTTGGGATCCAGATCTTGGTACTGGTCGAAGCGGACGTTGCTGCCAGCTGAACGAGCAAATACCTGCAACGGGATCTTGCCCGCCGTCTGCGCACGCAGGTCAAGCTCGATCACACCGTGGACGCCTTCGACGACGAGCTTCTGCAGCACACTGTCCCGCGAGAAGCGAGGATTGAAGTACATGACATCTGCCTTCAATCCGCGCTCATAAAAGGCACGCTGGACCCAGCTGACGAAGTCCCTCTGTACTTCTTCAAGGAGGAGCAACTGGACGTCAGGGACTTGGTCTCCGTACCTTTGCGGAATATCGAGGTTGGGCTCCGGTGGACCACCACGTCGGCGTGGGCTGGGACTCCTGCGCCGGTAGGAATCATGCCCATACCTGCCAAACCGTGGTGATCGAGATCGGGATCGAGGCCGAGAGTTACGGTCATAGGAGCCACTATGGTGTCGATCGCGTCCGCCGCGTCCATAGGCGTCGTCGCGACGAGGTGACGGAGAACGGCCGGGCCGATAGTCGTCCCTTCTCCGATCCTGGTCCCTTTCTCGGCCATCGTACCGATCCACCCCGCCGCGAACAGTGCCACCAACTCCGCGCTGGCCCCGTCGATCTGGTGAGCGCTCTCGATGGTCACGTTCTTGTGGGTCCTTCTTCTTTTGCGTTCTGCTAAACTCGAGATCTTGAATGTGGTCAGCGTTGGTTGCAGCTCAGATATATGGCTATGTCAGACTCACGAATCTTCCTTCCGCCCAGCTCTGCCCCCTGTACCGCCTGCATTGCTGCCTCGGCATCCTCGGCCGAATGATACTGCACAAACCCATAGGCACTCTTGAGAGAGATCTGCGCCAGACGGCCGAACCGATGAAACAAGTCAAATACCTCTCGCTTAGAAACTCTCTCGCTGGATAGGTTGCCTATTGCCCACTTGTTAGTAGACGTACTAGCCGCGATGAACAGCTGCATGAGGCGAGTTGTGGCGTCGAACACTCACCAATAAAAATCCTGGAGTTTTCAGGGAACCGCTCCCATTTAGCCTCGGTCATGTACCGCTTTTCATCAGCTTGGAACGCCTCCCACGCTTGCTGAAGTTGCGCTCCCTGAAGACCCTCGCGATGCGAAGCATTGGACGCCGGAATGGACATGGCATTGGGAAGAGAGGCATAGGGTTGAGACCCGCTGTTGAGCGGCGTGGGCGGAATCGGCGGTAGAGAAGATACGCCGTCGATTGCGGTACCCGGCGCTGCGGCAGCGGCCATGTACGGAATACTGCCATTCGATGCAGCATGAGAGTGAACCACACCTTGCATGGGCAATGGAGGAGGCGCGAGAGAACTACTGGTTCCGCGCGACTGGAACGGATGGAAGTCTTCAGGTCGTGAGCTCGGCTGGCCCACTTGTTGCGGCATGACAGGCTTAGGGGGCAGAGATGAGGGTTGGGGAAGGCTGATGGATGGGGTAGCCTGTTTGACGGATGAGGATGTGGCTTCAGAAGGACTTTGGGCTGCGGCCGCGACGGTTGAAGAAGACGCAACAGCATTAGCAGTAATGTCGTCGACCAGCTTCTGGATGTCAACAGCGACAGAGTCTTCCTCTTGCTTAGTAGCCGGGACTGTGACAGCGGCAGTGGCATCAGACGTGGCAGCAGGGTTATCGGGTATCGTCTGGGATTCGGATTTGGGACTTCCGTTGTCATCTGGAGAATTTGCGGTCCCATCGGTAGATGCGATGGTCTCGTCAGGAGCAGCGGGATGGGAAGGAACAGCAGCGGGAGACTCGCTCTTCATGATAACATTGGAGTTTGTTGAGGAGGTGCTGGACGGAGTATTGATCATTGATTCTGAGGATGCCTCTGTTACATCTGGTTGAGCCGCGGCCGTCTCGGCCTCAGTGGTGACAGTGCCAGTGCCAGTCGCAGGCTCAGCTGCTACATCCTGAACACGAGACGAATGAGGGGAACCCGTCACGTCTTGGTGTTCATCGTCATCCTCGCCATAGGCATCAAGACTCTCCTCGTCGATAGCCTCATCTTCATGCTGGGAGTTGTCCGAGGATTTGTCTCCGTCAACTACTGTGGTCTCGTAGGCTGGAAGTGACTGGGTATCCTCAGGCGCGGTGGCAGGAGGATTGGCTGGCGGAGTGGCAGGCATGGTGACAAAGGGAAATGGCGCGGTGGTGAGGCTATCCAGATAAGCTACGTCAAGAGTGGCTGCGTGATCTTGGAGGCTGGGGACCAAGGCGGGAGACGTGGCAGCGATATGGACGGGCTTTGGAGAGACGGGACTGACGTCGACGGCAGCGACGATTTCCGGCGTTTGCTCTGTCATCAAGAAGCGAGGAGGAAACAACCATACACAATGATTGCCATTCAAAGTAAAGCGGTCGCTCAATGAAGCCCGGGAAATGGATGGAAAGCTGAGAGATGACAGTTGTGAGCAACTCTCTCTGTTTCAGGTTCGAGGTTAAAAGGGTATTTGCCGAAGGTAAATCATGAGGTAGGATGGTTATGGGATGGCGATCGGAGATGGAGGCGCATTCAGCAAAGTTGGAACCTGGAAAGACTGGGAAGCCTCCGCGTCCAAAGAGGATGGAGCAGGAATAACGAGCTTGGGGCGAGGTCGACTTGTTGCTCTCGTGTTGAGAATAGGTAAAGTAATCGTTCAGGAAAGAACCCAGGAGTGTTATCGAAAGGTGCAACCACGTCAAATGCACAAAGCGCGTGACGGTGTTGAGGCTGTCGTGAGAGATTTTGACGCGCTCACTTTCGGCAAGGCAGAGTATGCAAACTGTCCTCCAATTGCCTGAGAACGAGACTACAGCAGATATATCCACCAGAGTACGGATATGGAGGAGACGGACCTAGTGCGAACCGTCTGCTACTTGATGCGAAGGACAAGACTTTTAGAAGGAAGTGGTAGATGTTGAAGCACAGGGTTGAGAGGGTTGAGAGTTGCGAACGTGACAAGCAAGAAATTCGAAGGCGCAACCCCGCGCCCGTGAGGCTACCTTGCCTTTGCCCGTTCGTCGTGGAAAATTCTACGCCCAGTGGGGCTTTTAGATGCCCCCGGTTCGCCTACCAGGATGGGGAAGTGTAGATAGACGAGGAGTACACTAGGTAGACCCTAACCCTGGTGTCACCGGAAACAACAAGCCATTCTTTGTCTGATGAACGCAGCTCGACATTGAACATTTGAGAAGAACGGCATGAAGAGCAACCTCCACGTGGCTGGCTATGCTACAACGCTTGCTTGGTCTTCCACTCTCTAGGCCATTAGGATGGAGGATAACTGCTTTCGGTTCTCAGCCATGGGCTCGATCCATCCGACACCAGGCGTTTGATGACGCCTTCGACGCCGATGAGCTCTCCGAAGCCAGAAAATGGCGCCAATCTTTTCATGCCAGCAGCATCCCCAGAGGCCAGACTATATTCTCCAGATCCAGTGGCCCTGGCGGTCAACATGTCAATAAGTACGGTTGTCCCGTGCCCCTGCCAAAAGCCTGGCATCTGTGAGTGAAACTGACTGCAGGACCCCAGGACCGAAACGAAGGCTATAACAAGCTGGCCGGTGTCCCAGCTGATGGCCATCCTGCCTAAAATGCTACATTCTGGGCTCAGGGCATCCAAGTACTATGCCGAGCGGAACGACTGCATTAGCCTGCAAGCGCAGACGTCGCGAAGTAGAACAGCCAATGCGGAGGAGAACCACCAGAAGCTGTTTGAGGAAATCCAGAGGCTGTACGACGAGAAAGTGCCTAGCGAAACCAGCCCAGAAAAGAGGCAGAAATATGCCCAGCTGTGCGTTTCTAGATCAACTCTGTAAGCTTGAATAAACACCTGTGCTGACCAGCTTTACAGCAAGAAGAGCTCGACCGAGGCAAGGTTAAAGGCCAAAAAGATGCAAAGCTCAAAGAAGTCGTCTCGAAGAAGTGGTGGACATGAGTGACAAACCCTTCTACGCCTTCTGCATCTCCCGAAAAGCAACAGAAGCCCGACTGCTTGTTGTCAGCGGGCGAGGTTGAAGTGTCCCGATATCTCTGTATTCTAATTGGACCCCTCTTTAAATGAGGGGCAGCTGAATCTCACGATGGTAACCCCATTTCTCGTGCGCTGCGGCTGATGAATCCGGACTTCCAAGACTCCAACGGAAAGGAACACAGGAACGATCTGAGACCCATCTGAACCTTATCCAAAAGACCCTTCTTTTGACAACAGTATTCTACCAGGCTGAATCACGATATACCTAGGCGAACCCAAAGATACGAATTCCGGGATCGCGTGATATAACTTCTGCTCCATATCGATACCATTAATCCGTATCACTGTCGGCGCCAAACGATCGTCGTTCGCAGCACAGCCTTCTCGAGTCCAAGCTGCAGCCCATTTTGCTGCCCTTTCGCCCCTGCTCCTTCACTTCTGACTTCTGCTCTGGTCATAATAGAGCTCATAAATCTCCCAACCGAAACTGGTTGTGCGTTGCGATCGCCGTGCAACTGATCGACGAGACAACTACCAAGACCGCTTATCGCGCACTCCCATCCAACATCTCCAGTATTCAGCATGACTTCAGTCGCTGCTCCCGAGGGCGCACGCCCTCCACCGCCTCAGATACAGCCATGTCGCTATAAGGTCGGCAAGACACTAGGCGCCGGATCGTACTCGGTTGTCAAGGAGTGCGTCCACATTGACACAGGGCGATACTACGCAGCCAAGGTGATCAACAAGAGGCTCATGGCCGGCAGAGAGCACATGGTATGCGAACAGATCCTCTGTCTCTTCCCCTCTCTTTACTTCGATCAGTCACTAACAGCACATGCCCTACGGTACAGGTTCGTAACGAGATCGCCGTTCTCAAAAAGGTCTCGATGGGCCACCAAAACATCCTCACACTAGTCGACTATTTCGAGACGATGAACAACCTCTACCTAGTGACCGATCTAGCCCTCGGCGGCGAGCTCTTCGACCGCATCTGCAGGAAAGGCTCGTACTACGAGTCCGACGCAGCGGATCTCATCAGAGCCACCCTCAGCGCAGTAGCCTACCTCCACGACCACGGCATCGTCCACCGCGACCTCAAGCCCGAGAACCTCCTCTTCCGCACCCCAGAAGACAACGCCGACCTGCTCATCGCCGACTTCGGCCTCAGCCGCATCATGGATGAGGAGCAGTTCCACGTCCTCACCACCACCTGCGGCACGCCGGGCTACATGGCTCCCGAGATCTTCAAGAAGACCGGCCACGGCAAGCCCGTCGACCTGTGGGCGCTGGGCGTGATAACCTACTTCCTCCTCTGCGGTTATACTCCGTTCGACCGCGACTCGGACTTTGAGGAGATGCAAGCCATCCTCAACGCGGACTACAGCTTCAACCCGGTGGAGTACTGGCGCGGCGTGTCCGACTCGGCCAAGGACTTCATACGGCGGTGCCTGACCATCGACCCGGCGAAGCGCATGACGGCGCACGAGGCGCTGCAGCACCCCTTCGTGGCGGGCTGGGCGCGCGGCGGGCCCAACGGCGGCGCGGACGGCGACAAGGGCCAGAACCTGCTGCCGACGGTCAAGAAGAACTTCAACGCCCGCCGCACCCTGCACGCCGCCATCGACACGGTGCGGGCCATCAACAAGCTGCGCGAGGGCCAGTTCATGAACGGCGCCAGGTCCAACGAGCCCGGCCGGAAGAACGGCGCGGCGAAGAGCGGGGGGCAGGACGGCGGGGCCGGCACGCCGAGCAGGGGGAAGGAGGACAGCGCTATCTCGGTGAGCGGGGGTGCGAACACGCAGGACAGCGGCTACGGGACGGGCCAGGGCAGCGCCACGGATGCGGACGTCACTATGGGTGAGGCGCCGCCCATGCCTGTCCCCGCGTCGCTCAGGCCCGGCAGCGAGGCGAATCGCGTGGTGGAGACGAGCAAGGGACTGTGGAACGGCACGGGCCTGGGGAGTAGGCGGTAGGAAAAGTCGCTAAAGTGGGAAAGCTCGGCGGGATGGTTACGGGGAGGTGGTTGGCACGCTCCCTTAGGGCAGGTCGAGGAGGATGAGGGGGACAGGAGGTTTATTTGCTCAAAGGGGGGAGAGGATGGTTCGACGATAATCACGATGATACCACGTTTGGCATGAAGAGCTGAGATGGACCTGATTGTGGTGGTGCCTGTCTTTTGCGTCGTCCTGTCCGGCCACGGTCTGCTTGCTGTGCTGCTGGCAGCTCTTGACGCTTATCATTTGGCGGTAGAGCGGCGATGTTTCGTTGATGGCCTTGTTCACTGACCCTTATTTTTTTTTGTTGGTTTTTTTACACGAGCGCATCATTCATCTCTTTATCTGGGCATGGTTACAGGCAGGTCAGGGAGCTGCACATTTAAAGGCAGCGGAATAAATTCACTAAGCAGGCATACTCTTCTTGATTTGTGATGGCGTGTGGACGATGTATGTTGAACCCCTGTCTCAGAACGAGCTAGTGGTTCGTTGGAAAGGTTTCTTTCCCCCTTGTGCTAATCGATGGAGTCCTTGTCGAATGCTCTGTGATGGGAGATCATAATCAACGCCTCTAAGTGCTATGTCCTTGCTCTAACGTTATACCATTCGGGAAGTGGCAGCAAGCAGAACAACATACTGCAGGTATAAGTTTGTAAGGATTTGGGGAGATATCTAACAAGTCTTACTGTCCTCAAAAGACAATGTGTCTCTTGATTTATGACTGTGCCCTAAGCTGCCGATATCAGCTTCAGCCGGTTGTAGTGCTGTCGAGATTCATGGTCGAAGTTGACCTCGTGAATGCCTGCCTTCGCAGCTGTAAAGGATAGCCGCTGACATGCCAGGGGAAATCAACAAGATGGCCAACGTCAGACGGTAGCGCTGACCAAAGAGAACAGTAAGATCGTTCAATGTCTCCACGGCTTTAGGTGCCTGTCGCAACAGAGGTCGAGCGCCGGGCTCCGTGAGGACTAATAAGTCAGCGGCCTGGCCATATGCTCCGTGACCCGAAGTTATAGCCCCATTAGTCCGTCAGTAACTACCAATGGGAGCACGCCGTTCACAGAGAGCCAGTGTGGACTTCCAGGAAACCGGCAAGATACTTGGACAGTACTTGCTAGCTGGCACACATCGGCATACAGGGCTGCCGGTGTGGCAGCCTGACAAGCAGTTGTTCCTTGGCGGCGCTGGGTAGCCATGATATGTCAGCCAACCACGCTTCTAATAGCGATCGACCAGCAACCAGTAGCTGTGGTGACACTGAAGCTAGTGATCAAGAGGTCTATGACGAAGACGACAGAGGCAGTACAATCTGAAGGTACTGTCGAACGTCACAGAGCAGAACAACAGACATATCGACTAAGTAGATGAGTCCCTGACGCAAGTTCGCAACTAGCAGCTTGCAAAGTTCGATCTCCATTAGAAGACTGGCTTTGCTCAAGAGCTCAAAGGGCCGCCCCGCCAGTTTCCTCGGCGTGTGACCGTAGCAAGGAGCATATGTATGGACACCTCAATCATCTTTCTACTGATGAGTGGGGCCGTTTTGGCCGTTCATCAAAGTCCTCAGGACGACGGTGCCGTATCCACCAACCATGATTTTCTGAATAAGGGGTTACGGCCAAGAAATCTACCATAGTAGACAATTTTCTATAGTTGAAGACTGGAATCGGAGATTGTTGCCAGTGCACGCTTCTCAGACGTCATTTGTCAATGACCAGGGCCTGAAGACATTGCGAGTCGGCCTCAGGGTTGATTAGTCGGTGGCCTTACTGTCAAAATCGTGTGCAAAGACATTGGTGCGGTGAGCCGACGACGAAGCTCCGGTTGAATCCTAGCTTAGGGGAGCTCCCGAGAGCGCGGGCAGCTTTGCTATCATTGCCGCTGCAATCCTCCAGGAACCCAATGCTTAAGTCAAGGTAAAGTGAGCCCATGCCAAACCGGAGGAGAACGCGAAACAAATCTCAGAGAGTTTCTTCCGCCGAATACGCGGATCGTCATGTTGGCTAATCACAATGGTCCAGAGCGTGACAGATTGCCGTGTTGGGTCGGAGCCGTTGTGCTGACTCCGCTCGCTTTCCTTGGGTCACAGATGCCAAGATCTTAGTGCATCCGCGCGTTCCGTACATCATCTCGGGCGACGATCCTGGAGGATGGGAACGATTGGCGGGGGGGCATCCGTCGACACTCTGCCGGCAGCATCATGTGCTCCTGTTGCTTCCTTTTATGCACATTTGGCAGACCTGCTGAAGTGGCATGTTGGGCTTGTCAGCATCCAGACGGGCAAACCAGTCGACGTGTAGTAAGCGATCTGGCCAAGGTGGCACTTCATGATCACGGGGAGGTGCAAGGGTCCACTGATTCGATTGTGGCTCATGATTCGATGATGTTTGTGGTTTGTTCCGCGTCTAGGGCTGCAGACTTGCAGAGCCGCGATCCGCCCATTGGGCGCTAGCCCTGGTTCCACATCAGCTGTTGAGGTACCGAGTCCTGCGAGTCAAGACTCCAAAATAGAGACATGAATCGGTCTGGAGACAAGCCGAGCACAGAATTGTGCACAACATTCAACATGTGGCTTTCACGGGTCTCCATTTTCGAATCTGCACTGAGTCTCTTTTGGCCCTTGCCATAGGTAGTACTTATGGGCTGTTTCAACCTCTTCTACCGGCAGAAACGATGGATGCAGGCTGCGTTTGAGGAGACGTCTCGTCCGTGCCCGTGACACCCCGCGGCACATCAACGATGTACTACCTATGGTATGCGTGAGGTTTGTATCGGTTTCCACCAAATAAGGTTATGCGCCTCAGAGCAGATCAAACAAAGAGTGTGAAGGACGTTCTGCGGATTAGCTACGTAACATCGTTGTGTGTTCAGCTCTTGCTGGTGATGACGATTGGATTGGGCGAGTCAGCGACACAAACTTGGTTGAGATCTGATGTCTGGAAAGGCGACTTTAGATTCGACTCTCAAAATTCGCTCGGGGTTCGATGCGGCTCGAGAACAAACGCTGAAAAATACGTGTATACTGTACGACGTATTGTATGGCGTCGTAAGGTACCTACCTATGCTTCGATATGATTAATTAGGCGGGGAAGGACTTTGTGGAGTCCAGGACGCGCGCCAGGTCGTCGCAACTGATTGTGTACCGAGTACCGGTCCCTCCCGGCCTCGCTTCTTATTAACACTGGTCAGTAGCCCCGGCGTGCCGCCATGAGCCCCTAGTACAAGCCGCTTGGGCCACTCTAGTGTTTGAGAAGACGGGATGACGAATAGGCAATAAATACCCTGGGCGCCACGCTTGCATGCCCTGCGGTGCAAATCACTGACCTCGAAAATCATAAGGTGCACCCTCTGAGTTGCAGGCTGTAGGACCATAAAACATGTTGGGACGAAGAGAAAAAAGCATGATTGGCTGCGAGGAGCAGAGGGATGAGTAACTTGCTGGTACTGATATCTCACCAAAGCGGCATCGCTTACCATATCCAAGATTTCTGCGATTCCGCTAAGGCCGGCGAGTAGACACAACCCGCGCCGAGGACAACGGCCGGGGCGGAGCTGGCTTGTGCTCGTGTCGGCGCCCCGAAGCGACGGCAGGAAGACACCGCTGTTGCATGCGCGAATGGCATATTTTTTGCTTTTCCATGCGGGTTTGGCATGCGGTTGCAGCCGAACACTTCGATATCGGCACTGTCTTGGAACTTGAAACTTTAAAAAAAGTATGCCATTGATATGCTGGTCGCGGACATTGACAGGAAAGCGAGGCCGACAGCACACCGAAAGCGAACAAGGGGCCCGGATAGAACGGATGACCCGGTCAAAACGCAAAAGGTACTTGGGGAGGTACATGGAGCGACTTCTCACCCAGAAAAAAAAGAGCCCATCGGGGTCCCACACTGGCCACCCCTGCCACCGCAACATACTGTGGTATGTACACTAAGGTAGTAAGGTATGCAGAAAACCATGCCACCCAATGCCACCCACTTGCGGCAAGCATGGACATCACTCATGGCTTCCGAATTCAGAGGTCCACAGTCTCCATCATTGACTTTGGCGTGAATGAGCCCGGGAAAGACAAAACTCTCGTGCCTCTCCCTCTCCACCCGCATTTATTTCTGTTTTGTTTTGTTTCCATCCTCGAGATATAATCACCTCGGTCCCCTTTCCCTCACTGTGCGGCGGCTTTTCTAGCATTGCGACGAGCTCGACTTCGAGTTTGGATTTATAAGGACCTTATTCGCCCGGGAACACCGGAGGATCTCTGCTCCATCCGCTCCATCCGTTTCGAGAGAGCACCCTGCCGATCTTATTGCAGTTTTTGGATCAGGAAAACAGTAAAGAACGAAAACTTCCCTCGTGCAGCAATTATTCCCAACCAAAACAAAGCAGATATTCGAACATGCGAACTGCTTGCCGATAGCTTCAGTATCACTCTAAAACCGTTGTTCAGCCACTTAGGCGAGTACGCGCGTCATCGACGTCTCGCTTAAGCTTAACTCCGGCTTGCCGTCCACCGCCCTATTTTAGTCCCGGTCGCACGACGGCCGTCAAGCAGGAGGAGGGGAAGAAAAACCGGGAGCCATGCAGGAATTCAACGCCTTTCTCAGCCAGCCAAAACCGAAGTTGCCCTTCCTCTGGCCTGGATCGCTGAATCTCTCACAATTCAACCCCATACCGTACAAGTTCCGGCCGAGTCGGAAGCTGCGAATGCGCCAAAAGGCAAGGTCGGCGGCGGAGTCCAAGGGACAGGATGACGTGACGAGGCTGAACACATCTTTCAACGTGCTGGAGACGCTGCGACATCTGAGGAGACGACAGTGGAAGTTGCTCGATCTACAACATGTCGTCATCGCCGGCTTCCTTCTCTTCTGCATGCTCATCACGCCCTCGGCGCCCTTGATCAAGATGGGGGCGTTGGTCGCATATTCCATGCTGCTTCTTATGCCTGCCACCCAGCAATTTTTCCTCCCGTCTTTGCCAATATGGACGTATCTGATCTACTTCTTTTCGAGTCGGTGAGTGAAGGATTTGCCCCTTTCATTCTCCAACCTTTTCCCCGGGTTGCTGGGGCGCTAGTCGGAGTGCGAAAAGTGCTTCTTCAATGCAGATGGTGCGGCGTGCGCCACTGTGAGAAGCTACTAGGAGACCATCGCATACAGCAGTAATTCCAAGCGCGAAAGTAGCTGACATGCTGGTGCAGATTCATCGCTACCGAATACCGACCACATATTTGGGTGAAGGTTCTCCCCGCATTAGAAAACGTTCTGTACGGCGCCAACCTCTCCAACGTCCTCTCCGCACATAATCACCCCATCCTCGATGTTCTGGCGTGGATTCCGTATGGGCTGGGGCACTTCGCTCTCCCAGCTATCGTCAGTGCTGCGCTGTTTCTCTTCGCCGCGCCAGGCTCGACTCCCGCGTTTGCGAGGGCGTTTGGGTACATGTGCGTCTTGGGTGTATTCATCCAGCTGACACTGCCCTGCACGCCCCCTTGGTATGAAAAGGCACACGGCCTTGAACCAGCCCACTATGGAATGGAGGGGTCGCCAGCAGGACTGGCGCGCATAGATGCTCTCCTTGGCGTTGACATGTACACGACCAGCTTCACAACTGCGCCGCTGCCCTTTGGCGCTTTCCCCAGCTTGCACTCCGCGGATGCTACCCTTGAGGCGCTGTTCTTGCAGTACGCTTTCCCGCGGTTCCGGTGGATCTTCATCTCGTATGTGGCCTGGATCTGGTGGGCCACCATGTACCTCAACCACCACTATGCAGTCGATCTTGTTGGCGGCAGCCTCATTGCTGCTGCGACGTATTATATCACCAAGGCGAAGTGGCTACCGCGCCCACAGCCCGGCAAGTGGAGTCGCTGGGACTATGAGTATGTCGAGTTTGGCGACCGCCCGAGCAAACTGCGGGATGAGGAGTATGGCTATAGCCGATATGGATACGGCATGGGACTCCTGGAGCGCGAAGGCCAGGGCGATGACGATGAGTGGACCCTCGGTAGCAGCAGCCCCAGTTTCGACTCCTTGAGCCGCGGTCGAACCTCAACCAGTGGCGTAAACTCGCCCGACATCCTTAGTCCGGTCACTCCTGACGATGACTTCCGGCACCACGTTATCCCTCTGACGACCGCCGGTGAGATGTGGGATGGTACTCGACCTGTCCGTGAAAGCGAGGTTAATGATGTCGTCGTTGTGCGATAATGACCACATTCGACTCTGGAATCGGGTCAGAGAGACTACAGGTGCGCCACGGCTTCACGCAGCCTCGGCTGGAAAGTCCGGAGCAGCAGACTTAGGATCGGGTCGAGCCACTCGTTATCGACCGTGACAGTCGGTCGTTCCACTGGGCCTGTCAGCCACGTGCCTTCCCAGGACGGTAATGGAGGCGTTAATGTTTAATACTCACTCGGTGAGAAACGGCATGGCCCGGACACAACTCTCTTCCTTCCGCCCCCCGGATATGGCGCAGGAAATGAGTCTCAAGCGCGGACGGATATGTAATAGATACACGACAGCATCTCACGGCTCGCATAACCTATACCCCCACTCGTTATGACGGTTTTGGTTTCCTGGGCAAGCGAGCATATTCGTTGTTGGAGCATTGGGATAAAAGAAGCATGTTTGGTTCTTATATGGTGTATCGGTCACTTCCACACGGCAGCATATGCGAGTACCGAGCCGGGTCATCTGTGTCGAGATTCTGGCTCATGGCAGCATCGAACCAGGAATTGGATAGGTTGGAATGGTCTGGGCAAGGTGCTCTTGGGGGTTTGGTTACAGCGGTTTTAGTTGGACAAGGGGTGGCCGACGCTGAAGTAATAAGAAGAGATAGATGTTGACGACAATATTTAATGTTTGAACTCGATCCAGTCTTGCTTCAATACTGGTAACTAGCGAAAGAGAAAACGGTGTTTTCAAGGCAGCATGTGAGCAGAGGTTTTGGCTGACGGACCGCGTCCCTTAAATACGACAACCCTTCGTATACGCCCTGTCTATTCACTGGGTCCAGAAAACTCAGCCCATACATCACGATCATAGCTCATTTCGTTTCGAGAACACGCTGGCAGTTGATACCCAGACGCGGTATGTTTAGCGATGATAACGGCGTCGCTGGGGGTTGAGAACAGACCTTTGTCAGCAAAAACCAGAAATAGCTGGATGACTGATTGCGGCTGATGAGCACTATGTAATATACTCCCCCACCGCCGAGGAAATGATCATCATGAAAACACGCTACTAGAGCATCATCGTTCCCACGTATATATCTAGTCGTCACCAGAACTCAGTATCATTTAGCTGGTTGATGTTGAAGTGTTAGATTATTTAACCAGGGGCTAAATTCAGGAAACCATCATGGCTAGGTTGACGGTGACTTCTCGTCAACAATACCAATCTTTCTCAGCTTAAAGCCATGAAGCAGCATTGACAACTACCCCAAGGTAATGTGCTTTATTTTGTGAGATGCAGACTCATCACCTCGGTACCAGGCCTTCCGTCCTTGGAGGAACAGTACGGACAAGGAATCAGACCTGCGCTCTAAGCACGGTGGGATATAGTTTCAGAGAAGTCGCAGCCGTCAACCACCTACCTCACGTGGCTTCCTGCCGTGTGCAAGCAATCTATTCGACAGACTGCACCTCTGTAGGAGCTGAGGGTTTCCAAGGAGAGATCAGACTAGGTAGGTACCTCTCGTCGCCGGCACACGGTCATGAGTCGAGGTAATCGCGATGCCCCATGCACTCGTCTTGTTGAAGGGGAAATCACGAAGTGTGAGAGACGAATGCGGAAGGCACGCTCGAGGTATGTAGGTATGTAGAGTTCTTGGTCTTCGCCATCATACCTTCTTGACGCAGCGCTACATTACATAAGACATGTTGTATTGCTGAAATCCCCCCATTCTCTCCTCTTCATCCTCTCTTCCTTTGATACCTGATGACTTCCATCTCAACGGACATTTGGGATCCTACCGCCCCTAGTATGCCACGTATTTCTGCCAGCATCTATACATAGAATGAACACCATCTCCGTGGATCCCCTTCGAGGCGCAAGCCGCCTCCTGGGGTGCCGTTCCAGTACGCAAAGTCCTCCCATCAGCGCCATCATGTCATGGTCGCCGGCGAATCCCCAAACATTTGAACCGCCGTCCATGAAGGCCGCCCGTCGTGCTGCCTGGAACTCTTTGGCCGTCCCGTCAGAGAAGTCTACTGCCGATGACGAGAACAGTCCTCTAAATTCTTCTCGGATGTCGTAGCGAGAGTCCGAATGTGACGAGAGACTCCCCACAGCGCAGAAGTCACCAAAGGCACATAGCCGTCGCTTCAAGTCGGAGAATCCAGCATCACCAGCCGAAGTGGACGAAACCGAGTCCCAGACTCTAGCCGCACTAGCTGCAGTGCAGATGCTCGATTCCTGTTGGACGCTCCCGGTCGAGTATATCCCAACTGAATGGGCTGGCTCGCCTCCTACGGCTTTGGGCGATACGACCGGCGGAGAACCTGTGCCTGTGATGATCTCTACATTGACCATGCATGTCAAGTACGGTAGATCAACAAACATGTCGGACAATACGACCTGGGGTCTAGCAACCGGCCCTCGGCGGATGTCTCAGCCATGGAAGTCCGTCTGGAGAAGCGGCTACGACGGCCCCTGGAGTTCTACCTCGGATCGGTCTGGAGCGAGGGACTCCCTGGAAAAGGCCTCGGAGCCCACCAGGTCTAGATACTCCATGGATAACGGTAGCTCGAACTCAGCGACTGAACGTCTGCGCCAATTGAGATTGCGAGCAAAAGGGAGGTATCGGAGAGCGCTGAATGTCTCTGAAGCCTCTCAGCCCGGTTTGGATCTTCTCCCTGACAGGGCAGTAGTAGAGTTGGACCGACTCGATGAGTTGGAGGATGAGAGTGTGGTCGACGAAGACCGACCGCCAATCCCTTACACTACCTGTCCGAAATCAGCCCCGGCGATACTGCTGTCTCAGCATGAGTCGTTTCCTAGACCACACCTAGAGGTAAGAGAACTAATCCAGCTGGACTGGTTGAATCATACTGACTGACTTGGTCAGCACCGTCTGAGCCTCCCTGCCAGGTCACTTAGCAGCCAATCGTACAGGGGTCTTCCGTTATATACCGCCAGAAAAGGTGCGGTGGCGGACAAGATCAGGTCCTTAGGACGCATCCTCCGTCGATCTGACTCGTCTTCGCATGCGACCACGGCGCCGGGAGTGCGAACACCGCTTGATGCCAGAGAACGACGTAGGCAGGCCAGGGACCCGTATGAATTGCATTCCGAGTCAATTACTTCGAGCCCGCTGTTTACCTCACCAAGCTCCGAAAGCGCCCGGACTCCGATTGATACATCTCGAGGCATTTTCGACCCTCTCGTTAGAGCTGGCACTCTGGTGGCCACGGCTGAACTAGACCGGCTGAGCTTTTTGGCAAACTCCAGAGAGATCATCTCGAAGCCGTCCAAGAAAGAGCCGAGCACGACGAGCAGCGGGCCGTCTTCAAATGGGGATGCTTATCCCAATCCACCGGCGGGCCGCCTAGAAGATTCAGGTGCTATTGTCGGTTCCCAACCGGAGACTGGGACTGTCCTCACTCCAGAGGTCCCGACCAACACACCGGCATCGGATCTGGCATCGCCCGCTACTCCAAATGCCTCATACTCAACCAAGCATGGTCAACGTAGAAGAGGCGCTCACAGCCGTCTTTCCGAGGTCTACATGTCAGACGATGCACAGAAGGAAACCCAGCGAGAGTCTGGGTCTGAATCTAGTCCTCGCCATGCAGATTCTCGTGATCAGGGCGCCGAAATGTGCAAGCGCCATGATATCTATCACAGTCTTGCCCCGAAGCCCCTATCCATGACTCGATCACCGCCTGGAAGCGCCAATAGACGTACCGAGCCCAATCGTATGGTAGAGCTCAACGGCTCGTCCTCCAATCAGCGGGATCAGAAGGCACTCGACATGGAACACCTTAACGAACTCCTTGACAAGGCAATCAGCAACTCCGTTATAACGCAGAGGCTGATCGCTTCAACATCCTCTCCATCAAGCCTTGCCGGCGCTTACTTGCGCGAAGAGCCCGTCTTGCGTGCCATACTTCCAAGCCAACTCAAGTTCGTGCATAACGATGCGCGCGAGCCGTGTCAGCCACTGTCTTTGGGCAGCGTTGGGATCCGGCCTTTTGTCGACAGCCGGGCCAGCTCTCCGGGCCCTCGCCGCGACCCCTCCATTCGCAACCTGATATCATTGTCGGCCGCAAGTCCTGTAATCAAGAAGCACATGGCTAAACACGTATCCCGGTCCATCACTCCGACCGAATCTCTTGCTGTACCTTGTGTGCCACATGAGCGGAACCTGAATCATGGTGATGAATCTGGCGACTTGGACCTGTTCCGCCCAGAGGCTCTAGGCGACGTTCTCGGCCATGAGCAACCTACTGGATTCGAAGCTAACAGCAAGCAGACAAAAATCAGGCGGAGCACTAGTGGGACGGTACTTGTCATGGAGGCCGTGGACGCCAGTGACGGAAGCTCGAGCGCTACCGAGGGCTCGGATCGAGAGACGCCACTTGCCGACGATGGATGTCCGCAGGAGTTTGCCATGTTGACGGCGCTCCGGGAGCAAGCCCACTACATCATGCCGGGCACACCGTCAGAGAAGAGGGATATGAGCGACTGTTGAAATCCCGTGTGCTTTGAGTGAGACAAGCAGGGTTTCCTGGGCTTTCGGAGGGTGGCGGGTATCTGGCCAACCTCAACCTAAATCAAGACATGGGCAGTGCTATCCCAACACAGTTTCCCTAACCTAAATAGGCTCAGTTGAGTATCATTCTGCCAATGAGCAATTGTAGAAGGGACCCGTCCCCTTGCACAAAACGTGATATCATTCCTCCCGGTCGATGAGACTCGGGCCGCCGTCTCGGCTGTCTATAGTACACCCAAACTCCGAAGCTATGCTATGCCGGCTCTATAACATGAATTATGATCAGAGCTCACTCATATCTCACAAGACGATCGTAAGAGTCAGCACATGCTACCTCTCTCCTCCCCCATCCATCTGCACCATCTCATAATCTCCCGCGCCATCACGTCCCCTCCCTCTGCCTCTCCCCCTCGAAAATCCTTGCTCCTCATCACCATCCGCAGGGTCGGTTCCTCCAGCGCTACTTCCCTCCCCATTCCCTCCGACACTCCCATTCGCCTGCCCTTTATTCGCACTATTACCCCCGTTCCCGCCAAAAGTGATAGGCCTCAACTCGCGATAACGACAACCCCAAACCCCCAGCGCGACGCCGAGGGCACTGGACGCTCCCATGGCCAGCCACCAGGCCGCGTTCCGGGGCACTTGGCCCGTGTAAAGCGTCACCACGACGAGATGTATCGCGTGCAGACTGAGCGCAAAGTCGAGGACCAGCTTCGATCGCGCCACTAGTAGGACGATGGCTATCGACCTGTTTTCTTCGCCGTCAGTAAAAAGATCAATTCCCCCAAGAGCCTTCACCCTACCAACCCACCACTCCGGGCCGGAAAACAACAGGGCGGAAAGGGAAAAAAAAAAGGGAAACACTCACATGAAGAGTCCTCCATCGACAACCCACAGAAAACCCCACACCCACCCCTGCGTCGTGTCCCCCCTGACGGCCTGCCATGAGAAGACAAGGTCGAGGGAGAATTTTGTGCCGGCCACGAGCGAGGTGAACAGAGTAAGCGTGAAAGCGGCGACGTAGTACAGCGCCTGCAGCGCGAGGATCTGGGACAAGATCTTGAGGGGCGGGAGCTCGGATATTGCGCCCGAGCGCGGGGGCCGGCGGCGGCGGGCCATTCTTTTAATGTGTGTATGGCGTTGAAGGAGCAGAAGAAGCTCGGGTATTTGGTGAGGGGAGAGATGGGTAGGTTCGTCAGGGTCCAGTCGCTATGTTACCCCTTGCGAAGGGGACGAAGGTCGCTGCAGCAGAGTACGAGACTGGATGAGGTCCTGGCACATGTGTTTTGCCTGTGTGAGGTAGAGAGAAGGTACTCAAGAGGATCTGATATGTCGTGTTGCCGGTGTCAAGGTTGTTGAGCTGCAAATACGCAAGTAGTGTTAAGTTGCTGCCTTTCGATGTTGCCGGTGATCTTCGACTGGGTGTTCAAGTTGCCGTTGCGGTCGTTCGCCTGTGACAGCTGCCAAATGGCAGATGTGGTCATAGCCACCGGCGATGGCAAGGCTCTTACGTGGCGCTACATTACGTACCTCTGCGGCTGACGGTCCGGCCTTGTGGGTCCGCGATATCTCCGTCTCGGGAGCTTTGACAGCTCTGACCTCAAGCTCCGGCGAAAGCTTCAAAAAAAGACCAGCCAGCCATAGAGAGCGTTCCGGCCTCACTCGACAGCAATTTACGCACTACCACACGGAATCACCGAAGTCAAGCGCACTACACAAGCAGAGCCACTCTACGTCTCTGTGCTGCCACAATGGGCCTCTTCGACTTCCTAAGCACAGAAACCGACAAGCGGGCCGAAGAAGTCCGCTCAGGCGCCGTCGCGCCCCTACGGACGGAGCGCCAGAAATGCTACCTCGCGCGAGACGCATACTTCGCCTGCCTCGATGCGAATAACATCGTCGACGCGCTCAAGGACGAGAAAGCCGCCGCCAAGGCGTGTGGAGCACAGAGCAAGGATTTCGAGCGGGATTGTGCTACGCAATGGGTAGGTCTACACTCTGAGAAGCGGATACGGTTGGGGATGGGGCGGCGATGGGATTCATAAAGGGCTGACAATGTGTATAGGTCACATATTTTAAGAAGTGGCGGGTGCAGGACATCAAGAAGAAGCAAATGCTGAAGGATCTCGAGGCAAGAGGGGCGGCAAAAATGGATGTTAACACAGACTTTAAGCCGAGGTGAATGCTGTGATGCCGAGCAGGTTGAGGATATTTGTGACGATAGGTGTATATCAGGTGTACATACGGCTTGGAAAAGGATGTAGGCGTACGGATTGTTTGTGATATCCCAACTTCTCTCGAACACGGAAAAAAGATTCTGGTTGCATCGCTCTGGGAGAAGCCGCATATCACCGTTTCCAAAACACAAGCATCGAGGCCCGAATATGTGTATAGTTCACACCCAATGCGGTCTATAAGGTATCTCAAACAAGCAAGATATATGCACTGTATCTATACTTCCCCGTACTGCCTTCTCTACCACCCGAGACTATCCATCAACCAGATCTGCTCCTCGAGCACTGATCCCAGCCCAGTCCAACGGCGATTGCTCAATAAAGCTCTGCATGTCTCTATCTACATGAAAGTATCTTCTCCCAGCAGCCCAAAAAACCCAACTGTCCCGCCCCTCTTCCAACAAGACAAAGGAAAGAAACACGGCTCTGTAACGTTGGGAACAGGAAGAAGAGGATTTTGTTGTAGGAGGAAACTTGATCAAGACCAAAAGAAAAAGTAAAGAGATAAAGGAAAATAGTTTATGCCTTCGATGCGATAGTGGTATCATGTTTCGTCGAGTGATAAAACGGTAAAAAGAGAAATCCAGACCATGGCTCGTCGTAACGCCCAGAGACTCATCGAGCACTCTTCCACATCCTGTCTCCCGCCCTCATCTGATCTGCTTCATGGCCCCAAACACCCTCTACTTCGCAGGCATGCACCTCCGCCGCATCGACCGCCACCACCTCCCTCTCCTCACAAGAATATCAACTCCGCTCTACGAAACCTCCTGGTGTATCGCGTCCGACCGCGGCAGAGGCGGTAGCGCCTTATCCAAGCTCTCGCGACTGATGGAACTCCTCGGCTTCAGACTCTTCTGCGACCCGGTGGCGCTCTTCAACGCGTTGGCCGCAGCGGTATTCAAACCCGTGACGCCGTACCCGCTGTCGGCACTCTCGGGCTTTAGCGTCGCCGTCTTGGGCGGCGTCGGCGGCGCCCGACCTTTACTGTTGCCGAGAAGCGGGTTCCCGAACCCAGCCTGTCGTTCATCACCGTCCTTGGCAGGCGTCAGGGGCCGGTCGTCGCTCTCCGTGATCACACTGCTGACGTGGCTGCTTCTGCTGCGTTCGCCGGTCGAGCCTACTTCGGCCGCCTCTTCCACAACCGGCAGGATGGTGGCTGAGCCGGCGATGGCGGATTCGCGACGTTCCACGTGCTGCGGACCAGGTATCGGCGGACGTTTGGATACTGTCGGAACAGCCAAGTCGGGCGGCGCTGACATTGTCTTGAGGGTGCGGTCCGGGACGTCATCTTCCCTAGCACCGTGCTTCTCTGACTTGTGCGCTTGGTGCTCCGCCCTTTGCAATGTTAGTTCTTGTTCCGGAGACTTCTGGCCGGAGAGCAGGTTCGTCGGAGGCGATGGCGGCTGGTAGTTCGGCATGGGCGGTATGTTGGTGCTCGTCGAGCGGCGACGACTGCCCCAGCTACCCACTCGATCCGGGTGTTCACCAGCAGCCGCAGCCGCAGCATTGGCAGCATCTCTTTCTTGAGCCTCGCGCTGTGCCTCTTCGGGCGACATTGTCACGCCAGAGATGAAGTTCATGAACCGTTCGCCATATTCCTGCGGCGGTAGAGCGGATATCTGAGTTCGGTCACTGGACAGGCCTTTCCAAAAGTGCTCGAGTTTCTTGATAACTCCGTACTATGTGACTGTTAGCTCATCATTCCTGGTAATTCCTGATGCTCTTGGCAAATTTCGACAGTTATCAAACTTACATGAGTGAGGCAGTCAATGACACCAAGGTAGTAGACCTCGTCACCGGGGGAGTTATCCTCATGTGTTGCTGCAAAACCGCCATCATCCTGATTGAAGACAAACCCTGCCTTGTTGTGGCCCTCCTCCAGCTCGTTAGGCATCCTGCTGGTCGTCTGTCCCATCGGTACCGGTCTCTCGGCCTTGATCATCTGCCGCAATTCGCGTGCTTTTCTTTGGCTCTCGAGTTTTGAGGGAGTCCTCATCAGAACAGAAGGCGCTGGATCTGATTCTTCGTGCTTGTCGCCGCCAGGACTGAAAACTTGAAGGGTCTTGTCGCGCAGATTCTCCTCATTTCCTCTTCGGACATCATGAATGCCGATGAGCAGCGAGTAATCCATGATCTGCAGCTTCTGTAGCAGCCGGACGTCCTTGTGCAGCTGGTCCAAGAATAGCCTTTTCTTCTCCATTCCGAGCTCCAGATGCCTGTGTCTCCTAAGCCAATTCAGATCCTTCAACGTTGCCCGGGGATTCTTTCCCAGGTCGTCTTCCTTGTAGTCTCTGCCGATGGTCGAGCCCTTTAGATCAAACGTCTCATGGATGTCCCGATGAGGCGGGAAGAGGTTGTTCATCACAACAAAGTGAATCTTCTTTCCGTACGGCATCTTGACTCTATGGAGGCCGTAAAATTGGGATAGTAGGGTGTTCGGATTGTCGGTCACATGCTGGTAATAATCCTTAAGGATCTTCCTCAGGAATTTATGTTCGCTGTGATGGATGGTTTTGATGATGTATTTGTAGTCTCTCGAGAAGTAGAAAAAGCTTCCGCTTTTGCCAGGGGACCCGAGTTCGGAGAGTATATACTTGCCGGTCAGGGACATAAGGTAGTCAGCCGGGTCGAGGCGGAAGAGGGCTCGGAGATGACGAAAGACCCAGGGTGCGTAGTCCTTAAACTTGAAGTCGTATTTTGCTGACGGGACAAGCTCGTTTCCGGCGCTGTAAGAGTTAGCCAAGGCTCCGCGAACGAATTGGGGTGGGGACAACTCACATATCGAACGTGGACTTCTGCTTGGCTTCGAAATCAGCGTCGGTCAACGGACGGTCGAGCTTCGCGTTTGTCCGGGATACGGACACCCTGATGCCCGTCAACATGTTGTACGCCGTCACCCAGTTAGCATGGTTCTCGTCGACTTTCGTTCCGACAAGGACCCTGTCATCATCTTCTCTTTCGATCTTTTTCCTTTTGCTAGCTCGCTTTTGCCGATACGCCTCGGCCCACCGTAGAGCATCCTCGTCCGGAATGATCTCGTCACGGGGCAGATCGGAGTGTAGTGAGCGAGTGTTCCTCCTGACTAGGCTCAGGGACGTCCGACGCGCCCCAGTCGTGGCCGTCGTCGGCGAAAACCTCCCGCTGGCGAATCCCGTCTCTACGCCATCTCTTGACCCCCGTGCTGGTGTGACCTTGGGTACTTCCAAGGTATGACGATGTTTCAAGCCTGCGCCAGGAGGGGGTTGTAGCGCACCAGAAGCTGTGGGAGGTGCGGGAGGTTGGTAAAGAGGAGGCGACGAGAATCGATGTGGTGAGCTCGTAGACCGTTGATTGACCTCAGGATTCGACGTCGAAGGCGTGACTAGAGACGGGTTGGGTGCTGGATTAAAGGAGGAGGAGGCGTGTGCATGGTTGACTTGCGGCGGTGATGTGCTATCGACCGTACGGACATCTGTTTTATTCGGGGGCTGAAGGTACATTTCGACAGGCGAGTGTTGTATGGAAGCCGCCGCAGCGGAGCTGAGCGACGTACGTGCATTACCATCGACAGGGCTCGGTACAGGCGTCTCGGCATCCTTGGTTCCGTTGATTGACGACGACTGCTGGTGCACTGATCGATCGGGTAGGGTCTTCAGTCCGACGCCGTTTGTCTGCACTGGCTCGGTCCGGATTACGCCGTTGGCCTTCTCGCCGTGTGTGCCGTTCGGCAAGCCGTCCATGCTTCCATTCAGCTCCGGGTGCGGGTCGGAGACGTCTGATATTTGGGTCGAGTGCGTGGAACTCTCATCAAAGCTGTCATTTGCTGTCGAGTTGGATTGCTGTGACGGTTGGGCTGTAAGCCCATGGGCCTTGCCCTGAGTGAAGCGGTATTGGCTGCTACGATGGATGGAACCGATATCTGCAGGCTGGTGATAGCGAACGGAGTTGTCGTCGGCCAAGTACGATGGCATCTCGCGGACTTAAGCGTCTTAAAGGCTACTCGATGAGCGATGTTCGGTCGCGCACGGGTTTATGGCCGAATGGAAGAAAGGGACATGCTAAAAACGAAGTCTCGGTAGAGACGTGGCGGTGTAAAGTTTGCGTCGGCCGTCGCTGGCAAAAGGGCTCGACGATTGATTGAGATTGAAGTTTGAGGCTTAGGAAAAGGAGTGATACGCGGAAAGTTGGCACAGCGCTTTGGGATTGATCCGGCTCAGCTCGACTGGGGAAGCGATCCTGGGCAAGCGGGTCAATTTTCATGTGGTCCCAATGGCGTATGTCGTTGCGTCGGCACGGCACGGGCAGAGAACTTTGAAAACTCCGAGTAAAGGTGGTCGGCAACACTATACATATCGTGGAACAGCCAGCCTTGATACTTGTCACTAATGTTGGTCTGGTACTGTGCTCAATCCGGAAAGTCTATAGAAGATGTTTGGTGTCTTGCACGGAGGAGAACGAAACTGTCTCTACCTTACTATGGTAGTGAACTGTGTATCGCTGGCCTGGAATTGGAAGCACTTTGTGCCAGTTGGCAGGCGTATGCTGCCAAGTTAGGCTAGACTTCCTTAGGTACCTAATCCTGGTTGTTACAGCAATTTCTACCATCACGAAGCTCCAGGGTCTGACGAGATCCGACTTGAGGTCCAAGGACTCACGGAGGCCTGAGATCGTGATAGAAGTAACCTTACTGAAGAAGGCTTTCCTTTGCCCATCGATCTGATCAGTACTACGTGTAGTTGCTATTGCTAAGATCAACAGTACTGCAGGGCTATGAGATCATAAGAGTCACCTTGAACACCTCCCAGCACGGACCCACAATTATGTCAAGGCTCCCGTTGCACATGCTTTTTGGAGCCATCTTGAGCCAACAACGCTCTCAACGTTTGCCAGCTACACTCCTATGGCTATTGGTTATTTACGTGTACAGGACGCCCATTAGGCTCGAGCTACTCTTTCCGATCTTCTTCCCGTGCAATGAATTTGATCGGGCTGAACCACCGAGCGTTGGAGGCCACTTTACAAACGAGGCTCCTAGCCTTAGCTTTCGATGAACTGTGCAAGCCGCTCAAGGGACGAAGGTAGGACTGGCGACCTGACCATCTTGCCCAATCTCGCAGACGACCATCACGAGCTATCCTAAGCGTAAAAGAAATTGAAATAGTGTCTGCATTATTCCAAGGAGGATGTTAGAGTAATGAGGAGCAAACGTTGTGTAATCAGCAGACAGAAACGGGTTGTCGTCGCTCGTCCCTATGAAGAAGACAAGTGGTAACCGCAACAATCATTCCCTGCGAACGTCTTACTGTGGTAGTTTCCAACGGAGCTTGGATTAATTGTCCTGAATATCGGGCCCTGGTTTGCTCAGTTAGCTATAAACCTTGGTCATGTGCCAAATGCATGCTCTTTTCAGTCTGCCCTGCCCAGACACGCCTTGGAGTCATGCTCATTAATACTGGCAGCCGCTACTAGGGACCTAGACGTGTGCATAGATACATTATTCAGGTGCCCCCAGGGGCGGCGCGGGCAACGGGCTCGAATGCGCAGAGCATTACACGTTACATTGGTCTTGATTATCAGTGGCTTCGCATCTGGTTGTCTTCGTCGTTGCTCCCTTCTAATCTAGTTAAAAATCAGCATCGATGCGTGACCGGTCAATCGAGATCCCCAGCCCCCATCCCAGCGACTCTATCTAGGGCAATGCTGTAGTCCGCTCCCACGCAACGTTCTCCGGACGCGCCTACTTATGGCAATAGCCTCTTAGGCGTACGAGGATAATACGCCGCAAGATGGACGCTTGGCAGCCCAAGAAACCAAGCAACCACACGATCAAGTCCAATACCACCACCTCCGTGAGGCGGGACGCCGACGCTCCTGAAAACCGCCAGGTACTCTTTGATACCAGCGCTGTCCGGGTCGACGCCCTTCGAGCGAATTCGAGCCTCGAGTTCAACGGGGTCGTTGATCCGTTGACCGCCAGAAAGTATCTCTTGGTTGCGGGCGAAGAAATCGAAGGCATTCGTGACTTTGACACCATCGCCGGTATAGGTGTCGTCAATTTTGGCATAGAATGGCCGCGCTGTCTCTGGGAACTTGTCGACAACGTAGAAGTCGGTTTTAAACTTGGCACGGACTACCTCAGAGAGCGCCTTCTCCTGTGGGGTACTCATATCCTCGTCGTCGCGAACATTGGCGAACTCCGGGGGTCCTTCTTCTCGTAGAAGCTTTTGTGCTTCTGCAAAAGTCAAACGGACTTCTTTACCCGGCTCGGGGAGGAGGAAAGGTTCGGCAGGGTAGACGGCTTGGACCGCCTTGATCGCGTCGGTACACCGCTCTGTATCAGGAATCAAGTTAGCATATAGATGCTATCATCGGTATAGTCAGGAGTCTGTAAAACTCACCTTGGATTCCACGGAAAATATGTAACAGTACGCCTTCTAGAACATCGCGGACTTCAGTATAAGACTCCTTGATCTCCATTTCGATATCAAGCCCTGTAAACTCAGTCATATGTCTCGCCGTATTCGAATTCTCGGCCCTGAAGACAGGACCAATACTGAAGACACGCTCTCTACCTCCTGCAATTTCGAACTGCTTGTAGAACTGGGGCGACTGGGCGAGAAAGGCCTCTTGGCCGAAATATGGGAGTCGGAAAACATTGCCGCCACCTTCGGACGCTGCACCAATCAGACAAGGCGGTTCGAACTCCTTGAATCCGCGCTCCTCAAGATAAGAACGGAAGAGCCTCTTTACTTCGATACGGACATCCTTCGCGAAGTCAGTAAGCGCTCAGACCATATACCGCCGAGGATAACGTACCGCGATAGCTTGTTGCACAGGACTACGCTTGTGCATGGCGATATTGTCGAGATGAGTGAGCATGCTCGCAGCAGGAACTGTAGTTTTGTCGGTCTTGTCCGCCTGGACCGTCTCGTCGCTGAAATTGACAATTGGCTGGTTCGCAACAGCCAACGTCATCCCAAGCATGGTTGGCGCTGGTGCAAGCAGATAGCACTTGGTGATGTGAAGCTCGAGTCCCTGGACTCGACAGCTCTTGATCGGCTCCAGAGGTTGCTTCACCTTAGCTTCGACGGCTACGTAGCTCTCAGGGTTGATACCCATAACCCATTTGACCATACGCCGACTAACAATGGGCTGCCCCTCGGACTCGGAGGCCATGACGATGCCCTGGATACTCCAATTGCCGCTCTTGCGAAGCTCGAGAAAGCCCATCTTGGCGCTTTGGACGCGGGAGTTTTGGATCCATGCACGTACGATAACGGTCTTGTCGATGTGGGACTCGTTGAGAGCAGGAATCTCAACCTCCTCAGCACCCTGGCTGAAAAGTGGTGTAGTAGATCGTCTCTCGCCATAGCTTTCGGCAGCGGGGTCGTCCTCGAGGGTGAGACTAGCGGCGGCGAGTTCGGCCGCGCGCTGGGCTTTCAAGGCCTCTTTCTTTGCCTTGGCCTCGGCCTTCTTGGCGCCTTTTTTGGACGTTGGGGCAGTCGACTCCTCCATGACGACTGGTGTTTGTAGGGTTCGTTGTTGGTGACGAAGCGCGCAATCCGACAGAGGTTGCGCGAAGGATAGATCATGGAGGGGCAATGAGTCAGTTGAGAATTTGATGGTGACAGCGATCAACGGCAGCGCTAATGCTATAGCGGGGTTTTGGGTTCAAAGTCTTGTTAGGCAAAAATAGGTGTGTTAAGGTAAGGTACACGAGAACTTAAAAAACATCCATCATCATTTTCGGCCGCCAATACGATCTCTTAGTTTTAATAGTCAATTGACTGCAAATGGGTTCATCCGTCGATTCTGGTGGTGGGTGCCTATACATTTTGTCAGGACTTACCGACGTTTAGAGATACAGACGAATAGATACAAAACTCTACAGTTGTTACTCTGCCCTTTATCGCTTTCTCTGTGTCAGTCGATGCGTAAGGTAAGCAGCGAGATGCAATTTGAAACGGACTGACTGAGGCAAGATCTCAGCTTCGATGGACCCCAAACCGCCCATGAATCATTCCCAGAACTGAGACGCCCGAATCTTTTCTTGCGTGCCGAACACACGAAGAGGAGAGCACGACCAACGAGCCGCTTCGGGACCCAAGTAAGGTACCTGGCTGACATGAATAGACCGTTGGGTTTAACGACGGTCATAGTGTTAGTGGTTTTATGGACGTTTCGCTTCGTCTTTCCCATAGATAAGATTGCGTTTAGATTACCAGCTTATCTTTAGGAGAGCGGATGGGATTCTGAGTTCTTTGGTATCGGTGGTCGTACGTGACTGAACAAGACACCAGGTAGTTTGTGTCTAACTCGGAAAGGAGACCCGACAAGCGGACGGAGTGCATTCAGCTTAAACCACTAGCTCCGTTGGTTTTCCGCCCGAGGTAGTTTGGAGCTGACCCTGACGACATCGGAGACCTGAGAACCAGCACACTTCCATTTTCTCATGATCCGAAGCATCTAAGAGAAGGAATAACATGTCGACCAACAAGACAGTCATTGCCTTTGACCTTTACGGAACATTGCTGTCGACGGAGTCAATCGCAGAGGAGCTCGCAAAGCTGTTTGGACAAGACAATGCACAGTCGCTAGCCGCTCTGTGGCGGCGGTACCAGCTCGAGTATACGTGGCGCATCAATAGCATGGGTGAGGATCCAAGTCAGAGTTGATAGGCGTAAAATAGGGTATTGAATGAAAGTATAGGTCTATACCGCACATTCAGCCAAGTTACGAAAGGCGCCTTGGAACACGCTGTGGCTGAGACCGGCCTGTCAATCTCAGTCGAGGACGTAGAGAAGCTGATGAAGGCCTACGACTTACTCCACGTCTTCCCCGAGATCCCAACTGCCCTCAACGCCGTCAAGGAAAACCATCAAGTTGAGGCATACATCTTCTCCAACGGCACACGACAGATGGTCGCCGCATCCGTCGAGTCGTCCCCAGACCTCAACCCGTATTCCGACCTCTTCAAGGGGCTCATCACGGTCCACGAAGTGCAGGTGTTTAAACCCGCTATGAAGGTTTACGACGACCTCGTCACTAGGGTCGGGAAGGATGGCAAAGCTAGCGACGTATGGGTCGTCACCGCCAACCCATTCGATGCCGTTGGAGCAAGGGTTGCCGGCCTACAATCCGCATGGATCGACAGGGCTGGTACAGGCTGGGTTGATCGGCTCGGGGATGTCATAGGAGGGATCAGTCCGACTGTCATTGTCTCTGGCGTTGATGAAGCGGTTCTGAAAATCATTGAACTAGCTGCATAGGTAGTGCTAATGGATAAGCAAAGCCTGGAAATAAATAGGAACTGTAGATCTTAAAACGAACCATATCATGATCACTGTGTTTCGGACAATCTGTCCTTGTTTCTATGGTACGTACTCCGTACGAGACTCCCACGGTTCACCTTTTCAGTCATAATAAAATGGGCAACACTTCAAGGTTATGAGCCGCGCCGTATCCTGGCTCTTGTACTGAGAAGCTGTATGAATTATGAGCTAGCTGCGTCTGTACCTTGAACATCGACCAAAAGGTGAAACGGAACATGGCTCTTGCTCGCCTCATGCAAATATTCACAACGGAGCCCTAAAGGACTCAACAGAACCTACGCCACGTCAAGCCAAATAGGAAACACTCTCAGTGTTGGATGTAGAACCTAAATACCATGAGTCACAATAATGAGAACTGCTTGTCGGTTGCAGAGTATTGACCTCCATCTTGCCTATTCTAAACATAACTCAACCACCGCGTCCACGACCTGCCTGGTCCCTGAATCCGAGCGTATCCTCATGGCTCTGCGAAGCAAGCAAAGCACGCGTGTCATCCTCGCTCTCCAATCTCTGGTGCCCAACACCGACTTGCCGTCCTCCATCATGACTACCTCTGACAGTATCACCATCATCATCGTCCTCTTCATCCTCCCCAGCTTCGCCCTCGTCAAGACCAACGAGTCCCCGTTCACTATCCCTCCTAGTTGCCTCAAAACTCTCCACCGCAGCCGACTTCCGGCCCCGCACAACACCCATCCCCACAAGACTTCCCGACCTCTCCACCCGACCTGTCGTCGGATTCCCGGATCCCCAACCGAACTCTGTCCCGACGGCTCGGTCAACATGGATCTTCAGCGGCGGAGACGCGAGACCTCCCGTCTGCGATGCATACGCGGTGTCATTGGCCAGAGGGCTAGCCCGCTTCTTCGCGCTCGTGGGCGAGCCGCTGGCGAAGATCTGGACGTTGTTCCCCATTTCGTAGTCATTTCCGTCGTGTTTGACGCCAGTCGTTGCCACATAGTCGTCATATTTTTGCAGGCGGCGGAAGGTAATGATGGTATACGTGAAAGGAATGAGGGTTGCCACACTAGAGGTATCAGAGCCACGATCTGTCTTGTGTAGAAGGTGTGATACATTACTTACAGAAGACCACAGTCAATTGCAAGCCCAACAATCGAATAGTTGCGATCGCTCCGCTGGAGATACACCACGATATCCAACGCAAGGTTCACAAATGCAAGGGTAAGCTTGACCACATGCGTGGCAAGCATGAAAAACGGAGTCAGCACCTCGCCGACCGTCTTCGTGATCTCGAGTATGGTGAGCACCAGAGCGAGGAGTGAGAAGGCCACGTTTGTGGCTTCCCAACTGGAGGAAGAGCTGTCAATTCCTGCTGGCCAGACACTGACTGTCGGGGGACTTTACACAAGCTCGACCCTTGGGGTATCACCTGCTGCTCGCATCTCGTCCCAATGTTCCGTAGTCTCGGCTAACCGGTATGAGAATATACCCATAAGACCTAGCAGCATTGCGATCTGAGCTATCCAGAACAGAATCAATATTGACATGCGCCATCGCGCGCGCGTGAACTGCGCCTGATCTGTAAGGTCCGACATCATCACCCTCCAGCCTGGTGTCCGTAGGTCCGGTCAATTCCTGCGTGAGAATGGACTTCGACACAGAGCCTCGTCTTTCACAGAGGTTGTCTCTGGAAGGTGGCCTAGGGCAGTCCCTCGGTTGAATCGTCCGCCTGGCCGCAAAAAAAGTGTCATATCATATCCAAGTATCGCGATGCGAGGTGTCACTCGACCGTCAACCTCAAAAAGTATCAGTGGTGCCGAAGACAAATCTGACCTGCGCGCACACGGTGGGAGGTAAGGATCATTAAGAACCTCCACCATCCTCCAGCTCCCCGCCCAGGCCAGTCCAGCTCAAGCCACGATAGCGCTGGCTCTCATTGGCGCATGATGCCATTGGATGGACTCGAGAAACAGGCTTCCGAATGCGGCTTGTCCAGCACTGGCTGGCGCAGTGCTCCTTTCGGATTGGCGTCGAGCTAAAGAGATGCGTTGCGGCTGAATGCATCCTGGCTTGCTGCCATGTTCTTCAAGGGTTCGCGTGGCAGCTGCCAGCACATTATCATAGAGAGTTGCTCTTTTCGAATAACCACGGTGAGCCTGCGATCGTTTCTGAGGAGGGGGATGTACCCAGGTAGACGCAAGACAGGGCTGAAGAACCAAAGCAACCTTATTCATTCCAGCTGATGAAATGTGGAGATCGTGACGTGATGTCGCAGCGGTACGAATCTGAGCCAAGCTAGGAAGGCACGATGCCTCAAACGCGGGAGTGATTTTAAGTCATCCCAAAGGGTTCTACCGGCGTCGTACCATAGTATGCAGGTGTAGATAGCAATCCCTGACCATCAATAGCAATGTTATGCCATGTTATTCCTTGATAATCTGTTAGAATTCACCTGCGGTGACAGTACGAAAGGTTAGACTATGACAAAGAACAGCACTTGCATTCAACTACTGAAGCACGACCGCCCTCCTCTCCAAATCCAAACTATATAGAACAATATAGTACATCGCTCAAGCACCAGCAACGACCGCTAAGCCTTCATAGATTTGCTTCTTGACAGCATAGAAGGTCGATGGGCCACCAGTTACTGGTATATCAATGCTCTCAAGCTCGATCCTTCCCGTTGCCGTCTTGCGAACCACTACCGACCCATCGATAAGGAGCGTGCCCTCGCCCCTAAATTCGGCAGTGTGGCCGGAGCTCTGCATTGCTCGCCGTAGATCGGCAAGCCGAAGATCGCCCACGTGCAGCGGCTGAGCCGCCGACCGCACCGCGGACACGAGATTGATCGGAAGCACGTCTAGCGTTGGCACCGGGGTGTCTGTCGTAGTGGTGAGTTGATTCGACGTCGACTCGGGCTGCTCCGGAGAGCCGTCGGTGATAGTCTTTTGCCGCTTGTTGGCGCCCTCCTCGTCGCCGGCATGATCTCCATTGATGGGTGTAAACTGCCCACCAACCAGCAGACCCGTGACGGTGACGATGCCCAGGCCGCGGACCTTCTGCCACTTGAGCCGTTTGACGAGCGGGTCTGCAAGCTTTACGACCCATGCATTGGTGTCGACGCTTGCGTCTATTGAAACGCCCACTTTGGGTGTGAAGACGTCCACTGCGCTTTCTTCATCTGTGCCGAGCTGTGCGGCGAGGAGCTTCTTGCAGTCCGCTGCAAGCGACAGCGTCTCATCCTGGCTGCCGGCGACCAGGATGAGCTTTCGTGGCTGGATGAGCGGGATAAGCATGTTCAGGCTACGCTTGTCGTGCAACCCGCTGAAGTCGACGAAGGCGATCCGGAGATTGACCGTGACTGTCGTTGATGTCATTGTCAGCTTCGACGGGCCAACGGCGATGGGGTCGTTGTCGTCCTCGAGGTTATCGAGCTCATCGACGGCGTGTCCGTCTGACAGCGCTTTCATGTCCAGCTCGTCGGCAGACATAGCCCTGGCCATTTGCGGCCGCTTGTTGGACCCCAAGCCTCCCTTCTGAGTTGCGCCGACGTCGTCCCACTTGCGCTTCTTGCCGACCTTGTCGGCGTCTTCCCCTTTGCCTAATTGAGGCGCCTCGTGAGCATCCGCATCCTCGCGTTCTTCGGCCCTGAGATAATCCTCTGGTCGGATTGCCTCGCCATACTCGTCTTGTCGTCTCCTTCTTATGGGAACTGGAAACATCCGTTCCCTGCCCTTCTTTCCCCTCACGTCGAAATCGTACACGCCTTTCCGTTTTAGTAGTATCATCACACCCAGGTCTTCATCCTTCAGTACTACCTTCTTCCGACTGGCCTGACCCATGGTGGTAGAGACATTCAAAGCTTTTCCCTGCTGTTCGTTCTCGTCATCATCTGTATCCTCCGACGATTCTGATGACGCATCATCAACGCCGTCGCCGGATGCTTCGAGGGCCGTCGTCCCGCCACTCTGCAGGGTAGCCTGTAACTGCCTCTGAGTCGCCAGCCACTGTTGGTAAACGTCAAGCTCTTTGCCCTCCAAGGGTAGTCGTTGTGGGTCGGCGATCTCCAGTTCGCGTTGGTTGACATAGACCTGTTCAAACGAGTCTCCGCTAGTCGTCTGTTCGGTCGCAACGCCATCCTTCCGCTCTTTCCACCAATCCCACAGCGTCCTCGCTATGGAATATTTGCTCTCGGCGCTTTTACTCGGCTTCTCCGTCAAAACAACCAAATTCCTGGCGTCATCAGCAATGGTCTTGAGGATCTCTTTCGAGAAGCCCCATTCCAGGCTTGAGTCGCTAGCCAGAATCACCTTGCCTTTTTGCTGGAGAGTATCCGGATCCTCAGCCAAGACCCGCTCAATCTGTGCCTTCCGGTCCAGCAGTCTAAGGTGCTTGAAATCGAATGGCCCAACACCCTTCGCTCCGCTACCGCCACCAGTCCCGTTAGCTCGCTTCGTTGTCTCGGCGGAAGCCTCAAATTCACGAATGATGCTGTCGTCCATCCACTCGAGCATACTACGTGCAAGCCTCATTGTGCTATTGACGTTCCGCCCAGCAAGGTACAGCTTCGACGATTTGAAAGTTTCGCTGCCATTGGCCGCTTCTGTCCGCCATGCGTGCTCCAGGAGGTAGGCCAGTTCCAGGACTCTAGCACTAGAATCCACCGGTATGAGAACCGTTCCTCCCCGAGCGATACACAGCTTTATCGATTCTAGCAGCTGTTCGTCGCGGCGTGTGCGGGCTAAGGTGGTCTCCGGCGTGCGACTGCTGCAAACCAGAGCTGTGGGTTTGCGCAGCTGCTCGATGACCTCTGTCCCGCCGGTGCTGCCGTGGCCACCGGACAGCCATGCGGCACCGGAAAAGACATTCTCCCGAGCTTGGTTCCAGTCCACAGCGTAAACTATAGATTCCAGGCCGTGCTGTATGTGCCATATCGTGCCTCCTAGTGTGTGCCCGGAGTTATATGCGGTTATGGTAAGGCCATTGAGAGGCGGAGAGAATGGTGATGGAAGCGGCTGATGAGGTTGAGAGTATTTAAGTGGCTGGATCAGCGAGAAGTAGCGGGCGATCTCGTCCGGTGTTGGTGCCTGGAGGAGAAAGCTGGTATCCGTGGAAGTGGACTGCGAGTACGCATATGATATCTCGGCCAGAGACGTAGATGAGACTTTCGTCGCTGCAAGTGGTGTCGAAGCGTACAGGTCTTGGATAAGTGTCCGTCCTAAATCGATAACGGGCCTTGTAGCGTATACCGGTATGCGGGCGAAGAGAGGGAAGTGCTTGCAGCAGTGGGCGTACGCGCCCAGATGCGAAACGGTGGCATGGGTGAGAAGAATGAGCGACAGTGTAGGGACTTGTCTACAATGCTAGTGGTTAGCATGCATTTTCACGAACGGCAGCAGATCGAGGGCGGGTTTTGCGGTAGCACGAGTTGAGTGCCAAGATATGAACGCACTTTTCGAGCTCAAGGAGCTTCTCAACTTCGAAGGAATCATCCCATCCGACATCTATCAAGACCTTGACTCCACCATCGAGCTCCAACAGCGACTGCGATGCAGTTGATTCCGAAAGGGCGCCCTGGAGAGGGCAGAGGGTGAACATGGTGGTGACTGCGCCAAGCTAGGGCCTTGCTTATCTGGTCGCGTGCATCCTTGGTTTCTACGAAACATGCATCGACATTGAAGGCGCAAGAGACAGTTGCAACCGAACAGAATATGTTGTGGTGTATTCTGTGTGGCTGTGGGTGAGTCTTTGGAGTGAAGTCGGTTTATAGTTACGTTGACTTTTTGTCCTTTGTCGCGCTTGAAGCTCCATTCATCACCACGCTTGGCGACGGAAGGGACGAGTCCAGATCTTGGCGGTAGCAGCCGGCAGTATTACTATAGTACGTGTATCTGTTTGGCCAGATCGGAATGGAACAGACATCCCTCCCCTTTCCCCCCCCCCCCCTGGCTGAAGTTGTTCCCCTGTCGCGTCCCGGTCTCCACTTTTAACTTGGAATTGGAGATGACGGACCGTCACCACGAAAAGGACAGCAAAGTGCATCGACATCCCACTTTCAAATATTCACTTGTGATCTACACGTGTACAGCCAGGTAACGAGCTTCAACCGTCGAGACTCTTCTCAACTTCAGAGCTGCTCTGCCCAGGATCATGGCAATAACAAAAACAGTGCTATGAATTGATTCACTCACCCGCAAACTGCCAAATATCAAGCTTGGTACAGCTTCCACGTCCGACGCTGCCCCCCCCCTCCAACCGCGTTCTTTGGACGAAACAGCTTCACGAAGCTTCAAGCTCTTTCCCTCTGACTCGACACGATGTCGGACTACTCGATGTACCATGCCCTCGGTCAGGGTGATCAACTAGATCCCAACGATCCAAACCGCAGATTTCAGCCCGCTCCTCCTCAGTTCTCACCTGGGGTCGCCCCTCAACAATATCAACAAGCTGGCGGCCACAACGCGCCACCTCCTCCGAGTCAGGGTCAACAATACTATGGCTCTCCGAATACCCAGCAGGACCAGGGATACAGCACATTCCAGCAGCCTCAGGGTTACGGAGCTCCTCCGTCACAACCGGGCTACTTCCCACCCCAGCAGTCGCCAGCGGTGGAGGACGCCGGTCTGGCGGCTCAGATGGGCGGCATGTCTCTTGGTGCCGACGCACATCACGGTACGGCAAGGAGGAAGAAGAAGGACCGTCATGCATACCATCAGGTGGAAGCGCCCGCGGGCTCATCACAACCTTTCAATGGCATACCCCCGGCTGGCACGCCAGCCACAGCCTTTCTGAACGCAGACCCGTCCGTGGGTAGCCAGTTTGGCGCACCTATAACTCCACAAGTGAGCCAATTTCCGGCTTTGGTGAACCCGCAGTTCTCGCCCATGCCAGCATCTGCAGCCGAGTTTGCAGCGCGAGGAAGTGTGGATCAGGGAACCTTCGTGCCTACCACGGGCCAGAAAGTCTCCCCTGATGAGATGCCGAGTGTGCCTCTGTCACGAGACTCCGTACAGCAGTACTTCCTTAGCAACGTCTACCCGACCTTTGAACGACACGTGCCTCCTCCGGCAACGGTATCCTTTGTGGCATTCGATCAAGGAAACTCATCTCCTAAATTCGCCCGTCTCACCATGAACAACATTCCAGCCACTGCGGAAGGCTTGCGCAGCACTGGCCTTCCTCTCGGCCTTCTTCTTCAGCCACTAGCTGCTCTTCAGCCTGGCGAGCTGCCCATTCCGGTTCTAGACTTCGGCGACTCCGGACCCCCACGGTGTCACCGTTGCAGGGCATATATCAACCCGTTCATGATGTTCCGTGCCGGAGGAAACAAGTTCGTCTGCAACTTGTGCACATATCCCAACGATACGCCAGCCGAGTACTTCTGTGCGACGAGTCCACAAGGGGTGCGTGTTGACCGCGATCAGCGGCCAGAACTGACCAGGGGCACCGTCGAGTTCGTTGTGCCGAAGGAATACTGGACGAAAGAGCCCGTCGGTCTTCGCTGGCTATTCCTGATTGATGTCACTCAAGAGTCGTACAACAAAGGCTTCCTGGAAGCATTCTGTGACGGAATCCTCGGGGCCCTATATGGGGCAGACGAGAACGATGAGACAGATGAGTCCGGCGAGCCAAAACGAAGAATACCGCCCGGAGCAAAGGTCGCGTTTGTCACGTACGATAAGGAGGTACATTACTACAACGTCAGCCCGAGTTTAGAACAAGCGCAGATGATGATCATGCCCGATATCGAGGACCCTTTCGTACCTCTGAGCGAGGGCCTCTTTGTGGATCCATACGAGTCGAAAGCAATCATCTCATCATTACTTACCCGCCTCCCTACCATGTTCTCCAGCATAAAGAATCCCGAGCCTGCGCTGCTAGGGACTTTGAGTTCAGTTGTCGGAGCGCTTGAGAAGACCGGTGGCAAGATCATATGTTCAGTATCCGCTTTGTCTACATGGGGCCCCGGGCGGTTGTTCATGCGAGACGACGGGAAGCATCCCGGCGGCGAGCCGGACAAGAAGCTTTTCCACACCGAACATCCCGCCTGGAAGAAGATTGCCGAACGCATGGTGACAGCTGGGGTCGGTGTCGACTTCTTCATGGCGGCTCCTACTGGCGGTTACCTTGATATCGCCACGGTAGGACACGTTTCGGCGACCACTGGTGGCGAGACCTTCTATTATCCCAACTTCATCGCACCAAGAGATAACACCAAGCTGTCACTGGAGGTCAAGCACGCCGTGACTCGCGAGACCGGTTACCAAGCTCTGATGAAAGTTAGATGTTCGAATGGCCTGCAAGTTTCGGCATATCATGGCAACTTCATCCAGCACACCTTTGGGGCCGATCTTGAAATTGGCGTCGTCGACTCCGACAAGGCCCTTGGCGTCACTTTTGGATACGATGGCAAGCTCGACTCGAAACTTGATGCCCATTTCCAATCAGCGTTGCTGTACACCACAGCCACTGGTGAACGGAGGGTAAGATGTTGTAACATCATTGCCAGCGTGAGTGATAACACAAAGGAGAGCATCAAGTTTGTCGACCAAGATGCCGTCTACTCAATACTTGCCAAGGAAGCAGCGCATAAGCTAGCCGCCACGTCAGCAACCTTGAAGGATATCCGGCTAGGTTTGACGGAGAAGACCATTGATGTTCTGGCCGGATATCGCAAGAACTTCCTCTCCCAGTCGCACCCGCCAGGACAACTAGTTATGCCCGAGAAACTTAAAGAGTTCTGCATGTATATGCTCGGTCTGATCAAGTGCCGCGCGTTCAAGGGCGGTAACGAAAGTTCGGACCGGAGAGTGCACGAGATGCGGATGATCCGGTCAATGGGCGCCCTAGAGCTCAGTCTCTATCTCTATCCTCGCATGATTGCCTTACATAACCTGCAACCGGAGGAAGGATTCCCAGATCCGCAAACAGGCCACCTCAAGATGCCGCCTACCATGCGGACGTCTTTCAGCCGCGTCGAGGTCGGAGGCGTCTACCTGGTTGACAACGGTCAGCAGTGCCTGCTGTGGTTCCACTCTCAGACCTCACCGGAGCTGATCACGGATCTGTTCGGCGAAGGAAAGAACAGCTTACAGAGCCTTGATCCGTATACATCCACGATACCCGTCCTTGAGACACATCTCAACGCACAAGTGCGCAACATAATCGAGTTTCTGCGGACGATGCGCGGATCCAAGGGCTTGACGATACAACTCGCGAGACAGGGGATAGACGGGGCCGAATACGAGTTCGCACGGATGCTGGTTGAGGACCGGAATAACGAGGCCCAGAGCTACGTGGACTGGCTAGTGCATATCCACAAGGGCGTCCAACTTGAGGTAAGCTACCTAATATCCATGCCTGACAGGACTGCGGCTAACGTATTTCAGCTGGCGGGTCAGAGGAAGCGTGAAGACTCCAGCGAGTCGTCAGCGCTGTCCAGTTTCACCGGTTTGCGGCCTGGGTACTGGTAGGGCAAGGATCCGGAACCCCCAAACTTGGATTTCTGGGCAGGAGACGACGACAGCGATTGACAGTCTTTGGCACACCCAACCGGCCAAAACTTGAACCACTTTGCGTAGATATCTTCACCAGCGGTACCATGCATGTAAATGGAGTGAGCTTTTGCATCACCACAATATTCACAAATATCGTTTCCGTGGTTGCTTCATTGCATCCCTTTTCTTATCCTCCTTGATGATATTATCATCTCGGAGGAGATCGGTACAACCTTTTTGAGCACGACCCTTTGTTGTTATGACCTCGTATTGGAAAACGGTCTCTCTTGATGGTCGTGACCCTCGCGCACTCTCGACAGGCATTGGGACTTCTGGCTAGAAGGTTTCATATGTTGTTCATCTCCGTTCTGACAGCAACTAGTTCGAATTGAGTAGGTTTAGTAATAAGTTTGAGTCGAAGATATCCTGAAAGTCGTCAGATATGTCCTGGAACATCATTTGATACTGTTATCATACGGAGTTCTCTGTCTAGACTCGTGATGCGGTGCAGAATGATAGAACTCTAGAGGATAAGTTTGGTCCGGTCAAGATGTCACCTCCATAAAATGTCAGAGCGAATGTCTCGGCGTGATGGATGCGACTACGTTATAGGGGGTTCAGACTTGAAGGTAAACAGAAAACGGGCAAATAGCGATGACGACGACATAAACATGAACTCTGCCGATGGGTATGCGTAGACCACAGCAAGGACGACGGCAGCCCGGCTCGGAGCCGACCGACATCCAGACGCATACCTCCTCCTCCTCACCACCTACCTTTCCTCCTCCGGGCAATCGCCACAAAGTCGATTCCACTAGCAACGGGCCAGAGTGTTGCGTGGACTACGGCAGCAACTGCATCTTCAACGTCAACAAGTAGCCGTTTCTGGTAATCTAGACGGGAGTTACTACGTGGGGAGCTACAGAATGATCACCAGCCGATTTTCATGGCTGCCCTGAGCTCAATGTACACATGGACATGGACGACGGAGAGGGGTCATTCCAAGCGTAATAAAGCAACATGCAACAGCAACTTCGAAGTGTAGTGCATGGGGTCAAGGGTCTTATCCTATGCTACCCACAAGAAAAGTTGAACATTGGAAGTAGGGGCTTTGGAAGCTAGGAAACTTGACGTGTAGTTCGGAGGAGTAGGTGTGCGCTTAGATCCGCTGACTGAGTGCTCGAAAAAAGACTAGAAGAAGACAATCGCCGCATAATTCGCGTAAAGGCAATCAAGGAGGAGAGGGCAGGCACCCACGGTGATCACATGCGTGTCTTTCCTGGTCGGTACGAGGATCACAGCCCATAAGGTGCGAATAGACTCCGCCCAAGCGGATTGTTGGGTTGGTATCACGACAGAATGTACACGTGTATGAACATGCGTGAAATAATGACGCCGCGGAAGTCCATGGATAAGAGAGGCTGCGAGAAGTTCAGAGAACGTCTGTAATCGACGATACGAAGCTAAATGACGCGCGAACTAAGTTCAGCCCATAGCCCCGCCAGACCATAGACTGTTCTCTATGATCGACACTCATGACTGCTGAGGTGGCAGTGGTGGCAGCCGACAGGATCAATCGCGCCTGGAGCCCCTGCGATGGCGCGGGATAAGGTTTTGATCGACATGCCTGATGGCGGTGTGAAGTACGTCACTACGGTACGGTCCCCTCTACGTCGATCGTTTATCTCAATCCTGGATACAAATGCATGGCTCAAGACAGTGTCTTGTGCACCTCTTAACCCTGGGGGCGGTGTAAAAGGAGGTTGATAGGGTGGGAGTGACCGCGGTATCACAAGAGTGGCCAGCCACCCTTCAAGGCTGTTGTTTGCCTTTTCTGCGTGTACGTAGCCAATCTCGGTGCTATCGTGGCAAAGGCGGAGGCTGTTATAATCCCGCTTTGCTGGAAATAGCTCGGGGGGTGTGATAGCTGATCGAGAGGGCTGCCCTGGGCTGCCTCGGGCCTCGTCTGCTGACCATTGTGCTTCTTGATAACGAGTGGGCTGGGCTGGGCTGGGCTCTAGGCTTCCCAGAGAATTGTTGATTGACCACTACTGGCGTCTGACTGCATCCCGCCATGCATGATTACATGCATACAGACACTCCCGGTTGCTTTTCCTTTGTCTCTGCATCTCATCTCGGTTTGGGGCAGCCGCATCGGGAGGCGGCGTTGATGTCAGCACAGTGAGCGCAGGTCCGGGAGACTGACCCCGTGGTCCTGGTGATACGGGTGTTGCAAGTCTTTCGATCCGTGGTACCTGATCTCAAACCTTGGGGGTTGCTTGATAGGCCTGTCTCAGCTGTTAGTGTCACCGCATCGGTGACTGTTACTCATCCCTAGCTCATGATGCGATGGTAAGGCAAGGCTAAAGTGACAGGTCACGCCACGGCAGGCTAGTTTAAACCTTGTGTTCCCCGAGTGTGGGGAACTGGTGACGTTTGCCATGCTGCAGATTTTGATTGTTGTCTTGGGCTCTTCCACAGAATAGTGCCCAACTCTCGTGCGTAACAGATGGGGGCGTGGCGGTCTGGACACCGCTGAGCGTGCCGATGGTGCTGGCACAAGCCAGATTTCGACAAGATCTGCAGCACCCTGTTATCGCAACTCTAGCTAGATACAGTCTCAAGGCCGAGTCCTCGGAAGAGTGATTTACATTGGCTAACTCAGCTGACCGATTGATTCGTGTTAGTTTGTCGATCGTTTCCTCCAGACTGCACGCGTGTGTCTCTGACTTTCAACCGCACGATCTAGTACGAATCTAGACAACTGGCTGGACATTCTGGCTCACAGCTATCGACAAGACTGGGACACTACAAGCTCGCAGCCTATCGCTTCACGGGTTGGTTCGTGGACCTCTCTTCCATATCGTTGGTTGGCATGGTGAATCTTGTCGCTAGTCTCGAGTCTCGCGTAATGAGATGGGCAAACAGACACACCAAAAGACTTCATTTGCATGCAGCCTTGCTATCTGCTCGCCTTGTGTGGTGTGATAGCCACAATGAGTGGGGAACTCCTTGTTGCGGAAAAGGATACTTCATGTCTCGAGACCAAGCCGAGGACACTATTCAATGACCTTGGCCATGTATCTAGAACACATAACAGGTATACACATGGAAACTCTGCTGCGGCAGCCAGATCCTCCGCGAAGGGCCGTCAGCAGCTCTGGCAGATGTGTCCGGTTGGTTGGCTGCTAGTCATCATCGCGTCCAACTCAGCGCCAAGCGTGCACTAGGTACGGCACAATGCATCCGGAAGAACGTCCGAATGAGACGCGACCTCAGGCAATCCATCGGGAAGGCTAGCCGGGCCAATCCAATCAAGGATCGGCCCGAGGCGCTAGCCATTTTCAATTCCGACACCACATGTCCCAGACTAGTCGCCAAAAGGAAAACAAAATCAGCTTTCTAGGTCCGGTTGTGGTTGTTTCCTTCTCAGCGTTGTAGCACATTCGGATACACTGTTAATGGTACCTACTTAATTTTTCTTTGCCTAAGGTATGGTTGCTCAGACCCAAGTGGAAGACGTCGAGCATTACCACGGCATGGCATTTGGGTTTTCGAGCCAAGCAGATCACGAGCCACAATTGGAATATTGCGGGATCACGAGATTGGCGAAAGCGCTAGGCGATTAAGCTTACATGGACGCGTCTCAACGGCAGCCGCGATGGTCAATGCTCCCAAACTACACCTCATCATCTTCAAGGCTGTACGACGATATAACTTGAGGTTTCAATGACGACAAGCGTCGTACTAGAGCGTGCAACTAAGATAGTGGGTTTCGAGATGAACACGCTAATACATCTATCTACCGCAAAGATGTCAGAATACCAAATATCTCAGGTGGACCACCGAATTCTACCACAATGCAGGGTGGAAGGTATGAGAGAGCCAAGGGTTGGGGGGAGAAAAAGAAAATTGATCAACGCATTAGGCGATCAACACCTTGACCCCATCTCCGCAGTCACAAATCAAGCTAGTCACACATGACAGACGTGATATGACTGAACGATAAGCATCGACCTGGCCAGCCCACCGGGCAGCAGGCTCCGGACAAAATGAAGTAGGAAATCAAAATCGACCCAACGAACTCTCGAGAACCCCATGATTGTTCTCGCTTGTAGTGTATAACCCTGGCCTAAACCAGCCTCCCGCCTTTTAGCGGCCAAGACCAATACTGCCAAAACAGGTCACCAACAGAGCAAGTGGAGCCCAAAAAGCAACACACGTTAGCAGGTTCTATAGGAGCAATGTTGACCGGTGAGCGGAAACAGCACACCACCTCGCGACGACATCATCCTACACCCCACACCACCACTAGGTAGTGTGTGATCAGACAAATAATAGAAGAAAGCCACAAAAATAAAAATTCTGATCACTGTGTGCCCCGGCGCACCCTTGAGCCGCTGCTCCCTCGACGGCTTCCAGTACCGGCACCGAAGCGCCGGACCCATCCATCTGACCCATGCGCCCGTCCTCTGGGAACGCCGAGCGTTTCTTTTTCTTCGCCAGGAGGCTAGTGCTCGAGCTCCAACAACAACAAAAGTTGCCAACCAACACACTGGTACAAGAGCCTATAAGCTCGGACCCGTAGATCGCCTCCACAGCGGAATGACGACAAGCCACCAGAGAATGAGCTGAGATATTGAGACAACATGAAACTGGAAATTGGGGGTGGAATAAAAAAAAAATGGAAATGGGACAGTGATGCAACCGTGCCAGCAGCAAATCCAAGCCCCTCCCTACTTGGTCAACAGATTGTCCAAGCCATACCGCGCATCAGGCTGCTCCAATACCCTCCTAATCTCATCCTCGTCAAACACCGCCGCGAAGATCTCCGCATCCGTGGGCAATTCCAGCCCACAGCTTGCGCTAGCAGCGGCTTTCCCCTTGCCGGTATCCTTGCCCTTACCGGTCTCCTTACCCCTGCCGCTCCTCTTGCTTTCCTTCTTGCTCATCTCCGCGATGATCATCTGTGACGTACACTGGCTGGCGTCCTCAAACACGAACGCCACCTCTGTGAATCTCCCCCTCAGATCCGGGTCGTACAGTAGGACGTCTCTCCAGAGCTCGGCCAGCTCCCGCGGCGGGTTGCGATGACCGTTCCCCAGGCCCCAGTCTCCGGATATGACGATGTTTTCGTGCCCCTTGAAGGCGCACATACGCAGCGCGCAGCGGATCTTGTCTTTGACCATCGCACGCTCGTCGTTGAAAGAGTATTTGGTGCCATCCGGCACGAGCTTCGGCCAGCGGCTCGGCGGAACGGAAACTATGGGGAGCTGGGCCCACTGTTCGAAGGCAAGTTCTTCATATTGGGCGCCTCGGAAGACGACTGTAAGATGGTTAGCAAGGTGTATATGGATATTATCCTTGTGTCTTGATCTGCGACGGGAGATGGAGGATCAAAGAGGATCAAAGATAGTGATAGTGGAGAACAGGGCTTGAGATACAACACCACGTTCTATGCTCAACCAAAGCCATACATAGCCATAATCGGCACGTAGATACCCCAAAAAATACCTGCACTCACCAACACACGGCGAATAGATCCCCCCGGTACTAGGAATCGGGAAGTTGACCGAGCTGAGACTGTCCGGGGCCGGCGTCGCTAGAGTGGCAGCCAAGGAGCTCCGTCGGCAGAGCCGCTCCTCGTAGCCCTGCACTGCTGTCTCCCAGTCTCCGCCCGGCCGTTTGTCGTTCGCTCCGCAAATGACGGGTATATAGACGTGCTTCTCGCCTTGCCAGCCCAGGGCCAAGTCTACAGGATCTCCGCTTCGGACGACTGTGATGATGCCAGAGGCCAAGGTCAGCAGTGTACTTCCTGGTGCTGTATACTCTTGATGAGATACGGTATGCTCTGCGCATGGTGTTATCCATGCTGTACGCTGTTGCACGCATGCATGTCATATGTGTGCATCTCAGAAGGCTGATGCCGTGCGTATGTACTTATGTATTGGGTAGTATGCTTACAAAAGGTAGGATGGCTGAGGCTTCCCTTTCGATTTTCAAGGGGCAGCTGCGTGGGAGGATGGCTAACGAGGTAAGAGAAGGTCTGCCAGACGTCGGCATATTCATTCTTGATGAGCGGGAGATAGTTGCGCTTCGTGTCAGCGGCCACCTCTGACGGCTTCGGCTTTGGTGATTGCTTGGAACTCCCGGACATCTTATCGCTGCGCCCTTGGACATGCGCACAGAGATAAAACGGGAAAAGATGCGGAACGGGCAGCGAAGGGCCAATAAGTATGGTGTTGGTAAGTCACGCACGGGTGGTAGCCTATGGTGCATGTGATGTTGGTGCCGGAAGTGTGTCGAATCCGAAGCACATCAAAGGTCCAGTCGTTGAGGGCTACTTATATATATGTTGAGCTGGCCATATGAAGTAAATAGCTGCAGATATAGGAGTTTTAGGCAGAGACAGTGCCAGGTGGAAAGATGATCGTAGCATAAAAGTACAAATGGAAAGCCTTCTGACCGTGTTGATGTCTGGTTGTCGCCGGCACCGCTATGGCTCCTCGGTTGCACAAATATCTCGGGAGCGGCAGGCCTTTGTCTAGAACAGGCCAGGATCGCAATCGTCCTTTTCGAGACCCGCCGAGGCGAGAGATATAGATTTGTCAAGATCGGCCCTCATATACTGCATCTGATCCGCGGTTCTGTAGTCGCCCATGACCCACAACAGTCATCGAGGGTCCCTGAGAAAAATGTTTGAGTGACTTTCCGGGGTCCTTGATCTGGTATCACGTCCCATGCCCAAGTCCACGGGTAGTGGTACCCAATCTTAGTGGGCGAGGGACCTGGAACAAGGTCGCAGATGTTGTTGCGACTGCAAGCTGCCGGCGGTAACACCAGATCTCTGTCGTGTGCCAGACTCTACGCCGCTCCAATCTGGAACCCGTAATTGTGTTTCGGAGCCTGGCGCGATGCTGCGTAGTAATGAGCAATTAAAAGACAGCAATCCCGAATGCTAGGCAATACCTTGGATATGTTCTAGACGAAAGCGAAAAGAGGCGCTGGCTAGGATGTGACGTGATGCCAGTGACGATTGCACATCACTTTGAGAGCCATGTGCCCATAAGACACACTATGCTCACCCCTGCTGCCCACTTGGACAGCCATTGCCAGCCTCTATCCTCTTATGGCGGGCTGAAAACAAGCAATCAATGTCAAGCCAGCCCTAGGAATGCCAGGTGAAGGTTGCAGCAAACACAAGCAGCCGCAGCCTAGCCAAGCTCATCGGACCAGTACGTGTTTCGACATGTGCCGGCTCATCGATGCTGCCCACTTAGGTGCGAGTATAACATGGTATGTGACGGTGAGATATCTTTGTTTGTAACATCCCAAGTTCTAGGGAACAGACATAGAGTGTGGACATATTGTTGAAGCTGCTTCGTTGTGAGTTGTCGCGGACGTGGCAGGACGCCACAAGCAGTGGATCGGCCATCCAGTGCCAGAACATTCATGTTCTTTCCCACGTCGGTGTTGGATCAAGGCGCCGATCGGCTTGGAGCCAACCATTATCTCAAAGAACCGAGACCGCAGATATGTCCTGAACCACGCCAACAACCAGTATGCAGGCTGGCTTATCCAGTCCCAACCTGGCAAATACCTCGGTGGCATTTCAACCGGTGAACGAGGTACATAGCCTGGATACGTGATACGGTGGGGACAGTCTTGAGGTGGCGCCTCTTGAGTCATTCAAGCTTCGAACTTGCTAAGGATGCTGCAGCACCAGCTACGCCCGTCTACCAACAGAGCAGGTTCTTGGAAGTCAATTCTATACATGACTTTGGCAGGCCGCTCCTGATACGAGTCCACTGCCAAAAGCGGTCCGTCACCACCGAGGGAATTGTGAGGATGGTCTGTGCCGCTCTTTCCCTTGCAATGTTCCATCCTATTGGTCTAGCGGGATCTGAATGGGTCCATTGTGCATGGACCCACCCAAGCTTTCCAATCGCGGATCGGCGCCGTCCTCTCTGGTCCGACGACATGGAATTTATGTACCAAAATCCAGTCATAGCACAGCTTCCATCCGCCGCATCGCTGCTTTTTCCTGCACATAGCTCACTGCCGAGCTTGCTTCTCATAGCCGCCAGAGAACAGATATGCGGCCAGCTTCTCTGGCAAGAGTGTCCAGATTGGCCAGGCCGTCGCTAAAATGGACGCGGTTGATTCTGTCGACTTCCGCTGATTCAATTCTACCCCATCATGTTTCGAGATCCCGCTCTTTCGGCCGAGCACTCTCCTCCGCCTCGTCGCATTCCGTGCACGATGCCCAAGCTGGGCAAGATATGCCCAAGACCATCGCTAAGCTTCTCGCCTGGAATCCAGACATCGAAGCTCCCGTTGTCGTCAACGGCTACGTCCACGCTGTGCGATCCATGAAGAGAGTCACCTTCGTCTCCCTCAACGATGGCTCGTCCGTCACTCACTTACAGGCCGTCATTCCACCAGATCAGACCGATGGGTGCGATTCCTGATTATTCCCCGACATTTGTGTCTCGGCTGCGTTCAGTTTACTAATGTTTGCTCCCCTAGGCTGACCATTGGTGCTGCTGTTCGCGTAGCAGGCACCTGGACTCGCAGTGCTGGTCCCAAACACATTCAGGCTTACGAACTCCAAGCCAACAAGGTTCACGTCCTCGGCCCTTCTGATGCCAGTGTATGTTCCCTATGCCATACCGTATGACGTCGTTTATCCTCGATCACCGTGTCGTCCCCCAAAGGCCAGAACAGCCCCTGATGTGATGCGAAACAGACGTTCCCGATTCAGAAGAAATACCAAACTCCCGAATTCCTCCGGACTTTGCCCCATCTGCGGCCGAGGGTACCCTCCATTGCAGCCGTGCTCAGGTTACGATCCGCTGCCATTGCCTCCCTCACTCAGTACTTCGCTGCCCGCGAGTTCACACAGACCCATCCACCCGTCATCACTTCATCCGACTGCGAGGGCGCCGGCGAGGTCTTCGTCGTTGCGCCGGCGAAGTCCCCGGTCTATGATGAGCCACAGGAACCGTTCTTCCGATCCCAGAAGTATCTCACTGTGTCTACGCAGCTTCACCTAGAGGCGCTCGCTCAATCGGTCGGTAATGTGTGGACGCTAGCACCGACCTTTCGAGCGGAGAAGAGCGATACATCCCGGCATCTGAGCGAGTTCTATATGCTTGAGGCTGAGATGACTTTTGTGGATGACCTGGGGGCTGTAATGGACACAGCGGAGGATATGTTGCGGCACTTAGCCACGAGTCTTATGGAAACGACGGTCGGTCGAGAGATACTCTCTCGTGAAGGCCAGACTCCTGCCGAGGTAATAAAGAAACGTTGGGAGGGCCTCATGGCGCCGTCATGGCCACGAATAACTTACACGGAAGCCATCGATATATTGGCCAGTGCACCCCAACACTTCGAGACCAAGCCGTTCTGGGGGAGCGGACTTCAGGCAGAACACGAGAGGTTCATTGCTGATCGTGTCGGGCGCGGCAAGCCCGTGTTCGTCACCCACTATCCCCGGGATATCAAGGCATTTTACATGAAGGAGCACGGCAAGGTGCCCGGGGAACCAGGGCCTACGGTTGAATGCTTCGACTTACTTGTCCCGGACTTCTGCGAGATTGCAGGAGGTTCGATGCGCGAGCACGACACTGGGGCTCTCATCCGGAACATGAAATTACACGGCCTGCCTACACCGCCGATAGATGACAGGGAGGCGGCCGCTGCCAAGGAAGCCACGAAAGATGACCTTGTGGCGGCGGGGGCCGACGCCAGCAACGGAAGCAACCTGGACTGGTATGTTGACCTGCGTCGCTGGGGGTGTCCGCCGCACGGAGGTTTTGGTCTTGGCTTCGACAGGCTTCTCTGCTACCTCTCGGGCGTGCCTACGATTCGCGACGTTGTTGCGTTCCCACGCTGGTTCGGGCGGTGCGATTGTTGAGCTTGTGCCTGCCGATTAGCAAGTTGAACAGTCTCTTTACCGCCAGAACAAGGGTAACACTCGCTCGATTTGCGTATCGAGTGTAATGAAGCCCCCGTTGGTGCGACGCACGTCTCTCCGCTTCATGTTGTGCTCGTTAAGCCTTGCCTAGCTTGGATACATAGCGGAGAGGTGCACATCCTGTGGAACTGTCCCACCACATGTGCGATGGCTTGTTGCATGACCGACTTTCGCCACAGGGTCGTCTCTCTTTCTCCCCCCTCGTATGCGCCCTCCCTCGAGGTCGAGAGACACTGTCTTGTACCATATTACCAAGTCCGCATGGGGAGGCTTGCATCTGACAGTTCTGTTTGAGATTCTCTGTTCGGCACATCTCGAGACCCAAAGACGAGGCCATGTTGTGTCACCGGCGCACCAGCTTACGGCCTTACTTTAGCCGCAAGACAGGAAGAGGCCGCTACTCGAACGTATCTAACTTTCGTGGGTACCACTGTTGGGTCCATAGAGGCGATGCGGTGAAGACGGATAACAGCTGTTTGCGCTGGCCCTGTCATTTGGCCCCCAATCAGCCTGGAGCTTGGACCGATCCAGTGTGCAGAGATAGCAGCGTAGCCGACGCACGAAGGGGGAGATTTCTGTGGGAAGAGGGTACAGTCACTCGCCAGTTGAGTTTCATCAAGCTTGTGTGTCGAAGACTGTGTCCTGTATCTTCATTGTAGGATTATGTTTCTTGGGCGATTCGATGTATGAGATGTAAGACGTGTGTTGCCGTCAAGGATGCCGTTTCTGATTGCTCCAAATCTCGGCGCGAACGGGGCCGCGCCCGCATCCTGGCTCCCGGCGACCATGGGAATCTTTGTCCCATGACCCCGGCTCTTGGAGTACCTCTCCTCGATACTCCTCCTTCCGCTCGCTGAGAGTTTACACCCCGCATTCAATTCAGTCACTTCAAGTTTCCTTACAAGGTGGGAATCGAGTACATTTGACGCCCTGTGCCCATAACGGCTATGATATATGCCTCGAAGAGTAAGTTTGGGGGGCTAAAGTGGCGTTGAAGCGGCGCGCCAAGGGGTGAGCTGGTGACGAACAATAGCAAGCAAAACCTCGGTGCTTTAAAGATGCTATAGTCTATCGGTGCAAATAATAGGTTGGTATCTTAGCCCTCCCTTCCCTACCTTAGTTAGGCAGGCATCAATCAAATCGCCTAATCTCAACAAAAAATAGTAGGTGCCTTTTCTTGTTCCATCTACACCGGCAAAGAATAAATAGCATTTTTCCGCGGCTAGCAAAAAAATATATATATATTCCCAAGGCCAGGAATCGAACCCGGATCCCTCCGCCCCCGAAGGGCCTGGTTTAGCGCAGTAGGCCGCCCCAGGTGTCAACTCGGAATGTTACCATTACACCACCTTGGTTTGTTGGCAAATCTTACGCACTCAAAGTGTACAGTAACTCTACTCTACAGCTCTACTACAGAATTAGACTCCGACATCACTTGTCTCTAAGACGGTCCCGCTTGCGTCATAATGCTCCGATGCTGTTACATTCAGGCTCTATGCTCGTAAACCTGTCGCGGCATCAGGCGAGCGGGCGTCAATAGCCCCCAACCCCTGCAATTACCGGAGTCTAATTGACGGACATTGGCACCATGGTCATGTCCTGCGATGCGGACGTCGTCCCGTTTCTAATCGACGGCACGGGATGCGGCGGCACTTCGGCTCGCCGTCCTGGTGGAACGTCCAGAAGCTTCGTATGGGAGGTTGTCAGTGTGGATCACGTAGCGGGAGGAGTCTAATATCTATATTTCGCAATTATATCCTCGCGGATCTCCCCTTGTGCAGGACGGGTAGTTATTAATGTCGGTCACAAAGCAGATTAAACCTTTTTGTACATTTTTACTCCACCGGTAAATATGAGCTCGACAGCATTCTGTGTGCTGGACGTTGGTGGCAAGTCCAGTGTCGGACATGATCGGCTGTCGAGTTCTGAGCTGTCACACTATCCAGACGGGGCGGGTTACGGACGTCACAGACTACTCGCTGTTTGGCGAGTTTCAAGATGGGTGGTCCGTTGGCGGGTCGAAATACTGTCTACATGGTCGTGTTGGTCGCTCAACTGTGGTGCCCTCGTTTCTTGTCTGGGCACCAACCAACCGAAGACGATGATGAGGAGCTCGTCAGAAGACAAATATACACAATCACTGAACGTAACACGATCGCTCCGGAATAATGGAACCTTGGAATTCTGGCTCCGTGCTTCTGAAAGGAAGACATCTGCGGACAGAAGTGCGAGCTTCTTATTCTAGTAGTCCAAGGCTCCGTTGCATGCCGACGACCGCGAGATGAGGTTGAGAAAAGGCAGGTGGTATCAGTCACGTCAGTCACACTGCCTCAGGACTCGGGACATGAAGGCAATAATAACATGTCAAAGGTAGGCTCCCTCTACCTAGACTCCAGGGGTTAACCTCAGTTTGCCACGTCGTAGGGTTCAGATATCTGGATCTCGATGCAGTCGCGGTTTGGTGCAGCGGGTGATAACCGGAAAGCGACGCTAGTGCATGTATCTGCACTGGGTGATGACCGTTATGATCGTCAACATAGGCCGGCACGGCCGGTATGTGCAGTTGTAGTCAAGTGGTATAGGGCTCGTATGCGGCCATCGTATACTCAACCTTAACCAGACGGGAGCGATATGCGGTGTTCCATTAAGTAGAACTCCATTGTTGCGATCCCTCCCCAGAGGGATTGAGACATATTGATGACAACAGAGAAAGGCATGTCGCCGCCGATATTGTGATCGGGCCCGAGATCATCATGTATCCGTCTGCATCGTGACAGTTTGGAAGGCAGTACAGACCGCAGCAAGGGAGGTAGGCTGTTGGGGGAAGTACTGCGGTAAGATTGCGTTGTTGGTCAGAAAGCGTTTGCACTATGCGCACCCATCAGGAATCGTATTCGATAGTACCGTTGTATTATCTGATCGTCACTGCAGGACACTCTAAGTTGGTCTCATGATTCATAACGTTGTCTGGTCTTGACATATATGCACTTGGTGGAGGCCATTGTGTCGCTATGTTTGTATAGTTTGCACGCTCGATATTGGTGGGCAGGGTTCTCGTCGTCCGCCAAAAGGCTCCATCGGACCATCTTTTCCCAACTCTTGACGGGTCCATTCTCGGTCGTGGACAGACGGGTGATAGATGATGTCCGACGGTCGTCCGGGATTCATACGGGATGCGCTAGTAGCTTGGCAGTGCATGGCCAAGAGCACTTGGGAACGAGGAGAGATACGGCCAAGAGCAAAGATGAGCACAATCGACTCATCTTGGCTTCAACTCGTTTACTGGCGGTGCTTCTGTGTGCGTACTGGTACTTCGGGTTACAGTTGTTGGGACGTAGGCCTCCGCTGCTGTGGTGTCCGCCTCGAAAAGGACAGATATTGCGCACTGCAGCCTCTCCCCTTGCTTCACGAATCCCACACGCGGCGCACAACTTCCCTTTCGGGAAGATGGGGGCAGAGATATTAGGTGCTTCTAGAGTCTTCAGCGAAGATGCGGGGCATATCGTTCTTCATCATGCAGACTTGGAGCCGTGTTGCCGGGTGCTCATCCTAAGGAAGCACATGCCAGTAGAAGAAAGTGTGTGATCGCCAAGCTTATGGCGGTCTTTGATGGTCTTTGCCTGTTGAGTCAACCGAACGCATATCACGCAATTCACAAGTTCCAAAAGAATTCGACAGCCGAGCGGATGCAATGGACGATATGAGGTGTAAAGCTGCGATACTTCCTCCCATAAATAGGTGCAAATCCGAAACAGACGGCTTGGGCCATTCAACGTCAAGATTCGTCGATTCAGTTTCCTTCCCAGGTAGGCAGAGATGGTGCCACAGGAAGAAGCTTTCGAGCCTCAAGTCGTCCCTAACCTTCTTTTAGCGGCGCATAAAACAGGGCAGTTCGAATATGTAGGTTGGTACTGTACATGACCTTCGGTCCAGGGCCCTGTGACTTGATCCCGTCATTGCCGATCCCCGTTGGAAGCTTATCCACAATGCCACCTCTTCCCACACTTCCAGCAACAAAGGGACCAGGAAGGGACGTCCGAGCTCCGAGGCCGCGTCAGCCTTTTTCTTTTACAGGGTTCGCTCCACTCGAGTCCGCCGGAGAAGTGCTCCCCGTAAGAACCGTAGAACTTCGGCGTCTTCACTGCGCAGTGGACTCTAGAGATCCTGTTACGTTTCGAATATCGTCTGGTAAATGGTGAGATCCATGGTGGCCATTTCAGCCGTAGTTGTCTGGACAGATGTCGGGAGCCAGGGCACCTCAGCTGCTGCTGGCGGGAAACGGAGTCAAAGATAACGGTAAGGTCGGCCGTGTCTTAACCGAACTCCCGTCGAGCCCCGTCTCAAGGGTTCCATTGTGCAAACCTGGAAGTGCACCCCACTCACACCCCCAAAACACAAAAAACGCCACACAATCAAGCCTGGCCAGTAGCCGTGCAAAGTTATCGTTAAATTGCGCACTAAATGTCCACGAATTAAGCTTAAGCAAATCTTTGGAGAAGCCGCTCGGGATTTGGGGGCGGACGTGGCAGGGATAAGATTTTCTAGGCGCCTGCTCGTTATCTTTTAATACGGATGACGAGACGATTGGTCATGGCGCCAAATTACGTACCTTGCGCTCACTGCACTGGCATAGGGACCTTATCCCTCCCGCAGGAACGCGGAAATAGTTGTGCTTTCGATACGCGGTGCTGACAACCGACAATGTCCAGTTCGACAATTTCGCTGTTTTGGGAAAGTTCGGCTCTATCGGAGTAAGCCAAGCAAACCTGGAAGAAGCCGGCCATCCTTCCAAAGAAACATTAGGGTGTGGCGCAATCCGCGCTGCAGCGGACGATCACCGCCCATCCAGCTGATGTTGGATTAGGCTCAAGGTGTGCTCGGGGCACTTGCTTTCAGTAAATTTAACATGCGGTGCGTTTCGGATCACACGGTGCCCGTTGACGAGTTTGCACAAGTTGCACAAAATCCATTGACACTATTGTCTCGAGATGCAGTAGCTCCGTGATAGCAGAGCGGTGCGATGAATCAAGCTACCGGTATTCATAAGCAATACGTGATAGAGTGCGGTACTTCGCATGTATTGGTCCACTTGTTTGCACCACCTCGGGATGTGTGCCCACCACGGAATGGCGCGAGATGCGGTGACAATGGGCGTTAGTACACTACAAAACGTCCACAGCTAGCAGGATAATACGCACTCGCAGAAGTAACTCCGAGTGCATATTACACCGCCAAGGAGGACCGGGGCATCGCTCACGTATGAAATTAGTATTAGCTTACAGCGCTGAATACGACATGCCCATCACTCACTGGGGAGTACTAAGGTACGTTGATTTTGAGGAAACGTGGTGATGTTCATGATGTTGCTTTGCATTCGAAGGCGGGTTAGGTCCTAAAGACCCAACCCTCGTGCAAACTGATTTTGGAGCTGACTTAGATCACAATAAGGATGCGCTGCATTAGCCGCTTGAAGGTGTCAGCAAAAGGGCTTCTGCTGATTGGTGGTTGCTGTAGTGGTTGCCATTTCGAGGGCATGATGGGTGACCAGCGACCAGCCACCAATGGTCGGTCACTCGATGCTTTCAGAAGATGCAAACCATAGCTATCTGTAGCTGTCCAACACATGCTCGTCACCTTATTGATGCGCAGACGTGACAGTCCACGACGGCCGTAGTAAGCTAAACCCGGTGTCTTGGGACCAAGAGCAGGTTTATTGGTGGCCTGCTGTGTCTTGACCCTGGCAGGAAACCCTACAACTCATGCCAGATCAGCGTCGATGCGGGCGTCTCTGGTGAAGCTTGGATGCGGCCCACGGTTTCACAGACGTGACGGTAGAATAAGGAACATGGGTCGACATGAAGACGACGGGTGCTCGACAAGGGGCACCAATCAAGATATTCCGTGATATGCGGCACACCAGACAAGCCACAAAACTTTGTGCGCCTCGAGAATGAAACACCGGTAAGTGTCAAGGACTGCAATAGCGGGCTAGCCGCATCGTTTTTGCCTTTGTACGACTGCCATTGTGAAGTCAAGCTGGAGCTGTACGAGTCTTGCTTCCACTGGTGCGTGATATGTCAAATTGTCGGGGTAAGGTTTCGACTCGAAGAGCCAGTAGCGAGGAACAGGCGTCGCTTCTAATTCGCTACAAGGGCGACACAATCCTGGGATGAAGCAGCAACACTGGGCACGAGCCGACTCTCGACCTCGCTTTGGAAAAGCGAGAGGGTAGTACAAAGTAACGATCCGCATGCTTAACAATCTTGTCGCTACCACACTCTGAACATGCCTTACTTGTAGAACTATCCCATTTGTGTGTGTGCGTGACACGTTCGGTGCCATTGCGGCAATAAGAGTTCGCGGATGTACACGTAGAGAGGTTGGCTCGTAACAGTCAATACGGTGCACGAGTATATGTCGCCAAGCGAGACGACGCGATTGGCTTCCACTGCCACGGGAACCTCCCGTCACGAAATTCGAAATGCGCACACTCTCGTCTGTTCGAAGAGAAGCCGAGCGACCCGAGCCAGCCTATTGGAAGCAAGCACGTACCGGTCTTGTGCCCCATCGGTCGGCGTAGGCATTTGGCTCAACTGTCACAATCGGACGAACAAGATGGAGGATTTCGAACATATCTGCCGATCTGCAGTTGAGTCTTGGACTCGTGCCGTGCGGGTCGGTCATGCTTTAGTGTACTCGAAATGCGGACCTGTTGCTGGATAGGTGCTGCCAAACGGAGTAATGCTTGTTTTAGGTAACTCGCAACGCTGAGTCGTCCTGAATTGAGGGTCTGGTGTGGAGTGTGCCAACGTCGCTAGCGGCACACAGGCAGAGTCGGTCACAATGATGTCGGTCCATATGTGTAATAAGAACAACCTCTCAGCAGCAGAATGTGGCAGGCTAGCGGCAACCTGGACACTGGAAATGGAAAAAGGTGGTGGGAGGCAAACCGGAGATCGAATGCTTAAAATCATGCTTAAAGCGCCAAGACTGTCCGGCATATTTGATTGGTTAGAAAGCTTGGCACTCGCACTCGTAACGCAAGTACCGGTACTTGCCAAAAATGGCAATACATTTACTGCCTACCTTGGGCAATACGCTCGCACCCAATGCCCTCTTGATCCGCGACTGCCTCTTCAAGAAATACGAAGCCAGCTTAGACTCGACCTTCAAAATTCTAAAAGGTGCCTGTACCCATGTAGGGTATTGCTAAGATACAAACCCAATTACATTAAGACTGTTGCGACCGTATAAGTAAATTAAATGGTCAAATCCTCGTTCCTTCAGGACTATTCCCGAAAACAATAAACATGTGCGCTACAAAATCTCGGCTCAGCTCAAGTTACACCATTTACATCTTCGTCACGCCGTGCTGAGCCATCATGATCGACGAAGACAACATCACGCTCATTTACAAATCTCTTGGGAGAATGAGCAACAAGTTCCTGTGTTGCAATGCCAGTGCGGTCACCCGCCTGGCCTTTGGCGGAAGCACTTAACCACCCGCCGCCCAGCCTTACCCCGTTTGGCCAAAACAGATGCCAAGCCTGATGGAGTTATCACTCAGTCAGGACGCAACGGTGATGTTGACATTCTCTGTCTCCTTGGGCCGGTGTCTATGAACTGGTACCGCCTATAGTGGTACTTGTTTCAGTAGGCGGGACTCCGTCTATGCCACTGTCCTTCTCTTGTACACTCGGATGCGCACATTGACCGGCGCCCACATATATCTTTTGGGGAAATATCTCTGGAAAAGGCGAGAACACCGCCGCTCGGTTCTAGGTGCACGTGTAGCCTAGATACTTGTGACAACGGCAAGGACGCTGAAGGGAAATGAACAACCAGACGGGTTTTGCATGATAACATTGAGCGCAGTCGTTGGTGTATTCCTTCGAAGTAATCAGAATCGTCGCACGCTCTCATGTAGGAGTCGTCTCAACCACGCAAGGTCCCTTGAATTCTCTCTGTCTAGAAGTTTACCACTATGGAGCACCGCCAACTCAACAGCCGATAGGCGAGATCCTCACCACCTCATGATTCTCGTCTGGTGGACGATGCGTCTTGCTGCGGTACAAACGAGGTCACACGGTGGATAGAGGCTCTGGTTTCGCTGTTCGAATGAGGTTGGCTGGGAAAAGGAGATTTGCAACCCCAACAACTTTGCAGATGACGGACGCCGGTGCGAGTGCTACGTCACTCACGAAGAGAAAAGCTGTGCGAGAGGTCCTGGCTGACAGTACGTGTATAACATACGTGAAGGACATTGCATAGGCAGCTTTCATGTCAACTCAACTATCCTCCGCATCAAGGTACCTCACCTTACAGTAAGGTGCTTAAAGCTTGCCCTGTATGAGGGACCTTATAACGTAAGGTAGTGTACACACGTGTACCACCGTTTCCTTTACGCGATGTCCAAATACGGTGTGCAAACCCTCCCGTCCACATGGGGCATCGGCTGCCCCACGATGGAGCTATGCATGAGCGGGGACTGGCGCGCGGAGTCATGACTACCTTAGGTACCTTGCCTACTAGAGTACCTACCTTAGTTATCGGCATACTTTTTCAGGATCTGCCAAGCGTAGAGACTCCTCAGAGACTCCTAGCTCAATTGCCACACCATGATGAGAAAGGCGTATATACATGCATAGGAGTGGTGAAAAACTGTGTACACGTTTGAACTAGTTGATACACAAGTCCTTTGAGCAACGAGGACGGGATGGCAAGTCCTTACACTCGAGGTACCTTACACAGTGACTCGAGAGCTTTCCTCGCCAAGAGATTCTGGTCGATTACCCAGTATTTGCTGTGGGGCAATATTGTCTGGTCTGCAGAAACGTGAGTTTAAAATCATCGGCAAGGGCTAAAATGCTGGGCACGGGGTGTGGTGATGAAATAAGCTTGAACCTGGAAGTCCCGCTCCCCCAATGAGCTCGAAGTATCCATACATGGCTGGCACACGTGTGCTGTGTTCGGTGTGCGCATTTCCACGTCAAGTTCGAGGTCGGGTCAGAAGAAGGTTTCGAACCTCTGGAAGCGAAGGAATTCGCCCGATGATCAGCCAGGTCAGCCAAGATCCAACAGAAAGAGCAGGTCAGCGAAAAGCCAAGAAATATGACAAGAAGTATCCTCGGACAAATCAGGAGAAAGACCTGCCTGCGCCTTCTTCGCACCCAGACGATCCCCACTTCAATTGATCAGCCTGCCATTCCATCAACCCCTTTCCCAAACCAAGATAGATTCTTGGGCTGCTTGAACGAGAGTAGAACAGATCGGCGAGATCCTTGTCTTCCAATTCAACAGCATAAAATCCAGGTGTGGCAGTCACAGGCGGCTGTGCTCCCTCGTCGAACTCTATTCATCACTGAGCTCGCCTAATAACTTCCTAGAGGGAGGACAGGCGTGCCGTCTCTTGACGCCAATTGTTCCCACGGCCAGCTTTCACAAGAGCAGCGCACTGGGAATGGCATGTCACTAGCCTTCTAGTAGGCAGCGCTTTACGAAAATCCTGAGGCTGTTTCTTGTTGTTGGTTGGTTCCATCTCTCCAGCTATGCTGGCGACTGCCTGCTGAATAATGTAGTGCGCAGCGGGCCCAGAACTGCAAGAACTGCAAGAGTCAGGTAGACAGACAAGTACCGGTACCTCATGCGCCCTTGGTACCAGAGGCAGGTTGAGCCGCTTGTCCAGGTACTTTGAAGCTTACAAGGGTTTCTCACACCTGGGCAACCTTGGTTCGACCCACCAACCCATGGTCCCCAAAACCCACAGCGCGGTATATCTGTTGCCCATCCGAGTTCGCTCTCTTTCCCCAATTCTACCAATCTTTCAAGTGACGGCAAGGCTGTGAGTCGTGGACAGAGTGCGGACAGGACCACAGAACCTCACGCAACCCATCACCACTGCAACCCACATTCCGATAGACAATGCGCCATCAGCCCGCATCGTCAGTCATCAGCCTTTTGATCTTCGACCAACTGCCAACCACTGCTGGCTCGGCACGCTAGGTCCCACTTGCTAACGCGCGACCAACCGCTGTTCATCTCCATCCCAAGCCCCAACTGGTCTGGTAGTTCTAGCAGCCGCTTGCCACGCTGACCTTTTTCTCCGCCGCCGGAAAGAGAAGCTTAAACTCTGTCTCTTCTCATGCATCTCTTCTTGAACTGCCCTCCTTTTCGAAATACTCCCTAGCCATCACCAGACACAACAACATACTACTGGACAAGTCTGATGAGCTACGTAAGTTGTTCGTTTTTTCTTATCCTGTGGCATTTCTCGAAGCCGTTTTCCCGCATTGGTTCTCTCCTTCTGTCGCTACATGCTGTTAAAATCCTTGCTTGAACTGCTCGATACCCCTAATCTGCCCAAACTGTCCTCAACTCCCGGGAGATCACTTTAAGGGCCCATACGAGCATATCTGCTTGATCAGTGCTCGAGGATCAGACAAAGCCGCCGTGAGGTCGTTTGGGGAGGGTTCTTATCTTCTTCAAATAAAAAAGATCATAGGAGTGGCCGGCGATGACATGCAGCCGCTGCGCACTCGTGAGACTTCGGTCGCAGGACACAACTCCAGCTGACCGGAAGTCAAGGAAAACTTGGGTTATGATGTCTTGTGGCACCTCACCAAGTCAACTGCGGTGGTAACTCCTCTATATGCTGTGCGGTGTACTAGCCGCTATGGGAAGCTTGCGGCTATCTCTCCCGGCGCCCATGCTGTGCATCCAACTTGTCTATGTTCGAGTGTGCGGACGGCTTGTTCGAAACCTTCAAATAGTTGTGGTCGCAAGCACCACCTTTTGGGCGTTTATCATATCCCCTCACATCCCGAACACCGCGCGAGAAAGGCGTTGCCACACCGGCTTCAGCTATGAGACTCCCCACATGCCGAGGATCGGCAGCACGGGCAATTCATGCAGAAGTCATATGCATACAATCCAGCCTTTGTTGCTCATCTCCAGCTTCTCTTGCTTCCCATACCCTGCAAACTTCCACTCTGTTGCAAAGCTAACATGTCCATCAGCCAAAACCGTCACATCTTCAGTTTGCCCCCTGTCGCGACGTTTCATCCTGTATAAGGAGTCGAACGTTTCTCGACTAAACCTGCCTCCCTGACCGATAGTCGAGGGTTGATCTGCGCTGACCCCATACCCGCTACAGTGGGGTCGTCTGTCCGCCGCGCAAGCTTTACGCAGACATCGGAATTTGGTTGCCGAATTTGGAGGACTCCGATCCCTCCCTTGGAGGACTGAGTAGTGGACACCACTGTTTTGCAGACTTACAACGAGCAACCGGCCGCTCGAAGGGTATCAGTCGCTCGACATTGACCGTCTCTGCGTTCTACAGAGCTTCATATCGATTGGTGACAGCTCGTTGAAGCCTTTGTTATTCCTTCAGGTGAGACAGCACAAGGACGCAAGATGATGGAAACGTACTACGGCTGCGTACGGACACCATCCGACGCAATCAAGCTCTTTGAGGCTTGCAGAGTTGGTCTACTTCCTCGAGTACAGCGGAGATTATCAGAGAAAGAAAGGCAAGCAATCAGGTCCGGATCGGTCTTCGTGTGGGATGAGAGGGAAGCAGGAATGCGAAGGTGGACAGACGGCAAGTCATGGAGTGCGAGCAGAGTTTCTGGCAGTTTCTTGACATATAGGGAGATGGAGGGCAAGAGAGGCGCTGCCTTCCCACCGACGCGGCGGATCCAGGCTGACACGACTCCCGAATCTGGACGCGGTAGCGACGAGGACCAAGACGATGGAGAAATCGATGGATACCGTTACAAAATTGATGGCCTCATGAAGCAGTCTTTCAGCATCACAACTTCGACAGGCCAGCACCTACATCTGATATCATACTACTCACGGCCCCAGGCCGGCCAGCCGGAGCTTCCACAGCCCTGTACGGATCCTAGCCTCCGCCACATCGTCCCTGCGAAGGGAATGTATCCCGAGTCGAGCGTGCACGAGAGCCAAGGACCTGCGCTTAGCAGAGGCCCGATGCAGCAAACTTCATACACTCTTTCGCTACAACAACCGCCGCCGCCTCCCGGCCCACCGCCACATGGTTACCCGGTTCAATATGCGCAGCAGCCTGGTTACCAATGGCCTCCCTCCCCCGTGGCAACGCCGCCTTACAGCCATCCGCATTACGCTGCAGTACCATACTCTCAGCCGCCGCTTCCGCCGCCGTCTCAACACCAGTATCAGCCTCCACCCCATCATTATCAACATCAACAAGCACATTACCATCAGCCGCCACCAAATCAACATCATGAACGATCGCCCTTACCTCCTCCTCAAGCCACGGCTGCCCACCCGTCGAGAGCACAGGCGCCTCTGCCACATTATCCACATCCATCACACCAACCGAGTGCGCACCCGTCCCACCAGAGTATGGGCCCCCATGACTCTCCGCGAGCTCAACATCTGCAAGCGGCGGCGAGAGAGGCGGTTCTGATTGACCCACGGCTGTCAGTTTCAGGTTCTCGGGACCACGAGCAGACCCAGCTACCTCCGATCAACAACAGCCACAATCAGCAGCAGCACTCGCCCGCTCCGCTTGCGGCGGTCCCGTCGCGAGCACTTTCCGTCTCGCCGCCTAAGAGCTCGCATTCCGAGGCAGCCAACGGCACCAACAATACCGTCAATGGCGCTTCTTCAAGCACTTACAACAAGACCAGCCTCTCATCCCTCCTCCACCCGACACCCACAAACTCGGAACCGAACAGCGCGAACCCGGGCACTAACAGCGCCGGCAGCTCGCCAAGAGCGACTTCCGGACCCGTCGCAAACAGTGTTGGTGCAAACGGCGCCGCACCTTCGCAAAAGAGACCATTTGGAGAGGATGCTCGTGCGTTGCACGTTCTGGACAAGAAGTTTTGCATTTAGGGAGGGCATCGCAAAGGCATCAGACTGTCGGTCAGCGTTGTCACTTCGGTTACGGTGTGGTACACTACAGGCTTGAAGAGTGCCAAGCGAAGAGATACGCTGACCACTTTGAACGTTATGGAGCATAGCAGCCGCACCGGGGCGGTACTCGTTCAAGCTAGGACTGCGGTTCGGAATTGATGGTTGGACGAGAGGGTGTCGTCACTGCATACTACGGGGCGTTGGGGTTCTTGACCATTTCCGCGGAAGCTCAAGGCTTATCAGGAACACTACCTGTGCTTGTTTTTTTTTTTGTTGCAGTTACCAGATCTGTGAACGCGACCATGGGGGAAAAAATGGTTATCCGGGAGTGCGGGAGGAGTTGACCTTTGCATTTTGACTTCGTTGACTACGGCTAGCTTATATCAGGGTATACCTGGAAATTCGGTAACAGTAGCTTAGCTCTGCCTCGCAAAGATGGAGAGATTCAGAAATATCTATCTTGGTGCTCCGTCCCTACTAGTTAAGCTTTCATCCTGTTGTTGAACACGCTCTTCACAATCCGACTGAGCTTCCCAGTGGTCTACTATGTAATGAGACACCCGACATGCCTTCTCCAAAGGTGGGGCGCCGATGGCAATGGAGTGCACCAAAACAGCTCATATTACAGACAGGATGGCAAGCGCTTCATCTACCTCCTCATGCCACTGCACCATGAGAGAGGACGGCATCTTCCACAGGGAAACTGTAGCCGGTCGTTTCAAGCCTTCAACACACAGGGGTCAAGGAGCCCCAGCATATCTGTCTGCTACCAATTCGGTATTGAGGACGGCCGCTTCCGTTCAAGGGAACAGATATGCTTAATGAAAGTTTCCACGTCAAAATGTGTGGCTTTGGTGACCAATGCTACATCGGAATGTGGGTTTCGTCTCCGGGAAGAGCTGACGACGACGACCGGGATCTTAACCATAAGTGATAAGGACCATTGACTGGCTGGCTGTTCGTTAGTTAGCTTCACATGCCTGACGTGATACCTCAATCCCAAAAAGAGACCTCCGTATCCTGGTTACTGTCTTGGCGGGCGAAGAGCCTGCGAGACCACGCGGCCGTCACAGGGTCGAAGCGGAGCCACACTACGGCTTCTTTGCCAATTATGGAACTGCTGGACTTGGACTTCTTCCCTTCGTGCTCTGATGAGTCGATGAGTGTCCATTCTCTGGTGTTTCAGATGTGCCACGTAACGCTGTGATGTCAGAGATGGACGTGTTCTCCACATGAGTTTCACGATGGGTGCAAATCATCATGGATGTGCAGAGTCGTGTGTGTTTATGCCGAGCCGAAATTCAGAGTCATGTACGTGTAGCGTGGGCAAAATATGGTGTTTCCAAACCCTTCCAGAAGCTTATACTTTATTTTATTTTTTCCTGGGGCGGCATATACACCGGCATATGCCAGAGTGACGAGGATCTTCGCAAGCTGTTTATGCGTTGTTCGGAGGACATATCTATTCCCGAACGACAGGCATGGATACGCACGGTATGTAGAAATCTTGCCCAACCATCTGTACCCGTATCAGACGGAATCTAGGGCCTCCGAGTCTCCTTCCTCTATCGCAGACAGTTGAAAGTTGTGTCAAAAAGGCGAAATCTCCCGCCAGATATTGAACCCGACCCCGAGCGATGTCGAGGAGTCGGAGGTTCCGAATGACAAGCTCATATACTAAACACTATACTGGAAGACGAGTGGGTGTTGAAGCACCTACCGCAGATGTGTAGTCGGATTGCTGATAGAGACGGGCTGCGAAAATCGGTGTTGTATGTGATGTCAAGCCATGACTGGTGATGTTTCCCTTCCGCCGCGCGGTTGTTGTTGGCTCGGGAACGAGGCACGAGCTTACACCCAGGCACCCGCACAGGTAGGGCAAGATTGCGTGAGGGCCAGTTGACCCTGACCGCGAGGTCAGTATAAGTGTTGGAATTCGCATGTGGAAGTTTAGCTTGATATATGACAAGTCTGGTCGGCTCCCGACAAGAGCCCCCAGCAATTATTACGCCTACGGCAGCAGCAAAATGTCCAAGTTCATTGATCACGACAACAAGACCGACGAGGACAAGCCAAGCAAGAGTTTCGATTGGATCAACAAGGTCTACAAGGTAAAGTACGGCGAAGTTTACAGTGAATGCACATGCTGGTCACCTCTCGTAAAGCAACTCGTGAAGACGGGTTTGGAAGGCCATCCGTCAAGGCTACGGCAGCGTTAGTATTCGTAAAGGGCCCTTCGTAAAACATGATGTGGCGTGCGTATGACTACCAAGACCAAGTTAGGCAGCACCAGTTGGGTGTGACCGGAACAGTCTATATGGGCGAGGGGAGGTGACTCACCCTTAGGCGTGGAATGGGAAGTTGGGCAATTATGAGTCTGAAGCATGTTCGGCGAAATCGAGGCAATCCCGACGCCCAACTAATACGCAGTCTAATCGCGGTCATAATGTTACTCCGACATAGGCAATAGCCTCGCCCTCTATAGCGGCCGTCTCGATCTCTCCATGCCTAGCACCACTCACTGCGCTCACCACATCTCGGTTCTCCTTCCACCCTCTGATGCACCTACACGCCATATAGTCACGTCAATCAACAGTTGTTGTGCCAGCAACACGCCATGTGGTCGTCACGTTGGTCTTCGTAGTCAGTGAGGGCGCGGAAAGGCAACTCATTGTGGCAGACTATACGCTAGCCAGCCCTTCTAGGTACTTATCGATGCTTGTGCGATTGGACGCCTGAGGCAGGGCCCGTCCGCTGCTTGTCGCCATCAACAGACTACGATTGCGGCGTGGCTGTCATCAGATCCTTTTGTTCATCATCGATGATACCACGAATGAGCTTAATCATAACACCGTAGCACACAAGACAAATACCCGTGTTGCACTGGAGGCATCGTCCCAGATCAACCTCAGACTGTATGTGATGGAGCAAGCTATATGCGATTGCCATTATTGTGGCCACAACACTGATTGATGCTACGTGTTAGGGGAGACAGATATTGAGTTCTAGCCATCCTTAATCATACTGTGCTGCTACCACCTCCCTTGGCTCGCCATCACCTGCATATGGGATACTCGTTGGGGCAATCTAGAGCCGGCACCTGATGCCCGGCCATGCCTGCCCGGCAGGTAGTACACAGGATGGTAAATAACGACCTTGTCACAGTGTTGTGCTACAAACTCAACAAGAAATAGATAATTAGCTTTTCCAGTGCTAGCCTGCCCCATCCACACATCGCTAGCCTTGGGACATCGGTCATGAGAGGTCAGTGAGGGAAAGCGACACCAGTAGACGAGGCTTGTAAGTCTCCGTGTCAGTGGCAACTGTATCAACCCATCGATCACATCGCGAGGATAAGGTGTATCTCCGTCTCCCTGATTCCGCGAGAAGTTGGTGAGTTGCTGTGGTTGAGAGATACACCATAGCCATGCTTCTCGCCTGCCCCTATCAACGAGCACAAAGTTTGGGACGTTCGACACCAAGTCAAGCCACTGCTGTTGATACCACATAGAGTAGAAAAGAAATCATTCTGAGATGTGGGAAGATCCAAGGCAGGTCAGAGTCCGCAGAAAGGAAAAAGTAGGAGACCAAACAGAGAGAGAACGACGAGAGCGACGCTCGTCGAGGGTATATACAGATCTTTCCCGCAAAGCCCGTTCCAAAGTGTTTGCCCTGCTTTGACACCGAATATGAAGTGAGAGGCACCGCGAAACAGCAGAAGGTGGGTGGACATTCAACTGCCATGGTTTGCAAAGGCCAATGTCAAAGTTCTGTCGAACTCGCCTCGTGACTAGCAGGCGAACAGTGGTTGGGATTTGGCCATGACATGGGCGGCGCCGACTAGCCAACAAGCTACGCGAATCGGTGGCCAAGTGCTCTCACCGACAGCCTCATACCACTCCTTTCTAGAGGCGCCACCCATTCTGCTAGACCACCTCTGTACCGAGGTTCGACTGACCGTGGAAACCAGCAAAATGCCAAACTTCGAAGGAGATCCCAGCCATGGGTTTGAAGCCGGCTACCTCCGAAAGGGCCCGCCTGGTGAGCTTCTGTTCGAGTCCTGACGGTACTTCCTTAGCCATGTGTTCATTTTTGCTGTTGTTGTTGGGCGCTTCGTCCCAAAAGGGTGAGTACGGTGCCAAATCCTCGGCTTCATCTCGTCCGCGGCCGTTCAGGTTAGCGGAGCGAGGTGACACTTGCCCACTCCACAGACCAGCAGCTTGGAAAAGGCATTTGTTGCACATACAAACACAATATGTAATGATGCGTGCACAGACGCTATATGGATAGGGGAAATGATAAAGTGCATGTTCACCGCGACATAATGCTCTCAAACTTGACATCTGCGACAGTGGGCTGTGCGACTTGCGCAACTCCTAGCCTGGGGTTGACTGTTTCCGCACCCGCAGCCACATCCGGTGACTGTTCTGATAACTTTCCAGGTCTAATTGCTGTGAATTACCGTGCTGCTGACGTTGCAGATAGAGTCATGCAATCTTATTGTATGACTGCAGGCAAAAGTAAGGAAGGTCAGTGTGAGCTTGCCCGTTGTGATGGTCGGTCACTAGACGCCGAAGTCAAATGCAGGCACTGTGAGATTACTGAAGTGAAAACATTGAACACGGTACACATTCACTCAGAAATCATGACACACGACATTTTGTGGATTAGGTATCCTTCAGTCATAGCAAAATTGAAGTGTTGTGGCAAAGATAGTCGTTGACGTTGGGTCGAGAAAGCTGACGTGCGAGACGCGACCGAAAACCACAAGGCAACATCACGACCTGCCAACTTGGAAGCGAAAATCAAGGTCGTAAAGATACGGAACCGAATGAATGACTCATTTTAGCATCTCCGCTATTTGAAAGAAGCAAGAGAACATATGTTAATTGTCACTGGAAGCGAAAGGAAGCTGTGATGGTTGTGGTTCACGGTGTGCGGATAGCTTCACGAGGGTATGCAAACGCGACCGGACCGACACACGGAAAAAGAGACTTGCAGCGCGATCGCCAATAAGTCAGCGTCACGAGATGCAAATTGCACGAGAATATGTGCAAACGATAGCCCTCAATTCAGAGGACACGAAGCACCTCGGTTCGTATGCTGAAGCCGGGGTTGGTGGGACAGCACGGCGAATGCGCCTGGAAGTATCAATCTGGAGCGACGCCATCGAAATGATGGGAAGTTCGATTTGAATGGTTCAAGTTCTCTAGACTATCCGGGCTCATCGGTGCACGAGGAAAATGGTTGGAAAATCGCCACCAACGCTGAGACAAACTCGGTTGAATCGACAGCTGATCTGGTGACCTCGCTTCTAGGCATAGATTTGGTGTGGGAGGGCCAAAGGAAGAGAAAGAAGGAGAGTCGAGGGAAGGGAATCGAGTCGAGGGTGGGCGAGGTGAGAACACTCGCGATCAGTTGTGTGAGGAATTGCCCCGCGCATGATTGTGGTGTAAGAGATACAAAGTGGATGAGCTGTGGTTGAACTGGCCAATCAGAAAATACATCACATGCGGACATTTTGGGTTTGCGATTTTCAGAGCATCCCAAACAGGGAAAGTGCCGGGAGCCTAGCTGGAACTGCAGTAACAATGCAGTACATGACTACATGCTGGGCAGAAATGGAGAACAACTAAGCCAGATCCACCCAGATTATGGCTAAGACGCCACACTTTCCATCAGAAGTGCCCCCGTGATTCCGGGAAGAATGGCTCATGCAGATTCCAGGCGACGTTTTAGCGTCGAGGAGCTTGGGCCAGCGATCCAGGGTCGCATGCTTGCAGGCAAGCTCGAGGTGGTGGTGCAGCAGTGGTTAGTGTACTTGGTGTTTCCCCCCCCCCAGAAATTCGAAGCTCCCGGTCTCCTTCTGCGACGGGGGTGTGCCAGCGCGGAAGGGGAGTGATTGATCGAAACGCGCCCCCCCGCTATATAAACAACCTGGGCTTCCGCCTCGCGCCCGACACTGCTACCCTTCCCTCTGTTTTCGTCTTTCATTCTACAACGCGTCTCAAATTCTCTCGACTCACCGCCGATCCATCTCTTCTTACGAAAACAGTAACACATTCGCGATTTACATACACAGACACACACGCAATCACATCATCCGCAATGGCCCCCAAGACAGCAACGAAGTCGGAGAGCGCCTCCAAGGCCAAATCCTCCAGCACCGGCCATGCCTCATACCAGGTACGGGTTTCAGTCTCGATTTCCAAGACTTACGATGAGAATGCTAACCAGTTCCAGGATATGATCAAGGAGGCTATCATTTCGGTAATTTAGTTCTTTTTTTGCTGTCCGGCGCATTTTCATGGGATGCATTCTGAGTATGGTCGCTCGTATCTGATGATGGTCGTACTCAACTCGTCGCGAGCTGCCACAATCGTTCATTGTCGTGTTTCCTAGCTTGACACTCATGCTGCATCACCTGTGTTACCGACTACCCGGACTCCCTTATTGATGGGTCCTTTTCTAACACATTTGTTTTCTATATCAGCTCAAGAATCGCAATGGTTCTAGCCGTCAGGCCCTGAAGAAGTACGTCAAGGCGAACAACGCACACCTCAAGGACGTCCAGGACTCCATGTTCGACTCTCTCTTCAACCGAGCTCTCAAGAACGGTGTTGAGAAGGGTGTCTTCGAGCAGCCTAAGGGCCCCTCCGGAGGCACCAAGCTGGCCAAGCCCGCCGCCGCCAAGAAGGACGCTCCCAAGAAGGATGCGCCTAAGAAGGAGGCCGATGAGAAGAAGCCCGCTGTCAAGAAGGCTGCCCCGGCCAAGAAGCCTGCTGCTAAGAAGGCCGCCCCGAAGAAGGAGACCGCCAAGAAGGATGACACCAAGAAGGCTGCTCCCAAGAAAGCTGCCGCTCCCAAGAAGGCACCCAAGGCCGCTGCGCCGAAGAAGGAGAAGAAGGCCGATGTAAGATATCTCAGTGTTTTCGTGTTTACGTCCGCCATGTCTTGTGACTAATTTCTCCTCAGGCTGTCGTCGAGAAGCCGGCTGTTCTTACCAAGACCAAGTCTGGTCGCGTCGCAAAGTCCACTGCGCCCAAGCCAGCAGCCAAGAAGGCCGCACCAAAGAAGGCCGCAGCGAAGAAGGCAACACCCAAGAAGTCAGAAGCGGCTGCTTCGGCATGAGCTGACTTCTTGATGTGATGACTCTCTTATCTCTTGCGCGTGATGTGATGACTCTCTTGGCTGGCGTTCCGGTATTATCAGGGAAACACGGGGTGGTCTCAGGGCTCGCGAGCTAAATGCTCTGCGTGGGATGCCTGGATTTTTGCAACGGCCCTTGTATTTTGCTTTATGGATCTTGGGTGTGGGCTGGTATAGGGTAGATGCCCGCTGGGTTTTGCTTGCAGCGACGGCTTGGTCTTTTTTACCTTGGAGTCGAGTTGCGCCACTGTTTCTCATGCCTTGCAAGCATCGCTCTGTCGGTCCATAAGTCGTGCCGGCGAGGAATGCCTGGGCACTGTAATTATACCAATGAATTGGCTTTACTGTTATGACGACAACTTTGACCATCTTAGCCTTTCTAGTTTCTACTCTACCCGCGTTTGATCCTGCTTCAGTGCTCCTGAAATGTTTGCCAAGCTTTGTGTGAGTCCAGAGCGCGATATTCTCGCGTTCCGCTTGTTTACAACTCAAGCTCGCGCAAACCGGGACTGAGTCGCGAAAGGGGTATCACGTGCGTATCAAGACTCCATCTAACCTCACCCAGGTGATCGATGTGCTTCCATATTCCGCCCTCTTGATATGGTGATACTGCCCTGATACGGAGCACCTCAGGTCAACAAACATCTTCTTGGAGTTGTTGTTCTTCGACTCATCGTGCTATTGCTTGAGGTAACACTGTCTTCATGTTACCGGGCTCTTACAGGGCGTGCGATGGGCTGCACCCTTCGATAGGAGTGTGCGGCCATTTCAGGGAAGCCGAGTCGTCTTACGTCTCTTACTCATAGACAATTCGGAATGAGCAGATGCCGTCGTGCAGCAGCTTAACTGCTAAGACTAAAAGCTCAAATGACTCCGTCTCATTTGCCAGACCGCGCCATTTTCACACGAAGAAGTCGCAAAAACAAGTCGCAGACCGACTCTTACTACCATATACCAAGCGAATCTCGTCGACTGATCGATTTGAGCAAGTGTCACAACACGTGGAAGGTGTTGTGAGCTGCGAAGTTGGAGGATGCGGGCTTGAGTTGATGCTGGGCGAACTAAACTCTCGGCAACTTCCACTGTCTCACTGTCTCACTGTGTCCCCCACCTCTGCTCGGATAAGTGGCCATGTGGTCCGTGCAGCTACGATAAGCCGGTGGTCCATGGTCCACGGCCCACTTCCGTGATGCCGCTGACAACGACCACTCGTCAGGGTCCAGGATAATGCGTCGACTTCATCCGCTCATTCCCGCCCTGCTTAGGGTCACCGTCCGGATCTGATGGACAACCTTGAACTCAGGTATATACTTGTCAAATTCTAGATTCTAGGCTCGCCCAAAGGCTAGCTTTCATCAATTAATTCCAAGCGCTTCGACCGGCCTCGGCTTGCTCTTGCTCTTCACACTTCTATCGTACTCTATTGTTGCTGCCTTGCTAGCTCGTAGGGTCGATGTGGAATCCCTTCTCGATCTGGAATCCACGCAAGTAATCATGGGCAGCACTCCCTAACACCACGGAAGACCTGCCAGACTACCTCTATAGTACAGACTCGTACTCGCACTATCGCGACGCCGCGTTATCTGCGAAATGGCAGACTCCCGAGCTTCCGCTTTCCACGGCTCCAACAACCCCTTCCGGCGGAAGTCCACATCTGCCCCCGGTGTCTCCACGTCCGCTGCTATCACTATAGATCCCGTCTTCGAGTCGTCTTCAGATATCGTCGACCCAACCCCCCAACAACCTCATACAAGCGATGTCTTTCGACAACAACTCCAAGCTCTGCCACATACGAGTGAACCTCCGCCGTCGACCACGTTTCAGAAGCCGAAGGTTGTGAAGAAAGTCCGAGTACAGTCTCCACCTCCGTCTTCACCAGAGTCATCATCGGGTGCTCCGCATCACTATCCTCGTTATGGGTATGGCAATGAGGAAAGTGAGAGCAGCAGCGACGATGATAGTGGGCCCGAGGATCCGTTCCGAGCTATGCCGCCGCCTTTAGGGGTGATAGGAGACGCCAACTACAGCACACCGGCCAGTGCACCTCCAGTCTCGGGCCGACCGCCGCCGAACCCGTTCAAGAAGACCCTCGAAGACCTGGAACATGGATCGAATGATAGCCCTCAAACACCAAGCGCCTCGGTCGGAGGCAAGGGCTCGCTTGACGTGGATGCCTTCAAGAGACTACTCATGACTGGGCAGGCAAATGCGTCTGGGACGGTGCCGTTGCCGTCTAGCCCTGGCACCTTGGTTCCCCCACCACAAGCTGCAGATGCAGCTAGCATCACAGATGCTTCGTCCGTATCGCGGCAGTCTATCTTTGACATAAATGTAGCTCAGGAGACGCCGAGAACGTCACACGAGATATCGGAAGCCGAGGGCGATGAGGACCGGCTGCGCCTGTTGCAGAACCCCCAAGCAAAGACACAACAGACAGTCTCAACCCTTAGGAAGAAACCTCCACCTCCAAGCTCGCGCCATGGAAAGCTCATCAAGGTCGAGCTTTCAAAGCAGGAACATAACAGTAGCACAGGGCTGGATGGTATTCTGAGGCCATCCTCGTCTTCGAGCCCGACGGTGGTCCCGGGCTCTCCAAGTTCAACGTCGTCAAGACGGCGGCCTTCCACCCCTTCGGATGTGAATAAGCCACTTCCACCCGCACCGGCTCGACGTTCTATGGACGAGGGCTCGGAGAGCATATTCGACCGTGAAGCAGCAGGCAAAGTGCCCGAACCAGTGAACACGGTACACGATGCTGACGCCATACCTATGCCACGTCCACCGACACCACCCAATGCTTCCCATGCAGCCACAACGACGACGGTACCAGCAGATCCGAGAAAGCCGCCACCTCCACCACGGCGTAATACTCATTCACGGACCGAAAGCCAGCTCTCTGTGGCGCCGCCGAAGTCGACCATGCCCGCAGGACCGACATTCTCGGAGGAACCTTCGTCTATGCGCCGATCATCGCAAGACTCGACACGGTCTCGTTCATCCAGCCTGCGTGTAAGCATACATGCACCAGCACCCCCGCCACCACGACGGCCCAACCACGCATCGCGGCCATCGTTTACATCCTCTTCCGTGGCTAGCCTCACCGGCCTAACACCAACAAATGCCAGCGCTGCCACTAGCCCTGCCCTTCCTGATGGCGAACATCCCCCGTCTCACAACCCCGTGTCTTTGGTATCCTCTCCGGACCCGGCTAGTCCTGGTCGAACTTCTCTGGATGCTGCCGCTTCCTCGGCTGCCACTGCAGTATCATCATCGGCCAGCACGACCAAGACTAAGCTGTCACCTCCACCGCTCCCACCAGCCCGTAACGCGTCTATTCGCTCCACGGCCGGACGTCCCGCTAGTCTGAAGAGTGTTGATGCAACGTCTCGGCGCGTCAAGGAGCGGGAAGGAAGTTTCCCGGTAGCGCCTCCCCCGCCTCCTCCGCCGAAAAGGTCACGCGCCGGCAGTGGGCGGGAACGCGGTACGCTCCTGGGCGGGCCGGTGACCGAAGAGCCTGAACCTCCGTCGACGGATGGCGGTAGCGGCAGGAGATCGGAAGATAAATCCGCCGATGACATCTTGGCCGACCTCACTGCGTTGCAGCGGGAGGTTGATGCGCTTAGGGGTCAATACGAGAAGAAGCCGGCGGCTGGGGTTTGAAGAGGACAGAGAGATGATTTACGTGTTATGCGCTTGCTGGGTTACGATCGACATTTTGGAAGCGTGGGCTTGTCTGCACGCATTGTCGGATCGGATGGTATATAAGGTACATTTGTATAGTATGGACATATGAATATAGATTACGTTGTCATGGTTACACTATGATGATGTTAGATATTGGTGTTTGGGCTCGCTGAGATGGTGGAATAAGTTTGGTTGACTCAACCTCATTATCTAAACCTCTGTTTGTCATGCTATCTCGGGAGCTGTCGGAAATAAGCCATACTATCATCACATGGTAGCCATCCGGACTACCCCATCAGCATCCCTCACCAGTGAAGGCGGCGTCTCATTCGGACTCCTCCCATTTCGGTACAACCACAACCGACTTAGATCCTTAACCTTCATCTTGACCCCCGTCTCCGTCCTCCGCGGTGGAGGCAGTGCACCCGCTGCTCCTCTCCTCCTAAACCTCCCTCGAAGATCAACAGGGCTGCTGCTATGTACCTCCACCCCTCTCATCCCCCTACCACCATTGCCGATCCAACTAGCCTCCATCGCCTCCCTCGCCATATTCTCCCTGTCACCCGCATCACTGACAAATACCTCGCTCTCCATGAACTCGTTCCTCCTTCTCTCCTTCCGCTCTACCCCGACAATAACATCATCCAGGCATCCTACCAAATTCCCATTCTCATCCTTAGCGAGCGGAAACATCCCGTCCAAATAGTGCTGAACCATCTGGTGCCCACCACCCGCCCCGCTCTTCGCAAACACACGCCCGATGAAGCGCGGCACAGTCATGCTTCCCGGCTTGGAGGCGGCGAAGTGCAGCACGCCCCAGAGGGCGACGAAGTCGGTCGTGTGCGCGTAGTGCTCGATGTGGCCTATCGCGCGGTCCGAGACTGACGAGGGGGCGGAGGCTGACGTCTCGCGCTGGAGGTAGATGGAGCCGGAGGGCGAATCCGGGGATGCGGGTGATGCTGGGTCGGTGCGGTGGCCGTTTGTGCCGTTTGTCGGCGCGCCGTTGGTGCCGCCGTTGGTGCCGCCGATAGCATCAGTCTGTCCCAATACCGGGTTACCCATGGCTCGCGTCTGAGAACCCAGATGGCGGTGCGGATTGTTGAAGTGGTTCGCTGCGTTGCCGAAGGTGTATACCTCGAGTTTACTCAGCAGGTCCTGAGGCAGCTCTTGGAGCAGCCAGTCGATGATCAGGCTGCCCTCTATGCCGCCTTGGGAGTGCAAGATGAAGACCACTTTGGAGTAGGACGGGTTGTAGAGCTTCTCCTTGATAATGCTGTAGCAAACGCGCACGTCGGAGGTCGCGTAGCCTAGGTTACGCTGGACAAGACACTCCAGCACGTCAAAGAGGATGCCGTTCGTCTTGTTGTGGATGCCAAGGATGGGCCGCTTGAAGGTCAGGGCTAGCCGATTGAGGTTGGACTTCATCCAGTGTTCGCTATTACACTGTCAGTTTTCTGTGTCATGGGCAAGAAGAGCGAGATATATTTACCCAGCAGCAACGCCGTTGATGAAGATCCATTGCTCATGTGCGTGCTCCGGGAGAGCAGGCGCGTACTTCGGATCGGAGTGGTATTCGGTCTCGCTGCCGTTTATGAGCATGCAGAGGCCATAGTTGAACAAGAGATATGCCCCTATGGCAGCAATGACCACGGGTATGGGAAATAAGATGCTGAACGGTAGGGCTAGAATGAAAGCTAGCTGGAATATGACGAGGAGGAAATGCACGAATATACAGAATAGATTTTGGGGTGTTGGTGATAGCTCGTCCAAATGGCCCGAGTTCAGCTCGGACGCTCTTATGGGCCAGAGAATATACGGTAGCGCCCAGAGGTACGAGAAGAAATAGTAGACGTCGTAGGCAAACAGCTTCCAGGGCAGGTCGGTGTAACTATAGTTGATGACGGACGGACCCCCGATTTGGGAGCCGAAGAAATGTGTTGATGTCATGGCTGTTGTTGTAGTTGTTCTTGAGTAAACATGACAATTAAATGATTGATAACCCTCACAAGGGAGAGCCGGTGGACTATTAGAGAAAAGATGAGATCTTAAGGCACCAAGGGAGAGAGTGTGAGTAGACCTCGTTCACATGGCCATCCTTCTTCAAGCCCGGTGACAGTTGGTAGTGAACACCATGTTGGTGGATTGAGACCCCGGATCAGGCACCAAAGGCATCTACAAACAAGAAAGGCGGCTGATCTGCCTTGGCAGATGACACGCTCACCAATCAGCGGGCGTGTCTTGTAGCTGGACCTTTGTGGCTGAACAGTGACGCCGACTTCGAAGTTACACACGCAGACCAGATATCGTAAACTTAGGTCGCTGGCAGCCGGTGCAAAGGTGATGTTGCACGGCCTTGTAGGGCTGAAGAGAGAAGCCGTTTTCATGCTACCAATGATTTCAGCAGACTCGGCGACATCTCAGCCTCGGAACACTGTCGTTCTATTGCTTGACATGCGAGGATCTATCGCAAGTACTTCCATGTTGTGCTACAACTTTCAAAGCATGGATAGGATTGATTAAAGACCGCTCTGAACTTGTGCGCACTTCCTATCCAGAGACTGAAGAATATTTAGATGTGTTGAGTTCTTAGTTGCTGTGCAGTCAAGACACGAACCTGGTTGAAATAGAGATTTGATCTGTGACGTCAATATTATTGTTACACCTTGAATAACATCAAATAAAGGATATATGCATACTCAAAGAAAAAACAAAACAGTGACTCTGAATTGCCGATACTTTATACTTGATTCTATTTCCCTGTCTGTTTGAGTTTGTATCCAATACGGGATATCTCAAGGGCAGGCAAATGCGCCGCGCCTGCTTGTAGATGCTTTACCTACTACCCAATATATGCACCAGGAAGAAACACGGTCCTTTAACCATCCCAACCCATGCTCCGCACCTGCATATACTGCACGCATGTGCCACAGCCCGTCTGACATTGACAAAAGACAATATCGCCTGCACAAAGCGCTTGAATAGGGCAAAAGAAATGATAACTGCGGTTTGTGTGGATCGAACACACGACCTTCAGATGGATTGATGAAGTTTGACTTCAGTCTGACGCTCTCCCAACTGAGCTAAACCCGCTACATGGAGGTGGCGGCTATTATCACGACTCATGAAGATTGTCAGGTCTGCAGAGAGATGGGGAAGAGTGGATGAGACTATGGTTGAAGCGGGTTTCCCGTGTGGAACCACCAATGTTGTGTGGGCTAACATCGCAGTAAGTGGCTGGTTGGCAATGTCCGGAGAAGCACATATTGACTGAACGAGTCTTGTTAGGACAAGACCTTGAAAGCTTTGGAACGATATGTTGTAAAGTATCGTCGTTGCAGAGCCGGAATAGTGTGAAGGTGAGGCGGCACTTGTGGCCACCAAAAATAAAAAGGGTAAATTCAGAATATGTATCTGCTCAGAGGAAGCAGCGGGTTTGCTTTGTCTTTCCTCTCTATCATCCCTCGGGTTTGTCCTTGCTGTGATAACATAATAGCTAGGGCCCAAGTCTATTGTCTGTTCATTGTCCAGATCCCGGATACTGGGACAAGTTGCTTGTCGTTGAACTCCATATTAACCACAGATCACCCCGTGGCCTCCCACACACTGTGTGTTGTCAACCCCATCATACCATATGGCCGTCGAACTCAGAGACCCTTCGCAGCCGCGTCGAGATAGACGTTGTTGGCGTCAAACAGGATGACGTTGCCGTCCTTGTCGGTCATGGCTGCTACGTTGACAGGTACGTTCGAGGCTGTGTTGGCTTGCCTCTTGATGAATTCTGAATATAGACGAAATCAAGATCAGCGGTTGTCTATGAGCGACCTTGTAATGCACTGGAACTTACCGTTGTGCTCTTCTTGGCTGACGGCAAGGGCGACGCTGACGAGAGCGAATAGGCTGATGAGGGTGAACTTCATTTTGACTGATGTGGGTGTGTTTGTTGATGGATTTCAAGGAGCGATGATGTCGGCCGGCGACGAGCAGATATTATAAGCTGAGAGAAAATGGTAAGAGGTACGTAGAACGAATGGGATGGAGGAAGAAGAGAGACGAGAGGTGAGAGCGGGATTGGATGGGTAGATTTACTATTTGTACGGAGTGTTGCCGCTGGTGATCATCTTGGCGAGATGTGAGGATTGATGAGCAGGCGTGCAGTTTCAGGCCCGTGCAATCAATGCTACAATACCACCCCTGCCATCACTGCCATCCCAACGTACCGAGAGCAAAAGTTGGGGCGAAGAAACAAAACAGGAGACTGGTGGCTGAGACTCGGGACGAGGACTTCCTCGATCATGGTCCCTGAAACTTGTCGGCCAAACAGCTGATAGTCTAGATGCCCTGTGGAGCAGTTAAGGAGCAGAGTCCCTGGAACATGGGGTTGCAACAGTCGCTGAGCAGGGTGTGGTTCGCAGAGCTTAACAACGATATGGTTCTCTAAGGGATCTTGGAGTTGAGTTTCAGGGGTTTGAAACAGGCACCGCGTCCGGATACAGGAGACAGAGTCGCGATGGTGCCAAGCCGGTATTCCAGCCCCTGGTCAACCCATGTCTTGGCGTGCTCATCAGACAGACTAGTCAGCTCTTCCCGTGCTTCCGTGTTGCAAGATGCGGACATTGGAAGCTTGAACCATGTCTCTGCCAAGACTTGAGACAGCTGAATAAATAGATGGGACGCTCGAATGCACGTGTACACGTGTAGTGCTGGGGATCAGAAGGTCCGAAATCAGGCTGGGACTGTCTCGGGCTGGCTCTTGCTTGCTTGCTTTCACTTGTTCCTCAATGGAAGATCATTCTTAGGAAGCAGAGTCGGTTGACAACATACTCTGAGCCTCTCTGTTGAATTACAACACTATGTATACCGAAGATACGCAAGAAACATCTGTAGAATTGAACTTCACCGCAGGTAAGTTAACGATGCTGCTGTCATTGCTTGTTCCAGCTGTGTTTCAAAAAGAATGTGGACCCTGCAACGGACCCGCTAATCCCAAAATGCCACAAGCTCAGCTCTGATGACAGCTGCGGCTGTGGCTGCGGCTTACCTAAGGTACACAGTACACGTTGTCTAATGTTGAAGCAGCTCTTATCGATAAGATTAGACTATCGGCCCCGCAGGCCCTTCCACCCCGCCAACCGCAATTTTTGTGAGGTTTGTCGCGAATTAGGAGTTTGACTCACCAAATCAGGTAGCTAAGCTATCCACACTCGACGACATCACCTTCCAGCTATCAAGCAGAGCGCAACTACACCTCGCGACACCATACTGAAGGTTACCGCTTTGTTATCCTATATCGGAAAGAGGTGATGTCGGGCAAGCAGGCCGCTAAGGCCGCCGGCGCCAAGGGCAAGAAATCAGCCAAGGGCGGCGCAGAGGAAAAGAGGGAAGATGTGCTTCAGGCTGTCGTATGTAGCACCTTCACTCACGAGCTGCGCGTTGAACAGGTACTGATCGCTCACTTTGGCAGATAATTGCAGACTCTTTCCAAGACCGGTACACACCCTTCACGCTCGACAAGCCAAGATGTCTCCTCCCGCTAGCAAACACCCCAATGATCGAATACACATTGGAATTCCTGGCCATGAACGGAGTACAGGACGTGTTCATATACTGCGGCAAACATATTGATCAGGTTGAGGACTATATCTATGATTCTCCACGCTGGCGGCCGGGCAGTAAGATCAACCCGTTTTCCTCCATCGAGTTCATCCGCGTCTCCGATGCCCACTCCGTCGGCGACTTCCTTAGAGATCTCGACAAGCGCGGCCTTATGAGCAGCGACTTTATTCTAGTTCACGGAGACCTCGTGGCAAATATTCCATTAGACGCGGCATTGGCCAAACATCGTGCAAGGCGAGAGGCCAATAGGGAGGCTATCATGACCGTGGTTTTGCGCTCTGCCGGCGAGGACGACCATCGGACAAAGGCTCACGGGATTACCCCACATTTCCTCGTAGATCCTTCTACAGGCCGGTGTCTACACTACGAGGAGACGCATCCATTACAGAGTGACCATTATCTTACTCTCGACCCTACTCTGCTGGAGGACCATGCCGCGCTAGAGGTACGGAGTGATCTGATCGACTGCGGAATTGATATTTGCACCCCTGACGTGCTGGCGCTTTGGTCCGAGAGCTTTGACTATGAGCTGCCGCGGAAGAACTTCCTTCACGGTGTGCTCAAGGATTTCGAGCTGAATGGCAAGTTTATATACACCGAGATTTTGGATGACGGCTACGCGGCACGGGCTAGCAACCTGCAATTGTACGATGCAATCAGCAAAGATATCTTAGGTCGGTGGACATTCCCACTAGTTCCGGACTCTAATTTGGTCATGGACCACACTTATAAAACGTCAAAGGGAGGGGTGTGCTTGGAGGATGCGGTGACAATATCCCCGAGCAGCAGCATAACGAATTCGGTGTTTGGTCAGAGAAGCAAACTCGACCGTGGAAGCACAGTGTCGAACAGCATCATCGGCAGGCGTTGCAAGATCGGAAAGAACGTGCACATCGAAAACAGCTACATCTGGGACGACGTAGTTATTCAGGACGGAGCATCAGTATACCGATCCGTTCTGGCCAATGCGGTGACAGTGGGCAAGGGATCCAGCATTCCCGAGGGATCTCTCCTGTCCTATGGTGTTCAAGTTGGAGAGAATATCCAACTTACACTAACCAATGCCAAGTTCTCCCTCCGATCAGGAGACGGAAGCCCTGCCAAAAACGACAACCAGCTTCTGGGCGCAAATGGAAGGGGAGGCCTTTACACCGAATCAGATGACCTAGACAGCGACGAAGAGGAGGACGAAGACGACCCATCGACTCTCCAAAAATCGTTAATATATTCACTAGACGGCCTCAACCTCTCTTCATCCTCTATCTCTACGCTATCCTCTACGGGCGATGCCGACTCAGAAGTCGAGGAGTCAGTCGCACAACTTCAGGAAGCCGACCCGACGGCGACAACCTCAGACAGCTCGACCCGTATGCGTCTTAGCTCGCTCGCGCTATCAGACGATTCGAGCAGTGGGCGCACGGGCGCTTTCCACAGCGACGCAGTCACGGGGCTCCTTGACTCGCTACGCGCTGACGACACGTCCGACTTCGACGGTGCCAAGCTCGAATTCATGGGCCTACGATTAGCCAACGACGCCTCTGATTCGGCCATGAGGCGTGCGATAGCAGTGGCCTTCACCCGTCGTGCCGCCGAGTTACTAAGCACACTCGAGCCTACCAAGGCGGCCGAGAACGCGCTTCTGTCCAAGAAAGGCGCCGTTAAGTTCGTGCGCGAGGTCGGAGTTGGCGGGGGCGAGGCGGAGCAGGTTGAGTTTGAGCTTGCGCTGCAGAAGACGCTTGTGGCGCTCGTGGCTGCTAAGAATCTTGAGCCTGCGAGGGCGGGCGCACTGCTCGCTGCACTGCTGCAGCAGCTCTATAACCAGGATGTGCTCGAGGAGGAGGGCATCCTGGCCTGGTGGGCGGATAAGCGTGCTGCTGAGGGCGACAGTATGGCTGCTATTAGAGACAAGTGTCGTGTACTTGTCGAGTGGTTAGAGAATGCGGATGAGGAGGACAGCGAGGAGGAGGACGATTGATGAGTAGGAAGAGTAGTTCGGTCTGATTCCTATTTAGGGGTTGGGTTGGCTCTATGGTGCCCACCGCACCAATCTTTCGCGATTCTTATACTTTTCTACTCGCATTGCTAGGCGAATCCGGCTAATGATATTTGTCTATCGAGATGTCAAACTTGATATGCTGGTCCACAAGTTGACATGGATCGCATGAACACATGGCAATGTACAGCGGCTGCCGATTTCGGCTTCAGTTCAATCTGCTCTCTCTGACGTTGACTCAAGATATAGGTCTAGCAGAACCTACAGGATTTGCGCCAAGGTAGCTTGTATCCTGTAGAGTAGATAACTGTGGTGTGGTGGTATAAAAAGGGGTTATCACGTGACCTAGTAACATGTACCCAATTCCTTGGAGATTTTGTGGGTCCGTCAAGCTCAACCTTTAGCTCCATCTTTCACTCTTGATTTACTCCATGTGCAGGTGCACTTGAAGTCTTGAATCTCTTCCATGCGTTCACTACACTACAAGCATTCTGAACTTGGATATAATTCTAGTTTCTCCAAGGCTCTACTATCTTATGAACCGAAGTCTCCCAAAATCTGCTGAAGATGTCATCCTCAACTAAGAGAAAGGAAGCTCCAACGGGTAGCTCCGGCGGGCAGGGCAAGAGGAATAAGGTATAGTATCCCATTGGCTCTGATATTTCCAATTTACATCTCCAATGAGTTTCACTGATGCGTTCCAGAGAGGTGGTAATGACAACAAATGGAAGACTTCACATCAACAGACTAAAGAAGGCTTGCTTGAAGGCGTCGTGTCACCAGGGGAGATGGGCATATGGGTGAGCTGTGCTAGGAGTCAAGAAGGGAAAGCCGCAAGGGAAATTGTTGCCATGTTTGACGAGGTAGGTAATTGTCCGGACATATTGCTGAAGACAGACCGGGCCTGCAACGAGCCCACGACACGTGACAGGGGACAATAGCTGACGCATTGACAGTACGCTGAGATCCTCTACGGAGTAAAACAACCAGGCGAAGAGGACGCGGCCCAGGATGACGAAGAGGAAGACATTGAAGCGTCCGTCAAGCGTGAGCTTGACGCCATGAAAGCTACGGGTAAAGAGGCCAAGGCTGCTGGGCGTATATTTACGCCTGTCAAGATGAATGTGGCGTGTCTGCTCTTTGTCAGGACCAGGGCGCCGGTTGAGCCTGTTGAGTTCGTCAAGCGCATATGTCAGGACGCGAAGTCGGGCGAGCAAAGGACGAGGAGTCGGTATGTAAACAGGCTCGTGCCCATGACAGCGATCGGAAAGGCGACGGAGCAGGGGCTCGTCGAGCTTGCGAGGAAGGTGCTGGGAGAGCTGTTTGATTTGAGCGGGAAGAGGACGGGCGACGATGCGACCACGGACGGGACGCAGGAGCATGAGGACACGGGATTGGCAGAGGCAAAGAACGTGGAAATTGGAGAGGTAAATTCGGATGGACCTGAGGCACCTCGGCCGTACTCGGTATGTGTGATTCGTGGTGCAGACTCGAGTTTTGAGAGGATGTGCTGATCCTGAAACCCAGTTCGCAATTCGGCCAAGCATACGCAACAACAACACGCTCAAGCGGGAGGTCATCATCAACCAAGTTGCCGGCTTGATCAACAATCAGCGGCACAAGGTCGATCTGGAGAAGCCCGACAAGGTCATTCTCGTCGAGGTCTACCAGGTACGTCTATTCGAGCTGCTAGGGGAACCAGAGCTGCCGTGTCACTAACATGGCTCTGCAGAACGCTTGCGGCATGAGTATTGTTGATGGAGACTATTGGAACGAGCTGAAGAAGTACAACTTGACTGAGCTCTACAGTCAGGCGAATAACCAAGGCCGAGAGGAGCAGAAGCCATCAGCTCTGGCCGAGAAAGAACAGTAAGGTCTTGGGTAGCGGTTGTCTTTCCAGATAAACCCTGTATTGGCGAATACACCTATCAGGAGCCGTGGACTTGACAATGAGCTTTGACAGGGATGCCTGGTGTAGATCGTTTGCACTGCAATTTTAGGCTCTCAGGACTCACCGACAGCCCAGCGAGCCCAAATCTACATCGGAGGTCGTCCGCCGATACACTGCTATGTCGAGTGAGTCTCAGTCTGCATGCCAAGGGCAAAACAAGTGCCTCTCGACTGTTTGGAACGTGAAGGCTCGGGCATGGGCCTGGCTGGTCCTAGTGTACAGGTATTCGCAACCTTACGCGAGCAGTGACAACCTTACGCGAGCAGTGCGTGAGTCGAGACAGAAGTACCTTGCCCAATTGATTGTACAGTACGACGCCCTCTTCCACGGAAACCTGTGAATTGTGGGGAAATGGCACTAAGCCCTATTGTGACAACTTTTGGCGAGACTATGTCAGCAAGGTCTTGCGATTGGGCATAGAGCGGCCCGTGGGTCCATCTGACAAGAGGAGCCTCTGTCTCGAGCTCTAAAAAGCTACCAGCCCATGCTGGAGCTCAATTTCGCTATGTGAGGGTGTGGTGACTCCCGGTAGAATGGATTGCTAGATCGGACGCACTCTGTAATATTGCTTAGATGACTCGTTGCACTGCTTGGACGTCAGTCCCAAGGAGGAAGGTCGATATCAGCCGTCCCGGTTCACCGCAACGCCGCGTCTTGCCAAGCAGCTGAGTTTCTTTGTCGCTTAATAAACTGCGCCGAAGCACAGGTGCAAGTCCGCGTCCATCCCAGAAGAGCCTTTGGTGATCATTGGCAGCGGACCGAAAGAGCTTCGAGAAGCGAGCAGCAGCAAAGCGATGCATACAGCGGCAGGTCGAAGGACGGTTGGCTGATGGGAAATCTCGAGCCGTGAGCCGAGAGAGAGAGATATATCCCCACGAAAGGCTACTGCAGAGTACTTTTACTTGTGTACGACGGAGGCATGGGAGAAGCTATGTATAGGTAAGGTAGTCTGCAAGACGGCGCCGTTCGGTCTGTTCGCTAAATCTGGCCAATCATCAATTTTCCGGTTCGCTTCACCATGTCGCTCTTCTGCATATGCATTTTGACTTCACAGCATTGCCTGGCGTGGTTTCAAGATCAAGAGTACCTATTGGGTCTATGTGTATATCGCTAGTGTAAACCATATTATGGAAACGCTCGTAGGTCGATATCTTGACTTACGGCTTCTGCATGTCCCCAATGCTTCATCTGCAATGCCGTTGGAAGCGGTCGACGGTTACATGCGAAGAATGACGCTCGCCATTCTGGACTACCTACACATACACACACGTAGACGTTGTGAGCCTCGAATCCTCCGACGACATGCCCCCAGCAAGCCATGGCAATTTTCCTTTCCGGGGCCAAGTTGTCCCCGGTAACGGAGGTAGAGTCCCATCCGTCGTCCAATCTCTCAGAAGTTCTCGGGTTCTGCGGGACCTTCTGCTCCCTTATTTCCTTCTTGAATCATGCCCGACTTCTGCATTGCGTACACTCGCGGTTTTTTTTCCTCCAACGGTACCAATCCTTGCTTTCTCGCTTCGCTTTAGTCCTTATTCGTCACCACTGTTCGGCCCCGTCTTCGCGTCTGACATGCCGCCGGTTCTGTTTGGCCCTTCTTGGCAACCCAGTTCTTGAGTCGGGGTGCTATAGCAAGACGCCTCTGCCGCCCTGGTGTGCAGAGGTAACGTTGTGAACGTCAACGCCGAACACACTAGACGCTGAACACCATGCCCAGACACTGCCTCGTAGACGAGATCATGTTCGGGACGTCCGCTGCCGGTCCATGACCCAGACAGTTTCCCTGTCTTGCCCGGCATCGTCCTTCCCCTTTCTCGTGTTGTATTCTAAGCTATAAGGTATCTTTTGCGCAATACCTACAAGCCTACATGAGAGGAGCCAACAGCCCGTTCTCGAGGTCTTGCAGTAATCCTTGACCAAGGCCTTGCTCTCCTGTCTCTGTTGTTCTGCAACACTTGGCTGCAGCCACATTCTTTCCGAGCTGTTTTCTTGTCAATCTATTGGGAAAGCCACAAGCAGCCAACAACAGCACCTGACGGGTAACGCCCTTCTATGTGTTTCACCACCTGATAGCCCAAAACCCTGGAAGCGCTTGGTGGCCGACACACTTCCGTCGACTTGTCATCGCCTCTATCCAACGGTCTTGTCGAGGACTTTGTGTCGCACTCCTTTCGTTCAAGAGAGACAGAGTGTCATTGACGAGCCCGGAACCCCTTGTCGTGCAAAACCCGCCATGTTCCGCCCAGTGTTGACATGACAAGAGTCCCACGGGCTTGCACTGCCGTACCACCTCGCGTGTTCTGTTTCACTCCATGTGCCAACCACCAGCCGAGAAGATCACCATGGCCGTGTCAAAGGCGATCGGCGAACCTGATGTCACCATTCGTCGACTTCGACGCATCCACTCGTTTAAGCTGCACCGAGTATATGAGGTTGTCCTCTCCGATGGCAGGACCCTGGAACTGGTCATGCCACCTCCATCCATGTTGAGACTGCTGCGGTCGGAGCGCCAGATTGTCAACTTGGAGGCTGTCGTCGTACAATGGCTTAGTACACTTCTCTCCGAAGAAAGCCCTGCCGATCCAGGGTCGACCCAGGAGGAAGAGGAAGAAGATTGGTCGCCAGACAGTGCAAAAAGGCAGACAAGCATATCGAGTGGCACAAGCAGCCAACAAGCTGCGGTCGAGAGTGGTTTTCCCCATGATAAATCCGACCTACTTCGGTTACTCCCTAGACTAGTCAGTCGCTCAATAGCCACGGTGGATCTGGGAGGCCCTTACAGTATATATCAATCGAGAGGCGGCACACCGATAGCCAGTCAGCCTCGACCTCTCACAAAACAACAGCGTGCCAACGTTGACTTCCAAAAAGGACGTCTGGCTGGCCAGTTCTCCAGAATCAAATCACCAACGGGTCGTTTCGGATATGCGGTGTCCGTTGTCGCTTCCAACGAGTCGATTACACGCACGAAAGATGGAGGCCAACAATCACAATCATCAAGCGGCTCGATAGAGGGATCCCGGACCTGGTCCGACGCGTTCCGTCTAATGTTCGAAGGAGTACTGCGAGACTCGGAGGACATGGCGATAATGCTCGCTTATCCCATCATCCGAAGGCACCTCGCACGACTCAGCTATGTGCTCGACGAAGTCACCGTACCGGCACTCGCCTTTATCGATGGGATGGATGATGACAACGTCCTCGTGACTTTATCGCCGACCAAGAGTCGTGGCACAAGAGGCGACGACGATAGAGGGCACAATAGCTGGGATAGCAATGAAGACTCGAGTAACGAGGAGGATGAGGGGGAGCAAGAAGAAAAGAAGCAGATTCCATCTGTAATCGACGATACGCTACACGAAGATGGCGAGCCATCACGGAGTAGCGAGCCATCCATACAAATCGTTGGCTTGCGCGACTGGAGCAACGGCGTCTTCGGAGATCCTCTATTGGCAACAGCCTTCAGCAAAGACCCTTCGAACGAATTGCTCGAAGGCTTCTACGGCACAACGACTGGCAAACAGTCCCCAGCGGCAGATAGCGAGGAGCAAAGTGTTTCCGCCAAGATGAGGCTCCTGTTATACCAGGCATATCATGCCACCGTCTCCATAGTGACGGAGTTTTACCGGCCGCGAAGCGAGAGCACCACGCGCGAGTTGGCGGCTCGGAGAACACTCACCGAGGCCCTGATGAAGCTGGAAGATTTTGAGGATGACCTCAAGAGCATCAGGCACAGGCGGCCGAGTGGCGAGATGTCACCTGCCAAGAAGCTGAAGCCTGACGACACAGAAACGCCTCCGTCGTCGAGGCGGTAGGAGACCACAAAGCGAGAGGCATAGGATAGGCGCATGGTCTGAGACGCCGATTTCAATGTCCCGGACGCAGGGTCGAATGTGTAGCGATCTGAAGTTCCCAGGCAATCTAGGCACCTGCCACATATGCATCACCGGACACTATCGTATCAAGTATATGCAAAAGTCCACGTGGGCAGAATATTAACCTCCAAGGGATGACAACAGCAAAGGCATGATCATCAGCTACTGTCTTGAGCTCTCCCTCACCACTCTCCCGATGAACTCATCCTGGCGTCGAAAATACTCGTCCCTCTGCGGCACATCAAAGAAAATAGGAAAGACATGTGGCAGCCCCCGATAAGCATACACCTCGGCCCCGGTCCCAGCGGCCATGAGCGCCTCACCATACGCGATTCCCTCGTCTCGCAGGACGTCCAGACCGCCGACTTGTATCACTGTATCCACGTCAGACAAGCGTCTCCGTCTCGGGGGGCCCAACTGGACAAACTCACAAGCAGGCGGCAACCCAGCCAAGTCTTCCAGTACCAGCGGAGAGTGATACGCCTCGCGCCCAGCGTCGGGATCGTAGCAGTCCCAGAAGAACTCCATGTGGATGGCACTTAGGATGGAGTCGTCGGCGTTCTGGATGTAGCTGGCGAGCTCGTACTTGGACGCCAGGGAGGCGAAGTGCTTCGGGTGGCAAATGACAGGGAAGTTGAGGATTTGACCGACGATGCCGGTGAGGTTCTGGTCACGCGCCATGATGGCCATGACGGCGGACTGGTGGCGTGTTAGTCGGAGAGTATAGCAATCCGGGGCTCTCGACGGTGAAGCAGGGTGTAAGACATACGAGATTACCGCCGGCACTGCCGCCTATGGTTATGATTCTCTCCGGGTCAATGCCGAGAGAGGGAGCGTTGTCTTTGCACTGGTGTGCGTAAGCAACATGGTTATCTCAGGTGTATTTCAGGGAGGAATAGTCATACCCATTTCAACACGTCAAAACAATCTCTGGCCCCCGTTGGAAAGGGCCATTCAGGCGCCAGCCGATAAGCCACGCTCACAAGCACCACCTCGTGCTTAGCAGCAAGGCAGAAGTTCTCCGCCTCCTCCATACCGTGGCCGCCAGTAGCCCAGCCTCCCCCGTGCATCCTGAACATCAGCGCGGCCTCGGGATTTACGTTCGGGCGCTGATACACCCTGATCTCTATCTCTGCCCCGTCGCGGACGGGCACCAGCCGCGTCGAGGTCAGGACCTCTCTACCCTCTTGCGGCCAGGTGGGCGGGGTCGGAATGGGAGGGAGAGCTGTCTCCCATGCATGGCGAAAGGAGGCCCAGGTGGTATGTTTCCAGATGGATTGGACGACCGCATCTAAGGCGGCTTTGGTTGGGGACGATGCGTAAATTGGGTCGACCTCGGAGAGATGGCCATTCTTGGGGAGCGGGACGAAAGGGTCGTCGGCTTTGAAGTATACCGGCGATGATCTTGGGGCGGGAATAGATGCCATGGTTCAGAGGAGGTTTGTTATGGGAGCTGAGACAATGTAGTCCTGTGTACTGAGCTCTCCTTCGACTTGGAGGTCAGCTATTTATACCCATATATGCGTTACCCTCGCGGCGTCGCCAAATCATATAAGTCATCGAACCTGGCGGAATTCGCTTCCGAGTCCACCTCAGTATGGACCGATAACGCCCCGTGCCAAGGCCGCTAGAACGTCACTCCGCGTCTCGGTGGCCGCACGGCTTCGTGAAGTTTCCACTCCGGAGCCCCAATCCGGCATCCGGCATTTATCTCCCTGCCCTTTTGATCCCAACGGCTGACAAACCTATCCGCTGGCTGACGAATTCGTCTTGGGGAGTGATCGCGGCTCATATCAGCATTGCCAGAATTGGGACCATGCCTCATGACGTCTTAGCCGTGCCCCTTATCGACCGCTCGTCAAGGCCGTCGTAACGTCTCCTGACTGGCGTGGTCTTGTTTCGCCGCTCGTCTTCTTGCGTCGCGGGATCTGCCGATATCGTGCTGCCCAACTGCTGTGCGGTCCCATTATCTGAATCTTGACGGTGGGATGGAGAATGGGCTGATAGCCTAGGATACCCAAGACTCAAGCCTGGGCCTTATGGACATAGGCCTGGAACAGTCGTTGTAGGTTAGTGCCTTCTGACGGAAGCCACCCACGAAACGTTGGTCACCGAGTGTCGCCGTATTCTCTCTGACGGAACGCGCGCCATTGCCGCAGGAAAGGACTGTCCATCGGTGGTAGGTCTGGCGTGTGATAAGCGACCGCTTGCTTCACGTTTTCGCCAGCCAACGAGAGCGACTGCCCCAGATGTCCGACTCCGTCATTTGGTTGTCCTGACAATACTGATGGCAAGCTCGACAGGGGTCCAACAGCATCATGCTCAAGTGTCTCTTCTCCCCGCACTGGCCCCAGAAACTCAACCATGGGCGACTGAGCCGTCCACTCGAACAGCGCCTCGAAGTACAACTTGGTGATGGGTGACGCCTCGCTTGTGCAGTAGTCAAAGATTGGCCTAAATGTTCCTAAGACTAAGGTGACGAATTCCAGAGAGAGGTCGCGGACACCGGACCGCTTGATGAAGTCTAGTAAGTCTGTTTCCCTAGCGTAGATCCCGCGAAGCTTGCAGCTGATCATATTCGGTAGTTTGTCTAGATTGACGACATGCTGGAGAAGCCTTTCATGATGCCAGCTCATGCGGGCTAGTGGCCGTCCTCGAAACTCCCCGCTGAGGCGAAAGTAATGCAAATGAAAGCTCTCCAATTGATTCAGACGGCCAACCAGATTTGCGAACCCAGTGAAGTTGGTTTCGTCTTCTAGTAAGGCCAACTCTCGTTCCGGGTTGGCTCTCCGATATCGTGCCCTTTCATCACGAGCAGCCGCGGCATCTTTATCCCTGTGTTCGTCCTCGTCAACTTTCAAGACCCTGTTTGAGATGCTGATGGATAGCGATCGGAGCGGTGATAGAGTGTTGACGAGCCCTTGATCGTCCCAGTTGATCTTACTGAGTTCATTGCACGGCAAACTACATCGCTGTTGGCCAGGGTCATTGAAGATATTGAGGCAATCGACTCGCAAATGAGACTCCGCCAATGCACGGAACACAAGGTGGAAAGTGTCCACGGCCGCAGACCACACGGGCTTCCACTCGAACTCCCAGTGCGCAGCGGCTGGTTGATGTCTCCCTCTGAGATCGGGACTAATGACTACCCTGAGTGACAACGATGCAAGCCTACCGGCGGGACAAAATGTAGCAAGGGTGTCGAATGCCTGGCCGAGCAGAGAGATCCTGCTCTGCATTTGGAATTGCGACTTTTCCCTCCGTCTCTGTGCCTTTCGGGGGTTATGACTGCTGGCAAACCCGCTTAGGGTCAACTCCTGGACTAGAGAGCGCAGGCCCCCAGCTTGAATGCCCTCTGCAAAGGCGCGAAGCGCATGTTCCGTTACGTCGACATGTTTCAGCTTGAAGAAGCTCTGAACATGATGTGATGACGAGCACTTGGTGGCCAGACTCTTGCAGGCTAAGCGGAGGTTGCCAATGTCTTCGAAGGCCAGTAACTTGGTGAGCTCGTCGATGAGCTCCAAGGGACAGCTTTCAAGAGACGAAGGCATTGCATTTTGTCTCCGCCTTAACAGCGCTCGGGAGACACAGACAGACAGGTACCAGAACGGGATGTGACTGCCGTCAGTCTGTCCAAGTCCAAGTGGATGGAGGTCGACTCACTATACGATGACTAACAAGTAGGTTCTAGCGTACAAAAACACAAATGCGAGACACGAATGGCAGTCACCTGAGGACTTTGAAGTCTTAAAAGTTAGGATAATAAGTGCGGAGACGCAGAGCCAAGATTGCTGCACGACCTACTAGTAGATCTAGGTGTGGGCAGCTAGAGTAGCTAGGACAGTGCGTCAATGAGAGGTTCACGAAGGGCCCCTTGATGACTTTGTTGCATTGGTGTCTTTCAGAACAGCTTATTTTCTGAACTAGAACATCCTAGACCTGAAGGTGCTACCGTCCAGTTTCCTGAGTTCTCAGAGGACGCCGAAGCGATGAGTAAGTATGTGGTGTTTACTTGGTAAAATCGAGTGCTGACAAGGTGAACTGCACTGGTAGGGGGTTTGCAGCCAAGAACCTTCGTCCAATCAACGAGAGCGGCGATGTCTCTGCTGTCCACAACCCGGAAGCGCGCCGAGGCAACCTGCATCATGCACGAGATACGACTTGCCTTCAACGGTCCTGGGGAAGAAAAAGCAATAAAGGTAGCAACCCATCGTATGTCAAACTCTCGTTGCCTTGCTTGATAGTTGATGAATCAGTCGAGGGACATACTATGTATTTGATATCCGTGGTATTTATGCTACCTTACTAAGGTAGCACATAGTACATGTACCTTGCGCATAGGTCGAGAAAGAAACAATGGCACGTGGCAGTCTTGGCGCGTTCAGGGGAAACGCAATTATCGAATACCGGGGTTACGCACTGACATGTTTTGTGGTCCCCAGATGTCGCACGATCCAGCGCTCCTCTTCTTGATCCGGCGGTGTGCAGTTTTACTGTGGTAAGGATCAAATTCGATTGAGAGGAGAGAAGAACGTCAAGCAGGATTTTCATAAGTGCAATGTGATTGCAGGCAAAGAGCGAACATGCACCTCTGGTTATTCGGTGTTTGTCCATATTAGGTCAATCCAATAGAATCTAGTATAGTGCAATGACGACCATTATTTGTTATCTTATCGGTAGGTGCTCTTAACGCGTCTCGCGCGGATCCCCGTAGCGCGTTGCGAGGAAGCACTTAATACCCCTGACTAAGATGCCTCATGTTTAGGTGTGCCCAACCAGGACGGGGGTTTTCAGGATTGGCAGGTCAGGTTGAATGAAGGAGGAGAGCATGGGAAGTTATATGTTTTCGATCAGAATCCTAGCGTACACTACGGCAGTACGGCCAGGTTGTTACCTAGGTACCTTACGTGACGATTGTCCCTTGTTGGAGATTGACAGTTGGGATCTGGCGACCCGCTTGACGCGCTACAGAGGATCTAGTACATAGTAGTCAGCATTTAATCGAAGTTAGTGTGAGGTATGGCTCTTGTTAGCTCTCTGGTAGCTCTCTGGTACGTGTCCACTGTGGAGAGCGGACAGCTGCTTGACGCAGGAGAAACAAACATCTGCGCTTTTCTCTGTTTCATCGTACAGTATCGGACTCTGGTCCAATTGCTCGCTGCTGTGTGCACTACCTTATGCATGCTGTCGACCTGTCGTCAACCTGTCGTCCTGGCATAGAAGACCACCTTAACTGACGTTGCCCTGTTCACTGTAACGTTGTCCAATTGATCTTTTCTGCTTTTGTACGGCGCCAATTTAGATATCGGATATCTTTCCCCTCCTTTTTTTACTTTTTTGGAAATTTGGGCTTGCAGCTGTCTATCGTCCCTTACATCACATCCACCATCCGTCCATCCCTATTTACGCGCCCAACTGCCCTGTGGTCATCCTATAATTGGCCAAACCGCCTGTCGCTGCTTCTGCCGCACAGCGGTAAACTTCTGCAGGCACACATCCTAGCGCCTGTCTTCGCTCTTGTTTAGGGCGATTACGGCTCGGCGTGACGTTGGGAAGACACAGTGTAGCCAAACGCGCTGTGAATGGCTTCAGTCCCTTGCATTTGATACTGCTGCTACCCTTGCTTCCGCTCGGAATCCTCTTGTGGCTAGGGCTATCACCGTTGCACAAATGTATTCTCCAGACACGGCGCAACGGGGTCCGCGGCGTCGCCCAGAGTTGAACATCAACACCTCCACATCTCGAGAAGCCAGGGACCGACTAGACAAACTTCCTCAGACGCCCCCCCGAAGTAAGCCGCCACCGTCTTCGAGAGCAAAGCCCACCGCATCGCATCGGGCGCTTAGAATGACCACGAACCCCACGAGGGATGCTCGAGACCTCGAAACCTTCCTCGACAGCTTGACCCCGATCGATGCCTCCAACAAAGAGAATGACCGTCCGCGCGAGCCACCACACCCGAACTATCGAGACTCCCACGATCTCTCTCTGTCCCCCCGACAGGTCACTCGAGACTCACTGGTGACAAACATGCTTCTATCCCTCGACCAGTTCTCAATGGGTCAGCTCAATGGCCCATTTGGCGGCTCGAGGACGCCATTTGATGATCCGACTGCATTTTCATCCTTTGGGGGCGACGATGGAGGGAGGGCCGCGACGTTCAATTCCAAATCAGGTCGTCCGCCTGGTCATGGGTACTCTTACAGCTCAGACTTCGAGGGTGGAGACGATTCAAGCAGGATATCAAGTCAGCCATCCCGTGGCCGGAGGAGCAACAGCAGCTCCGGCTTCCAGTCAAGCCTTGGCCGGATCAACAGCATGCGGGAGGCATCTCACCAGCGCAACAGCCCGCCAACCACGAGGCCACTACACTCAAGGAGCGGGAGAGGCAGCAAGAGTAGTAGCACTAACAGCATCGACCCAGGGTACGCTCAGGTCCTCAGCAGTCAACGATGGGCCCAGGGCTTTGGTGCAAGATCTTCCAGCTTTGACTATGGACACGGGCGGGCATCGACAGCGACGGGCCCGCAGCCACCATGGCATATCGAATTCTCTAACACTTTCTTCAACGACGAACTAGATGCTGCGCCAACACCCACAGTACCAGGCGGCCCGCGACGGCTTGCAACCGTACCATCCCTACCTGTCATGCCGGTCTCTGAACCACCGAGATCACCTATCAAGGGCCCTGGTTTGGAGAGGAAACGCAGCTCGCGGTCTTCGAAAAGTGCAATAGTCGGAAGGAAGGCGGATACGAAATTCAACACTGCCCGCAATGCTCCCCCTCTGCCCACGTTTGACCTTGACTCTGCTCCGGCGCCTCACGTCGGGTACGAGAAGTCGAAGGAGGTGATACCACAAGTGACTGCCGCCGCCGCCACGCCAGCGAAGGACAAGCCGGGTTTCTTCAGGAGGATGTTCGGCTCCTCCAAGAACAACAACACCAGCACCGCGCAATCTTCCGCATCTGCCTATATATCCACGACTTCTGTCGACACGTCGGGGAGCAGAACTTCACAACACCTCAATTCCATGAAATCACAGTCGACTCCTCCATCCCGCGAGTCACATCATTCGACCACCCATGGCTTGCAGAAGAAGACATCGTCGTTCTTTCGGCGCCGAAAACAATCCGTGTCCGATGCCGAGCCACCTCCTTTACCTTCACCGCCGGTCGTACTTCCAACAGTCAAATTGCCTGTTGCAAAGCCGGAGCCGGAGTTGCCATCCGCAAAGCCCGAGCCCAGTCCTATAACAAGTCTGCGGCGTGCAATGGATCCCTTTATGCATAGCAATCCAAACACGCCGGATGTCGCTACCCCGAGTAGTCTTCCGTCCCCTCTTCAGCAAGAACTTGTCCCTCAAACCTCACGAGAGGCTGCACCTAAGCTTTCACCGAAAGTTGAACAGGATGAGGAGTATCGCAGGCGTACCAATAGGGGTTTCTCCCCTGATTATGAGCCGAGTCCCAAGGCACTGATAAGAACAGTCGAGACAGAATCTAGCGATGATCGGACAGCTAAGCCAGCACAGACGGATACACCGACCAGACGTCCCCCGGAGCCACCTAGCATGACTCGGAATGGTTCTTTCTTCCATGACAACAGCGATGATGAGTCCAGTCCACGCAGGCGGGCGAGCAAAGCTGCCCAGGTCGACGGGGCCGACAGCGGATTGAACGTTGATAGCCAGACCGGCGAGGAACGAAGCCCAAGGCTTTCTACCAAAGGCTCCAAGGTCTCGATCAGAGCCGGTAACGGCTCCAAGTCCAACGGACTACTCCTTTCTCCGACTTCTCCAACGAGGAGCGAGGAGGAAAGATCCAGCCTGGCGCTCCCCATCGAAGGCGTTCTTGCCTCAGGACCCGCCAGCCCAACGGAGACCTTGTATCAGTCCGCTCATAGCCTGCCAAGCGTGAAGGTAGAGAGCGCGGAGCCGAGTCCCGAGCTGAAGGCCTCCAAGTCCATTGACGAGCCGGACTTCGTGGTCGGAGACCCCACGGAAGACGACATGCAGAAGGCACAGAAAATCTATGATGGAAACGAGGACTTTATCCAGAGGGAAAGGGCCGCTGCATGGATGGGTGAGGAAGGGCCCGTACGTCAGAGAACTCTACGGGCCTACATGGACCTGTACGACTTCCAGGACAAAAGCGTTGTTGCCAGTCTCAGGCAGGTGTGCAACCGCCTCGTTCTCAGAGCCGAGACGCAGCAGGTGGACCGGATACTGGTCGCTTTTGCCAAGCGATGGTGTGACTGCAACCCAAACCACGGCTTCAAGGCGACAGGTAGGAACATTCCGCAAGGCGACTGTCTTAATTCTACTAAACATGTATTAGATGTCATTCACACCATTTGCTATTCTATCATGCTGCTCAACACCGATCTACATATGGCCGACATCGAGCAGAAGATGACCAGAAGTCAGTTCGTCAAGAACACCATGACGACTATCAGACAAGCAATTGGAGACTCAGGCCCGGGAGCCTTCGATCGACCGTCAATTCTTCCCAGTAAAGGTCAAAGCAATCAGGGAGATGACGATACTCGCAATTCCGTCGAGCAAGAGAGGCCTTCCGGCTTCCGGGCGTCTTTCATGCCGCCTCCTAGACCAGAGTCGGCACTCGGGACGTCCTCGAACACGACGCACGACAGCTGTGGTCCGTTGGTGAAAGCACCGTTTGACGGTCCTCTACGGGCTTGGGAGGCCCAGGTCGAGGTTGTCTTGAAGGACATTTATAGCTCCATCCGCGACGAGCGCCTTCCTCTCTTTGGTGCAGAGTCGACCCCAGCGCCCCATTCTGGAGGAGGTCTGTCTGTGATGGGAATGTTGAAGCGCACCCCCAGCGTACTGAGCAAAGCGCCGTCTGAGAGCGCCTCGTCACTCAGAGGCCGTATATCGGAGAATCCGCGAGCCAGCGCGTCGCGGTGGACGTCCAAGAGCCGGTCGCGACAGAGAGGACTCGGCAACGGCTTCTCCTCGAGCCGAACGAGCTTCGAGGACGGAAACTCGATATGGAGCCCGACCGAATCCTCTGCGACTTGGAGTCGCTACTCGCTCGGTCGGACTCAGGCGTCCATGTCGATGGACTCCTTCGGGTCTGGCTACCCGCGCGGCGACTACCAGCAGTCCATCGGCTTTGCGAACGCGCTGAGCCAAGCTATCATTCGGGAAGACAACGATATGTTTCCGACCAGCAGTGTCGGCGATGAGGTGAAACCGACGCAGCTGCTGGAGGACGAGTCGCTCGAACTCGCGGGCTCGCCCTGGGTCAAGGAAGGCATGGTCGTCCACAAGCATCATCTTGACGGCATCGACAAGAAAGCCAAGGATAGGACCTGGACAGAGGTATTCGCCGTCATCCAGAAGGGGCAAATGAGCCTCTTCTCCTTCACCCCGAACAAGTCCCTCCGCCATAAGAAGTCGAGATTAGGAGGCGGTACCCTTCCGAAGAACACCGTTGTCGGCGGCGGCAACTGGCAGGAAAATGCCACGAATCTCGGCACCTTCGCCCTCAAGCAAACACTAGCATCCACCCTCCCGCCGCCAGGCTATTCGAAAGGCAGGCCCCACGTCTGGGCTTTATCCCTTCCAACCGGTGCCGTGCATCTCTTCCAAGTAGGCACCCCTGAAAACAGCATCGAATTCGTCAACGCAGCCAACTACTGGAGCGCCCGCCTGTCCACCCACCCCCTGGTAGGAGGCATATCCAACATCGAGTACGGCTGGAGCGACGCAATCGTCAACAACGTCCTCGTGCAAGCGATCGACGAGAGCGCCTCCTCCCACCGGCCCGAGACCGGCATAAGCTCCAGCGTCAAAGGCCACTCCCGCCCCGGCAGCGCCGCCAACGCGGCCTCCATCATGTCCGGCACCGGCGCCGGGGCCGGCGGGCGCCGCATGTCGATCCGGTCGCAGAGCAGCGTGCGCAGCCACAGCTTCGACTTCCCGCGGCCGGGGAGCGGCAGCAGCGGGGCGCTGGGGGGGATGACGCCCGGCTCGGCCTCGCGGCACGGCAAGCTGCCCGGCGACAGGATCCACATCGCCGAGTGGACGCCGCCGGCGCAGAGCCTGCGGGCGAGCACGGCCTCGGAGGCGGAGCAGCTGCGCGTACTGGAGAACTACGTCAGGAGCGTCGAGGAGGAGCTGCAGGTGCACAACGGGCTCAGGAGCCCGATGCTGCTGGCCTTCTCGCCCAGGGGCGGCAATGCGGCCAAGGCGATGAGCAACTGGCAGAAGAAGAGCCAGTATCTGCTGAGGGAGATCGGGAAGTATCGGAACTATGTCGAGGCGCTGAGGCAGGCTGAGGCGAGGAGGGCTGAGGTCTATGAGGAGCGGGAGAGGGCTAGGCGCGCGGCTGCTGGGGACGAGGTTAGTCTGAGTGGTGACGAGAGGGAGAGGGGGGAGAGGGCGGTGGAGACGGAGGCTGCTGCGTAGAAGCGAAAGGTTCTGCTGAGCTTTCGTCTGATGTCTGTTGGACCGAGGGTTTGGGGGTTGGGGCGGAGGAGAAACGATATACTTTTTCGATTCTTTTGTATCATTTGTTCTGTATAAGTCTGATAATTTGATGATTAATGGGATCGGGGATGGGTTTTGGGGCCGATACGGGTTTCGGGGATGATACACGTGTTCCTGAGGGTTTTCTCCGTTAGGGCTGGGGCGCGTTTGCAGCGAGCTGCGATGAATACAGCCACAGGTTCAGCTGCGAATGTTTGGAGTGTGCTGGCAATTGTGAAGGTATGTATACATTGGTCGTGATGCTTCTAGAGGCGGCTGTCCTGTCCTGAAATATGCTAGTTGCACCCGTGGAGCGTGGTATCACTATCCGTAGCCGTGGATCGAGGTTGAATGGTGAAGTTTGAGTCCTCGCTTGGCGTTAGGAGATCTTGAGGGACTGAATGTACGATGTACGTGAGAGAAATGCTCGAATGGGAACTGATCTAATCATGGTCTAGATGACCAGCTCCTCTTTTATGATGATAATTCAAACTCTGCACGGCCTGTAAGGCAAAGATATATGCGGTGTGGGACTGCTAGGTTCAGCGAGCTACTCTAATCAAGGTTCAACGCCATTCTCGAAGCGCCGCCTCTCGTGTTTCATCCCACGTGAGCAGCGGAAGACCGAAAGGATACCTAGCTGAAGCCATTTCCGGAGCGTGTGCTGCTATGCTTGCGGCGACATGGTCGTGGCCTCTCTACCTCCGGGGCGATACAACGCTTCCTCAGCGCTGACGTCAGTCGACTACCTGGCTCACAGCGTTGGCTTTCTTATCCATATGTGTGGATAGATGGTTTACTGAACCGCTTGGCATTCAGGAACAGTCCATAAGATTTGCTCACTCGTACTGTAACTCTGCGGTTCTCTCACGCTGTAAACGAAAACTCAGTGCTTACTGCTTCATGGGTGGTCATTACCCCTGAACGGTAAACCTGTGTGGTACTTCATAGGGGGGACTTCATACCGGGGTATTTATGCTTTACCCCTAACTCACCGACCGGGAAGGTTTATCGTGCAGTGCTGGGTGCACCGAAAGGGGTTTCGGCATGGAGCATATTGCACCGGTCGCTGACATTTTGGAGTCTCTTCCCCAGAAGTTTCTCTTCATCCCATTTGGACGGTTGGCAAGGCGAGATTATAAGTAGAGGGCCAGTTTCATGGAGACCCAGCTTCTCTTTCCTCACACCTCCTAGTCTCCTCACGTCTGGACCTCACGTAACACTCGTTAAGCTCTCGCACTCGCTTGATCTTTTGAAGTTATCAACACGATGGCACCAACGAAATTGATGATGAAGGCCCTGAGCGCTCTGGCTCTTTTCATGGTGACCTCAGCCAACAACGTAGTGATCAACAACGGGTAGCTAATCCCCACAGCCTCTCACTCGCAGACACTAACATTGTCCCAAAAGCTGCCCGGAAACGGTGCACGTCGATCAGGACGCCGGCATTGCTCCGGGCGAAGATGGCGCCCTGCCAAGCTTCGACATCGCCCCGGGCTCGACACTGGTCCAGCCCATCTACGCAGACCCGCACAATCTGGGCTCCGGCACCTCGGTAAAGATCGCAAGATACCCCGGCGGCGGCGTCCTCCAGCTGGAGTACTCCCAATCCGACCACTTGTACTGGGACCTGAGCGACCTCGACGGCGGCGGAGCGGGCGTCGTCGTGTCGCCCTTCCGCGACGCTCATGTCCGCCTCACACCCACTGGAAACGGCGTCGACGAGGGCGTGAACAAGTGCTGGGCCCTTGACTGTCCGGCCGGTCAGACCTGCCAGGAGTCTTACCAGGATCCGAACCAGGAAGCTACCCGGGTCTGCCCTGTCGATACGGGAGATCTCATCCTGGACCTGTGCCTGGACGGCGGTACGCCTGTGGAGGCTCCCGCGGGCCGTTCATGGGATCTGGAGGAGCGTAAGATGGTCCGCGGACGCAGGATTTGAGCCGGGGACGACTCGATGGTGCATCTGATAAGGCTGCTGTGTACTGCTTTCCGAGTCAGAGTGCGAATGCTGATTAGGACCACGGGGTTGGGCTGCCACATGGGTTTTTTTCCAGTTTGTTTGCTTTGGTTTTGTGGTACTGCCACAACCATCAGTGTGCAGTGGCATCTTCGCCCTCCGAGTAAACATCAGGGGCGCTGCCGGGCTAGAGAAAGGTCGCTTCTCAGGAAGAATGGGTATCATTGCCTTGGTCGAATGGGACGTAACTGAAGCTTTCTAGACCTGTGATCTAGGCTTGTGAGAGACTCCGCGCATTCTGGCATGTCGATTTGATTGTCTTTCATTGAAGATATAGAACATGCCTGAGGAAGAAGTTGGTTAGGTCCGAATCTAGTCGGATAATCGTTTGATAGACATAGTACCTTACCTATGTACGAGGAATAAGAGATTGTGCGCGGGTTCTGACCAGTCAAACAAAGGGAGGCATAGTTGCGGAAGGCTAGTCTCTATAAACTTAGCATACCTACCTAGATACCTCATGTGAAGATAGGAGGTTGCTCGCCGGTGTAGACATGTTCGTTGTGGACTCCACGTGATGGAAGCCTGAAGCATATCATGTGAAAAGGGCCACAATTGAAGCCACCAGTCAAGCCTTCCTTGGATTTGTGCCGCATACGTTGACCAGATGACACGAGTCAATGTATCACCAATGTCTCCCGTTATGCGCTTGATACATGTAAGTAGTTCCAATGAATCAGGGTTCGACTTCCATTATTCCAAGACCTGAAAAGGAAATGGCTTTGGTCCGCCCAAACGCTTGCCTTGGACCTGCAAGCAGGGGCCTCGACATTGACCGAACTGGTCTGGGTATACCATAGCACAAGAGGTATGAAGTAACCTAAAAGCTGGTCGCTACATAGAGTCAGGTAGTAGCACCAAATCGGGTCTCAGGGGTCAAAGCTCTGGCTGTCTGGGTCCCGTCGGTCGTCGTCGTTTGTGGGCCGCTGGCTTACCAGTACCAGTGCAAAGGGTGTACACACTTCATCCCGTCGTACGTTTGTAGGTCTCCACGTGTATTGTGGAGGGAGATTCGCGCGGGAAAAGCCATGCGGGCGGAACGATCTGGCTAAACCATTTTGGGAATAGTATGGCAGGAGAAACATTCGAATGCATCTCACTTCGACTTCAAGATCCTGTACAGTGAACCTCCGCCTTTTAAATACGTTTTACGAAACCGTCCAGTTCTCCCAGGCCAGTCAAGATCACTCCGTGATAAGTCGTCGATGCTCGTTCTCACCTATGATACGCTTATCCAAAGGTATGCCTACCCCCCGTGAGCTGCATTGGCATGTGTCACTAGACCTGGGCCTTAGTGATCGCACCTGGCAGTTGCTTCTGCACCCAGCCAGGTATCGATCAGTCATCCAGCATCCCAACAAACCATATCTCCTGGGCTCTCTCGCTGTGCCCAAGGTCACACTTCATGGAAACCTAGATAAGCCACCGGTACCGCTTTTCCCGTCGAGAAAAATTGATTATTGACACGGCATGGAAATACCCATGTATACCTTCAAGGGCCAAAAGTCTTAGCGGCGAAGACTCGCCGCATAGGGCCAAAGGAGCTCCTAGGCTGGCGCATCGCTATCGCTTCGTCTGTAAGGAATTCGTACCGTCGGCGTCAATATCAGGAGATGACAGGCATTCTGAACAACTTCGATCGTAGAGTGATATCTGGGAAAACGATGCGTTTGGCACAGTTGGCTTGCGTCCGGAAGACGCTCCACTAACATCATTAGCGAATATCCCCCCTCTTGGATTGTGATACCATGAAGATTGCCCAGTATCATGCCGTGATGCGCAAAGAGATACCCGTCATATCGTCCGGCCGGCCTAAGAGCAATGCTGTCATCTCTTGTCTGGTCCTGGGGCTGCAGAATTTACGGATCGTTTCGATCCACACCCTCGCAGCGCCTTTGACCTGTTTATTGCCATCGAAGAGCTAGGAGAAAGGTTCAAGACGTCGTTGCTATTGCTAGGGACCTAGACCTCTATATGATGTGGAACATTGATGTTGGCCATGAGCAGCTAGGAATTCGACAAGCAGCAGACAGATGCTGGAAGAGCGAAGCACTTGAGAGCTTCAGAAGCGAGAGAACAACGGAGCAGGAGGGAGCTGAGCGACAAGGCAACGACGGCAATATGGATTACCATGATTGAAGTATGGTAATCCTCAAGATAAGAAAGGACAACCAACACGTGTCGAAACCACCCACTTGTGGCGGAAAATATACAATCAGGAGGAAAAAGGCGCGCCAACCTAGTCTTGCCAGCGAGCCGTGAGAAGCGCCGGCTCCCGCTGGAAGACGGACCGATGGGTTTGGTGGGTCTCGGAGCTGCACGTCGCACAGTAGAACTATTTTGACGAGCCGGGTCGAGCAATCAGCCCATTTGCGCTGCACCAAGTTTTTTCAGCCTCATACGATGTGCTGATCTGCGATTCTGGCCGATTGTGTCTGGAGTCCAGACGGAGACGAAAAGTGACGCAGAGCGAGGCACCGCCACCGCTACTGCTTTATGATGCGCAAAGCAGTAGAGCGTGGTGGACAGGAGAGTCGCAAAAGCCACGGGAGTTCTTTAGTGATACGAAGGAACGTCCTACGCCAACGGCAGCCAGACTGCAAATGAGAGAGGAATGTAAAGTCTTGGACGAGACAGCGTGCCAAACCCGCTGTCTTGGGATGCGCTTTCTGGGCAAGTGCAACTCTGGATAGGGTAATGCCGTTTACATGGACAGCTTATTGTGGTAGACACCCATCGACAGTTGCAGCAACAAAACGGCTGGCCGGTCCAGACCCCCACCAAGATCAGGAGAGGGGGGATCTGGGAAGCTGCGCAAGTCGCCGTGAAGCCGCCCCTGACCGTGGTTACCCCGCGCTAGCCCGATCGGGACAGTCAAGGACTCGCGATAAGATAAGGGAATTGTTAGCGCGGACCCTTCGGTTCACTGCTCGACCCCTCGATCAACGTCCTGCTGGACAACTTTTATTAGGTGTCCTGGCCAATCCTCACAGACTAGCTTACTGAGATGCCAGGATGCTTATTCTCTTGGGCATGGATCCACGGCACGGCCAAAGCCTGCAGGTTCTAGCCATGGCTCTATCCGTTAGCCGATCCATTGGGATTGAGATGTGGGAGCATGTGTGTTGCAAGTAGCTCAAGCGAGTGACGTTGCTGCATTCCATCTCATCATCTTCAGGATCAGACCACCTTTAAGCGGGGCCTTGTCGATGCCTTGAGACGTCCAAGGTGAGTCCGACTGGTGCATGTGCAAGCGCACTACGCATCAGCTCCGGACTCCGTTCCCCTCGATTCGCCCATACGAGGTCGATGGTCGTTGCTCCCGTCTTTCCAGTGAAGCAGCTAGAGGCACAGAGCTTCTTCATAAATAGCAACCGAGCTCCATCCTCTGTTGACCATTCTTCCTCTTGTCTCTCTCATACCCAAAGCTCATTCCAAGTATCGACAGATTGTCTGTCTCTCCTACACAGAGCTTCTACCGTTCTTAGGGTAGAAGAAACACTTCTAACACACTACAATACACACTCAATTGGAAGCGTGGTATAGCCACCGGTTCCAACCCTACTCACCTCCACCATGTCCGACTCGCAAGAGATCGAGAGCATCAGGCCGTTTGGACTGGCTCGCTCGACGGTCAAAGGTGAACCTCTTTCCAAAGAGGACATCGAACTATACAATGACTTCTTCAAGGCGAGCTTGTACCTCAGTCTTGGCATGATTTACCTGCGCGAGAACCCCCTCCTGCGGGAGCCCTTGAAGAAAGAGCATCTCAAAGCACGTCTCCTCGGCCATTTCGGCTCGGCACCAGGGCAGATCTTTACCTGGATGCACTTCAATCGTCTGATCAAGAAGTACGACCTCGACGCCTACTTCGTATCCGGCCCAGGCCACGGCGCCCCAGCTGTCCTGTCGCAATCCTACCTGGAGGGCGTATACTCAGAGGTATATCCCGACAAGAGCGAGGATGTCGAAGGCCTGCAGAAGTTCTTCAAGCAGTTCTCATTCCCCGGCGGCATTGGCTCTCACGCCACGCCCGAGACTCCTGGAAGTATTCACGAGGGCGGAGAGCTCGGCTACTCCATCTCACACGCGTTCGGCTCCGTATTCGACCACCCAAATCTTATTGCTCTGACCATGGTTGGTGACGGCGAAGCCGAGACCGGTCCCCTCGCAACCGCATGGCATAGCACCAAGTTCCTCAACCCCATCCTCGATGGCGCAGTCCTTCCCGTCCTGCACCTGAACGGCTACAAGATCAACAACCCGACCATATTGGCGAGAATATCTCACAAAGAGCTTGAGCAGCTGTTCCTGGGATATGGCTGGCAGCCATACTTCGTCGAGGGTGACGACGTCGACACGATGCACCAGGCTATGGCAGCCACCCTCGAGCAGTGTGTTGTCGAGATCAAGAAGTACCAGAAGGAAGCCCGCGAGTCGGGCAAGGCTATCAGGCCAAAATGGCCCATGATTATACTAAGAAGTCCTAAGGGCTGGACCGGTCCCCGGAAGATCGACGACCAGTACCTCGAGGGCTTCTGGCGAGCACATCAGGTCCCTATCACAGATGTGGCCACCAACCCACAGCATCTCGAACTTCTTGAGAAGTGGATGCGGAGCTACGAACCCGAGCGCCTCTTTGGCAAGGACGGCAAGATAAGCGAGAAGCTCAAGTCGTTGTGTCCGAAGGGCAACCGTCGCATGAGCGCCAACCCGGTCACGAACGCCGGTCTCATTCGGAAGCCACTGAAGATGCCCGACTTCCGCGACTATGCCATCAAAGTCGAAAAGTCCGGTGGCACTTCGTTTGGCAGCATGGTCGCCTTCTCTGCTTTCCTCAGAGACGTCGTTGCCCAGAACATGACCAACTTCAGGCTGTTCGGCCCTGACGAGACCGAGTCCAACAAACTGGGCAAGGTTTACGAAGCAGGCAAGAAGGTCTGGATGGGCGAATACTTCGAGGAAGACTCCAACGGTGGCAACCTCGCGCCCGACGGACGTGTCATGGAGATGCTGTCGGAGCACACGTGCGAGGGTTGGCTTGAAGGTTACATCCTTAGCGGCCGTCACGGATTGATCAACAGCTACGAACCATTCATCCACGTCATTGACTCTATGGTCAACCAGGTATGTCTCACCTTTTCCAGAGATCATCCAACCGTGCCATTCCACTAACGAACAAACAGCACTGCAAATGGCTCGAGAAGTGCCTAGAGGTCGAGTGGCGCAGCAAGATCTCGTCTCTTAACATCCTACTCACAGCTTTGGTATGGAGACAAGACCACAACGGCTTCACTCACCAAGATCCCGGCTTCCTCGACGTGGTGGCGAACAAGAGCCCGGAAGTCGTGCGCATCTACCTGCCGCCCGACGGAAACTGCCTCCTCTCGGTCATGGACCACTGCTTCCGGTCATCCAACTACGTCAACGTCATCGTTGCCGACAAGCAGGACCACCTGCAGTACCTCACCATGGACGCCGCCATCGCCCACTGCACCAAGGGCATCGGCATCTGGCCGCAGTTCAGCACCGACGGCGGCGAGGAGCCAGACGTAGTCATGGCGTCGTGCGGCGACATCCCGACCCAGGAGTCGCTCGCCGCCATCGACCTGCTCCTCCACCACTTCCCCGAGCTCAAGATCCGCTGCGTCAACGTCGTGGATCTCTTCAAGCTCATCTCGCCCATCGACCACCCGCACGGCATGTCGGACAAGGAGTGGACCGCCATCTTCACCGACGACAAGCCCATCATCTTCAACTTCCACAGCTACCCGTTCATGATCCACCGCTTCTGCTACAAGCGGCCAGGGTCGCAGAACCTGCACGTGCGCGGGTACAAGGAGAAGGGCAACATCGACACCCCGCTGGAGCTGGCCATCCGCAACCAGACGGACCGGTTCAGCCTGGCCATGGACGCCATCGACCGCATGCCCAACCTGCACAACCGGGGCGCGGCCGCGCGCGAGGCGCTGAGGAACGAGCAGATCAAGGCCAGCGCCTACAGCTTCGAGGTCGGGCTCGACCCGCCCTTCCTGAAGGACTGGAAGTGGAGCCAGACCGGGCTGTGGAAGAAGAACGAGAAGTTGTTGACGAACTAGGTCGAGGAAGCAAAGCAAGCAAGCCTGGAAGATGGGATCGGGAAAGGTGACGGATGGGAGGTTTACTGGGGGACGAGGTTCATGATGTTCTCCATGGTGAATGGCGTTTTTTCCTTATGAGATGATTATAGTTTATGACGTTCTTCGGTTTTTGAGAGCTATATGTATCAGTCAGTCTGAATGCGACCGATTTCTATCGCAGTGAGTGTGTCATCTAGTTCCGTGAGGTCGTCTTCCTATGTCAGAAATCTTGCTCGCTTCACGTCAGACGTGTGATTTCATATCCAGGATGCCAAACTGCTGGATTGTGTGGTTTCGAAGGTGCAACTCGGAGTCGCGTTTGAACTTGTGAACAACACATACCGCCTGTGTTTGTCTGCGTCTAATCTAGTCGTACACTAGAATGATGCGTGCTATTTTTTAGAAAATCAGCTCGACAAGGTACACTGCAATTTTAGGCTCGCTGAAGGCACTACAATGAGGTGGCCTTGACAGCGTCACGGATTGCAGTGTACCCTGCCATCACCACAGCACGCGTTTCCGCCGCAGCGCACCGCCAAAAGAAAATTGGGGACAGTTGCTCCCCACCACTGCAACTTGTCGTACAATTGGAGCTTAGGTTGCTTAGCACCACTGGCGCCACTACCTCTAGACTTGGTCTGTTGGGCATTATCTGATACAATTCAAGTCGCTGGCGATGTGGTTTCTATAACGAAGCTATGGCCAGTAAAGGAAAAGAACCGGCCGTTTCTGGGTACGTCTAGTTCTCTTACTCCCATTGTCAAGGGAATCAGCAATAGGACAGAAAGCTAACAGCAGCTGGCCGTACAGCAAGGATGCGACGCCGTCCAACCCCCGCGGCATACCGTATGCACCGTTCGTCGACCGGGTGGAAGACTACGTCTCCTCGCGCGGAGATGTGGAACCTACGTTGAGAAGCTTTCAGGAGATGATTGCGTGAGTTTTCTCCGCCCAACTCCATCCGGGGCTGGATCATGAGAGTGCCTCGGGAGAGGGGAAGGAGTGCGGTCCGCTGACAGATAGTGTCGGACAGGAAATACCAGTTCATGGAGCAGAACCTGCAACGACGGGTGGTTGGGCTCAAGGACAAGCTGCCTGATATACAAAAGACGCTTGATACGGTGCAGTTCTTGAAAGCGAGGAGGGTATGGCTCCCGATGGAACGCTGTACGCTAGGAACTTCGCTCTAACGGCTTGTGCAAAACAGAGCGAGGAAGACCCGATAGAGACGACGTTCGAGCTGAACGATACACTCTACGCTAAGGCCGAGGTGCCGCCTACAGAGGAGGTGTATCTCTGGTTGGGCGCCAACGTGATGCTGGCGTATCCGATCGAGGAGGCCGAGGAGTTGTTGGAGGGCAAGCTCAAGGCCGCGCAGATGAGTCTGTCGAATTGTGAGGAGGATTTGGATTTCTTGAGGGAGCAGGTCACGGTAAGGCTCTATTTTCTTCCTTTTTTCGCTCGTAATGATGGTATGCTGACGCCAGGGGTGTTGTGTAGACTATGGAAGTGGCTGTCGCGAGAGTGTATAACTGGGACGTGGTGCAGAAGCGCAAGGACAAGGAAGAGGAGGAGAAGAAGGGCAAGAAAGGAATAAAAGGCGACGAGAATGACCCGCCGAATGGATAAAAAACCGAGCATGATGCGATGCTAAGTTGGAAAGGAAGCACTTCCAGTGGCTATGGCCGAAGCCTTTCATTGATGCCATTCTTTGGCCATGCTGCCCCTCTCGGTGTGCGCTCACCTTGACTTGCCTGACCTTGTACCGAGCGTTCCTGTCAGGTGTGTGCCAGTTGAGGGGCAATATCTGGCGGGCGTTGTCATAGTACAGACGTCATCCCGGGCTGCCATGTGCCATGTGCCATGACGACTGGCGCATGGCCTCTTGTCAGTTGATGAGCCTACAATCCAGGTTTTGGCCAAGCAGACAGACTGTTCCAACCTTTCACACACTTTGCTGAGATATCTGACCGGCACAATAGAGCTGATTGACTGACCAAAAAGCCATAAATAAATCCTTAAGAAGCATCGCTCAGTCAACGTAGGTATTCCGACTGAGGGGTCTTTGCGGGGCAAATAATTGCGGCCTTGACGAACGCCAAGACCTAAAATAAACGTATCCCTATCAACCAGCTCTCGCTAGTCGTCCCCGTCCCAACGCCGCCCGGTTACCTCCTTATTCACACAACTCGCGCGGACCAACCTCTCCTTAAGAACCGCCGATACACTTTCTGTCTCCTTGTCTCGTTCTTATTGGCAACGCGAGTTACACGTCAGTTCCCCAGTACCTGCTCGGATCCTCAAGTTCTGTCCCAAGGCCTCCACCTCTCACCGCACCTTTCGTCAACTCACAACTCTGTACACAGTAGACAAGATGGCGGCAGAAAATCTCTCGATGGAGCTCGACCCAAAATACGATGACTACGACTACCCAACGACAACGGCCGAGGTCAGGCCCGGCTTCCCCGGCCATCTGACGGCGGCGCAACAGGCTCAGGTCCACCAGCTGCGGCTGATGCTGGAAGCGGAGGGCTATACCCAGCGGTTGGATACCCTGACACTGGTAGAGTCCACATCCTCAGACAGGAAAATGATATGGGGTGCGATGCTAACATGACCTCTTCAGCTACGCTTCCTCCGTGCCCGCAAGTTCGACGTCAACCTGTCCAAGAAGATGTTCATCGACTGCGAGAACTGGCGGAAAGAGACCAATTTGGACGACATCCTGCCCAACTGGGACTACCCCGAGAAGGAGCAGATGTTCAAGTACTACCCGCAATACTACCATAAGACGGACAAGGTCCGTTTCCCCGTTTCTCCTGGGATCCCCAGTCCTCCTTCATTCGCTGACTGACACACGTCTTGCACAGGACGGCCGCCCAGTCTACATCGAGCAGCTCGGCAACATCGACCTGACAGCCATGTACAGCATCACCACGCAAGAACGCATGCTGACCAACCTCGCGGTGGAATACGAGCGCGTCGCCGACCCGCGCCTGCCCGCCTGCAGCCGCAAGGCCGGCCACTTGCTGGAGACGTGCTGCACCATCATGGACCTCAAGGGCGTCGGCATCAGCAAGGCCAGCCAGGTGTACAGCTACGTGCGCAGCGCCTCGGGCCTGTCGCAAAACTACTACCCCGAGAGGCTCGGGAGGCTGTACGTCATCAACGCGCCCTGGGGCTTCAGCGGGGTCTGGAGCATCATCAAGGGATGGCTCGACCCGGTGACGGTGCAGAAGATCCACATCCTTGGTTCGGGCTACAAGAAGGAGCTGCTTGCGCAGGTGCCGGCGGAGAACCTGCCGGTCGAGTTCGGCGGCACGTGTCAGTGCGAGGGCGGCTGTCAGTTCAGCGATATGGGCCCGTGGAAGGAGCCGGAGTGGGCTCGGCCCCCCAAGTGGGCGAAGAAGGAGCCCGCTGCCGACGCGACGATCAAGAATGAGGGTGGGAAGACGGTTGAGGGTGGTGCGGATGATGTGGCTGCTGTTGCCAATGCTGAGGCGGAGTTGACTACTGCTGCTGCTGGGACGACGGTCACCGCTGCGCAGTAGACGCGTTCGTCTTTCTGGAACTAGCAGTCAGAGGTGAGGCGGTTCAGGGTCACGGATAGTCAAAATACACATTTCCCTTCGAGCCCTATTCAACTCTTGGGGGTCAACCCCGTGTCGTTCAGCAAATAGTTTTGTCGGGCACTATTAGACGTAACATTCCCTATCAGTACCGCTCTTGGAAGTGAGATCCTGCCCTGTCTGAGAAGCTCCGCTGCAATGACCAGCAAATGATACAGAAACCGAGCCCAGATCCATACCATGTCCTTCCATCGTAAACCCGTCATAAACGCTAAGTAAACCCTATCCGAATCCTGAGCTAATGCCCAATTGACCACAACGCCAATAATACGTATGCACACCCATCAAACACATGCTCTACCTCTCGGTAACGACATACTCCCCAGCAACACGGGCCCTCTCCATCTTCGCCACCGTGGCAGGCATATCCCCCTTCAACCGTCCCAGCATCTCAACTGCACCGCCAAAAGTGCGCTCGACAGCCTCCTGTCGCTCGAGCGTCTTGAAGTCGCCCAACACTCCACTCCTGCTCTTCCCCTCCTCTCCTCCAGGAACCGCGCTCCTCCTCCCTCTCGCCCTGTTTTCCTCGTCCCAACCCCCCTCCCCAACCAGCCTGACCAGCTCCTCCCTCCTCTGTTGCAAAATCTTCTCGTCCTCCACAATCCCACTTCTCACCCTCTCCGCCCAACCCGCCGCCGCCGCCCCGGGGACCTTCCTCTTCAGCGCAGCAATATCCCGAAGCAGATCCTCCTCCTGCCGACTCAAGTCCTCGACCCTGTCTCTCTTCCGACCATCAAACGGCTCGTGCTGCTCCTCCGGCTGGTCGGCCGCCTTGCCCTCCGCACCACCACCATTCCCCCCGGACAGGAACGGACCCGGGTCCCGGACCGGCAGGCCGTTGATGGTGAGGTTCGGGGCGGCCAGGGTGAATGTCCGCGTGATGTACTCGTCGACCAGGGTCTCGATCTGGACGCGCAGCTCGTCGTCGCCGCCGGCTTGGGCCGCGGAGGAGGAGGAGGAGGAGGAGGGCTCGACGGGCGGGAAGGCCGCGTTGATGTGCTCGGCTGCGGCGCGTCGGACGTTGGCGATCAGGTAGCTGAAGTCCTCGGCTGATTGGAGCTCGATCTTGCGGTGGGCTGTCGAGGTGTCCATTTTTGGTGTTGCGATTGCGGGGGAGGGTTATCTGGGAGAAATGGGGGTTTTTCTCGGAGTTGGGGGTGGGAATTGGATGCTTTTTGGTGGTGGTTGTTTGCTGAGAGGAAGGGGGTGCGGTTTATTTACAACGGCAACCCGGTTGGTCAAATGTAAACTTTGTGAATTGTCGCGACACTGCTGGAGTTGACTTATGCATGGTCCGTGCATAACGGGAGTAGGTGGGTCAAACCTGTCCGGCCGAAAGTGGGACACGGAGACGGAGTTGGCACCGGCAGCTGTGGAGCCCGGAGACACGACGTCTATCCACGGAATGGGTGGTCCCCATGTAGCAACAACACGACAATAGATGTACCTCTAATTGCGCAACATATCCCACCTACCAGAATCACGGTTGTGTTTTAGACGTTCGACATATCGCACAGGTGTAGCCCGCTTTCTCCGTATGTACATCAATCTACAAGGCCCGCCGGCAGCATGCTTTCGACATCATCACTCAGCTATGCACTGGCGGTGGTCGCATCCGTTACAATCAGTTTGTCCCACCACATTGCAGAGATCGGCCGTGTGCGGTGGTCGGTGTCTGTTGTGACTTGCAAACTGCAGTTGTAGTGGTTGTAATCCGGTCCTGACAGTCAGGTCATATTATATGGTCACAACGGATGCGAGTCATAATATCCCTCAGCTGCTTGTTTCGTCTATGCTGCTGTACTCTAAACTCCAGCCCCCCTTCCCCAAGATATTACAGGATCTCCTGCCACTCGTCGTGGTGGGTGTGACTTTCCATCCGGCCCATATCCCCTTCCTTCACCCTCCCTTCACCACCAAAAGAGCGCCACGGTTCACCGCCTGGTGAGGGACGGCAGCCGAACCGCACATGGTTTGCCAAGATAATCAAAGCCCCGACCGGCCGAGCCACCCATGGTTTGTCAAGATAACCTGAGCCCGGCCGGCCGAGCCCACCCATGGTTTGTCAAGATAACCTAATCCCGGCAGGCGAGACGCCGTCTCCAACCACCAAATCACCGGCCCTCTAACGCGAGAATTCCACGGTCCCCTCGTGCGGTGACGGGAGCCCGAAAGCAGAGAGCCTCGCGGTCTTGAAGGGGGGCGGCCCGCCAACGACCGTGGTTTGCCAAGATAATCAACCCGACATCAAGGCGCAGATACCCCACACCCCAGGAGCCAGACGAAGCACCGCCTCAGAAGAGGAAAGAGACGGCGCAGACCCCCCCGGCGTGGTTTGTCAAGATAATCTTGAGGCATCCCGGCGTAGATACCCCACGCCGAAGGGGCACGGCACAGGAAGCACCGCCTCGGAGGAGAGAAGAGACGGCGCAGACCCCCCCCCGGCGTGGTTTGTCAAGATAATCGACGAGGATCTATCTTGGTGTCCCCAGTGGCAGTTGGCAACCACCGAGGACGACCCAAAAGTCGACATAACCTTGAACAATTTTCCGAGTCCCTTGTCCATCCAACATGAAAAGAAGACCTCCAAAAACATGGCCCTGATGGTCCAAATGGTTAGTTTCATTTTCAAAAAGAAGTTGGTAAGGGAGATAACTCATAAGCTTATGCGTACCTAGCGTTTGAGTTTGGGGCATTCTTCACTCTTCGATCCGGTGGACCGTCGCCACGCTCTTTGGTGGACTCCGAGTCCAGAAGCAGTCTTCCTCCAGTCCAAGCTTGCCTCGGCCACAGACGTTACCCCCGACGAACGCTACCTGGACAAGGCAAGCGTGCGCCGCCTCGTTCCAGACGGTAAACGATGGTGCTTCCAGGTCGGCGGTGAAGCCTTTGCTAAGGATAGCACAGCAGCCAGACCCCACGGCTTAAGTCGTTTGATCAAGTCATTGCCCATGACAATGGCGTATGGGGTGATACCGAGGTTGGGATTTGTGCATGTCGGTGTGTTGCGGCTGCTCGACGGATTGGGGCCGGCTTTTGTCGATGGGGCTGATCCGGTGAAATGTCTAACTGGTGCATTTGACTGCAGAAGTGCTTGCAATTGCCGCAAGAATCTTTCTCGTGGTCGACTTGTGTTCTGCACGTGTTCCTCACGCACGGCAGGTGCAACATGGGTTGTGGTTTTCGGTCGTGGTGGTAGGCCCAAGGCCAGGCTGCGTGAGACATGTTCCGAAACTTTGTCGGCCTAGGCGATGTCCAGCGAGATGGTGTCGCTTCGTTGTCGTTGGGCGTATTCGTTTCCGGTCGACAGTGGCGTGAGGCCCATGAACGTTTATGTTTGAATGGTGATTGCCGACTCAAAAGTGTTGATGTCGTGTTGGTCGCCCATTCTCGACCTCTGGGTGTGGAAGACTTGTCGTCTTGATGCCTTTAACTTCCCACAATCCAGCAGGTTCGGGCACTTGCGTTGGTGAGGAATTCGCTTTCGTGGCAGTCGAGGCAGCGCCAGCCACTCGTCAACAACGGAAGACATGTTGGATGACCGAGAGGCGGATTGTTGTGGCATCTTGTGGCATCGCGAGGGGGTTCCAAGCCCTGTCCGGTTAGGGAAGCCGGTTCCTCAGGCGACTACACTTTCCCTGCTCGGCTTATACCCCTCAGCAACCTTCATTGGGGATCAAGCAGCAACCGATACGTGCGGCAAGGAATGTGAGGTAGTTGCCTTTGCTCAACTTCTACAGCGACAATGTTAGCAGGCGTTGAAATTGCTGGGAAGACTCGAGTGAGGTAACTTACCTATCTTGGTTTCCGGCAGGAGCAGGCCTGATATCCTGACCAAGTCAGGCTCTGTGTTAGTGGTTAGCAGTACAACTGTTCTGTGCACGTCAGTAACGAGACAACAACAACACGGGGTTCCGGAGAGCCACCGGGGTGGAGGGGAATTAGTCCATTGCTTCACTACCTAGTAAAGCAAGTAGCCCCATCCGACCTATTTCCCTGACAGCAAGAGGCGGCACATCGACACCGAGAAGTGCGTCAGCGTCCAACAAACCACCGAATGAAGACCAACTGCGACCCTGGAAACACAACGAAAGCACCCTTATAAAACAACCAATGATGCAAACCCCGACTCAAAAGCATAACGTAATGTGCGGCTGACATGTGCCCACTGTGGTGACCGACATGGTCAAGGAGAAAACTGGCATGACCGGCAACATAAAAAGCAAGAAAAGCAGACGGTAAAAGCTGGGCGGCAGGTCCTGCATGTCTTCGAGAGCTGGTGGGATGAAGTCGAAGACAGAAAAAAAAAGGGCGGATCATGTGGTTCTCAGTTAGACAGCCTTTGCTGCTGCCTCCTCCGGAAAACAGACGCACAGAGAGACGCACGGGTACTCGCGGCAACAAGTTGGTTTGTGGAAGCGCGGGTACACTCCCAGGAAGGCCGCCAGCTCGAATGGCGCCTCGCTCCACTGGTTTTGGGCCTTGCTGAGTGCCGACATCTTCTTCTTGCGCTTCTTCTCGTCGGCCTTCTTCTGCTTCTTGGCGACCATGTTGTTGTGGATCGCAAGAGCCATGCCCTCGCTGGCGAGCATCCGGCGCTGCCACTCGGGGAACTTCTCCTTCGCATCCTTGATCTCGTCTGGTGTGAGCTGGTCGGCCCGCTTGAAGCACCACGTTCTGCAAGGCGTGGACACGGTGCAGAGAGGCCCGTGTAGGTTCCTCTTGTAGCTCTCGAGCATGGAGAACAAGTCCTTGACTCCGTCTGCGGATGTGCTTCCCTTGCACTGAGGTGGTCGATACTCCGCTTCGAAGCCGACTCCAGTCAGCACGGCGTTGACGTTCCCGCCTAGCTGTTCGGCGAGCTCGAGGTGATCAAGAGTGAGTGAAGCTGGCCCGAGGAACGATGTTGGTTGGCCAGGACACAAGATGTTGCATGGCGTACCATGTGTCATGCAGTTTTCGAAGTGGAACTGCATTGCCCCCACGACAAGGTCAAGATAGAAGACTTGAAATCGGGCGCCCACACAGGAATGGCAGCGACAATGGGGAGAAGGACGCTTTGGGGTACACTCCTCGGTGGTCACGGTGCCGTCCGGGTGGCGGGTGTGTTCGACAACGTTGAGATAAATTGGCAAGTGAGGTTCACGCCTTCGTTTGACTTTCTTCTCTGCGTGCTTGTCTGTTGTCTCGACCCGGGAAGCTGGTTCTGTTGGAGCGAACCGTGTGAAATGGTCACGGAAAGGCAAGTCCTTTAGCCAGTGGGCGTCCTGAGCAGCCATCGTATGCTTCTGGACGCCGAACATGTATTCTACCTCGGACTCGAGATGGGCGACAGACTCGTCGTTCTGCAATTGTCCGTCACTCATGATGGCGGTGGTCTGGACTCGAAGAGTAGAAATCAAGGTTGTGATAGGACGAAGACCAATGTCCTGAGAACTGCTTACTTCCAGACTGTTGGCTTTGAATCGAAGAAGTGAGGAATGACGACCAACAGTTTCGATATTGAGTTGAGAACTGTCGAAGGCAAGACTGAGGGTCCGAAAACTGGTGGTTTGAACTTGTGGTGAGATAGAAATGGAGGAGGGATGGTAGAGAACTGATGAAGGCAAGACTGAGGGTTCAAAGACTGGTGGTTTGAACTTATGATGAGATAAAAACGGAGGAAGGATGGTAGAGGACTGTTGAAGGAAAGACTGAGGGTTCAAAAACTGGTGGTTTGAACTTGTTGTGAGATGAAATAGAGTGGGAGTGGGAGGCAGGAGACGGAGAAAGAGGAAAGGAAAAAGGAAGCGAGGGGCAAAACACGCAGGTGACCACGACAGTGAGAGTATTGTGGAAGGCTTCTGAGGCACAACGTCACGAAGAAAACAAGCGGGGGGGGGAGGGGGCGTGAAGACCTGGAGGAACCTGCGAAATATTGCGAGGTGCTCAGGCCGCGACAAGAAGGCCGGGGAGGAACCTGCGAATCCACCGGAGCACAGACCGGCTCGGCGCCGGCGAGGTCGGGCGCGGAGGCACACAAAGATAGGGCAAGGGCCGGAGTCACGGCAGGGCAACGGCGGTGACAGGCTGTCCCTCAGTGAAAGACTATCGTGTCCAGAACAGTGTTCAGTAGCGCTGTATCAAATACCCTAGGCCCAAAGTCGTGATAACCCCTATTCAGTCAGGGGAGTCGACCAGGCTTTGACATGTGTTGTCCAATGGGAGATCTTTTAAGCCATCAAAGGGTAAGTGGTTACCAATGGAAGGGAAGAGTTGTTTATGTTTTAGTGGTTTCCATAAGAAGCACTGTGAGCATAGCGTGAAGTCTCTGTCCCAACGCAGGAAAGGCAAGTCACAAGCCTGAAGTTTGTGGTCAGCTTTGCATATAATCAATCCACGAGATTGGAGACCTGCATACCTGATATATCACGGAGCGTACAGTCGGTATATCGAGTAGGGATTAGTACTCAAAGTAAGGAGAGAATTCAGTCGATACGGCGCGGACAGCCCTGTTGCATTTCACATCACGAATCGCACGTAGTTCGGTGGGCGATGAGCTGGTTGCACTTTTCTATTCCGAGGGGTATCATCATATCATGGCGTCTCAGGCATCCACAGCCGAGTCGAACTTCCTCTTGTTTTGTCCAAGGGGGACATTGTTAGTCTTCGACTGCCTCTGCCAGGTTCCGCCGTGCTTCGGTTGTGGCATCTTCGACCCTCTCGTCTCCTCCGGATCTACCTCCTTCGCCCACCTGATCCATTCCGCCCTCCGGTGATTCCACAGGTCACCCTTCCACGACCGCCACACATTCCGTCCTGTCCACGAGTCGCGGAGCACTCTCTCTTTGTTCGCCAACTCGGCAACCACGTTTTGCTTTGCAAAGAACGGGACCGAAATGCCGTCGCCCTTGGTCGGGGCCGCCGCGATGGCGTTGAGGATAGTATAACCGTATTGAGCGGTCGCAAGCTTGATAGCGTGAGGTGTAAGGCGTGCGACAAGCACTTTGTGGAAGGCCGGCTTGTCTGACGGTGTCGATAGAGCAGCGGTGAGAACGTTTGCTGTGGCATTTGAGGTGGTCGCCAACTTGAGCAGCTGATCTTCAGAGAGGTCAGATAGTGATGTCTGAATAAATGTGCGTCCCGATTTCGGAATGCTCAGCATAGCAACTGCAAGCTGACATCCATGAGACACCAGCGCGGACTTGTTTTTGGCATCCTGCTGGAAGCCCTTTTTCTCCTCGTTAAGCTCGTTGTCTAGGTCGCAAAGTTTCGGTACGAGGGCCTTGACGTCTCCTCCATAGGCCGCAACAACAGCCTTTGCGATCTCGTCGTTCATGTCGGTCGCCTCCCGAACATTACAGCGCTCAATCATCGTCTTTATCACGCTGAATCGGCCATTCTGGATGAATAGAGGAATGTGCTCCAATGATTTTTGGACAGCTTCGACTAGATCCTCCTTGTTTAGTCGGCTGAGCACTTTCATTGCCGGGTAGGAGGCAATGTCATTCCGTAAGAGGCTCGGGATACGGGGTCCGAAAAAGTTGGCCTGCAGTCCCTTGAATATCCTGCCTGGACAATGTGTGATGAGGGTCTCGAGTAGTCGGGAGCCAATAGGATCATACAGCATGCTGTTGACGAAACCCGAAGCTGGTGAGCTGGCATCGCTAAAAGATGCAGGCGCACCGGGAACTAAGCGATCCAGAAGCGTGACCTCTGCCTTCTCGGCGTCCGTCTTCACACCTTTTGCTTTCGTATTGAGTTGGATGTCCAGCTCAAGAAGCAACTGAAGAGTAGGATTACCAGTCGGATGTTTCGTCAAAACTCGCAGAGCTGTGTCGTCCAGTGTTGCTGTGGAGTCTGCGATGATCTTCTTGATCGCCAAGGTGAAGGTCTCGGGAACTGTCCTTGTCTGAGATGCAAGATCATTGCTTGCGGCAAATGCGCCGGGCACTGTGATATGCTCCTTGTTCTTGCTCTGAAGTAGTGATTTGGTCGATAATTGGTCGAGTGGTCTCCCAGACAGAATGACCAAAATTACCCGCAGGGCATGTGATGCGTACTTGTCGGAGAGCAGGAAGGAAAGGTGCTCTTCGAACTCGTCCAGCGTCATAAGGAACAACTGCTCCATTGACAGCACGGGCTTCTTCTCTGCCTCATCACCAGCCTCCGCAGCCTCATCTTGTACCCCGTCTGACATCTCCTCCGTGACGACGGGCGCTGACTGCAAGAACAACTTCTCAACGCAGTGGCTGGCAAATCGGTGAGTGACCAAGGAGATGAAGTGGCCGCCGAATGCCTCGAATATCTGCTTCTTTTGCAGTGTGTTTGAGAGCATTATCAGCCTCTCCATCAGCCGTGAGCATGACTGACTGCTCGCAAGCTTCAACTCCTTGCCCTCTGCCTCTTTGTACACGTTTTGCAGGAAGATGTCGCGGTCGTCGCTCGAAGGAAAGTCGTTCAACTCCAGGAGTTCGTCGGCGTGGCGGAAGTACTCCTGTTCCTCGTCGGCTAGCATACCGAAAAACTCCTTCTCGGGGGCACCTGGGCCGTGGTGGCCGCCGTCATGAGGGAGAAACTCGGCATCACCGTCGACGGCGTCCGAAGTCTCCAAGCGCTGCTTCTTGGTATCCCTCCTGGTTTCTTCGTCGGCCAGTTCTGTGTCTCTCTTTTTCTTCCTCTTCTCGTCCCTGACAAGCTGTCGTTTTGATTTCCGCTCCTTGCCCATGTTTGCGGTGTTGCTTCGAACTGAGGGGTGGTGATCCTGGTCGGTGCAATAGATGGAGAACGCATTGAGATTCCGTCCTAGGACTTTTTTGTTCGACTTCTTATCTTATCGGTGGTCGAAAAGTGTAAGTGGGTCCTTACTGCACTTGCGCCTGCTCCACGCCCAACCCTAACCCCATACAATGGATCAGAACCAACTCTCGCGTTCCTTGCTCCCCCACCTTGAGCGGTCCTATTCTTCGTACACAGTAAGGTACAGATAATATTGACTTGATTACACGCTAAGGCGATTGCCCGTAAGCACAGCTGCTTAGTCTAGTCTTGATCTAATGCCCTAGGGTGTACCGGTAAACGACAGGGCTGAGCTCACTGGTGGCCGCCATCCATGTGGCCCCAGGCTCATTACGGCCAAGACGCCAGTTGCCAAGGGTCCCGATCCTACGAAGTATGATGCAAGATAATGACAGTTCTAGGGGTACCTGAATGAGGCTTATAGGTGAAATCTTATCATAGCATTTCACCTCCCTCCCCTTGCTTCTCTGCAAGTTGACAATGGCCTTCCTTCATCTGTAGGCGTAAGACGTGGTAAATCATTTAGGAGCTCTCCAAGGGAGCGTGGCTTGGCGCGATGGCTTCATATCCAGGGAATATCAGTCCCGCAGTGACGGTCGCGGTGGCATTAGCCGTGAGCGTCGTCTTCTACTATGCTCGGATGGTATGGAAGATCAGAGCACCGATGAGGAGAGTCATTAGACTCGGCAAGGTAAGATTTGGCTCTCGTCTATGATTGCTTTGTCTGATTATTGAGTCCAATTAACTGACAGGCGTCGAGCCCGTGCCAGCATGGAATAACATCATGGGCAACCTTCTCGTCGCCGGTGGCATCTTCAGCCATTTGCCTGAAGGCTGCCACAGCGCGTATATGCTGCGCGCAGTCTCCAAACGCTTCCCCAAGCACGGCGCCTTCTACTTCGATGCCTGGCCCATGATGGAGCCCATGCTGGTCATCACCGACCCGGCCATGGCTCAAAAAGTAGTCATGCACCCCAAGGTCGGCACGACCAAGCCCGCCATTCTCCAGAAATGGTTCCATCCCATCACCGGAGGGCCGAGTCTGTTCGACACCAACGGCCCTGTCTGGAAGTCTCTCCACAAGACCTACTCCCCAGCCTTCAGCCCCTCCAACATGGTCGCCTGGTTCCCCGTTATCATTGACCGGATCACCATCTTCCGCGGACTCCTACGAGAGAAGGCTCAGACCGGTGACCGCTTCCTCCTCGAGCCACTGGCCCTGAACTTGATCACCGATATCATCGGCGAAATCCTGCTGAACCTCCAACTCAACAGCCAGCGCTCAACGCATCCCCTATGCGAGTACATGACGGCGCAACTGGCGCTCAAGTTCACCGAGTACAAACCACAGAACCTCCTGGCCTACATCAACCCCTCCCTCTACTACCGCACGTGGAAGAACAGCCAGCTCCTAGACAAGGAAATCCGCACCCAGCTCCAGGCCCGCTTCGCAGCCCTCAAAGCCCAACAATCACCCAGTTCCTCCTCCTCCACCCCATCCAAACCCCCCTTCAAATCCGTAATCGACCTCGCGATAGAAGACTTCCTCTCCCAACCCTCCAACGCAGCCGCCACCAGCCTGACCCCGGACTTCCTCACCACCGCGACCCGCAACATGCGCATGTTCTTCTTCGCCGGCTACGACAGCACCGCCACAACCATCCTCTTCTGCTACTACAACCTCTTCAGAAACCCCCCGGCCCTGGCCCGCCTGCGCGCCGAGCACGACGCCCTCTTCGGCACCGACCCGGACTCCGCCCCCGGCCGCATAGCCTCGGACCCTCACATCCTCAACTCCCTGCCCTACACCCAGGCCGTGATCAAGGAATCCCTCCGCCTCTTCCCCGTGGCCAACGGCGTCCGCTACGCAGAGGACGACATCGGCCTCGCCGACGACGACGGCACCACCTACCCGACCAAGGACTTCAGCATCCTGATGTCCCACTACGCCATCCAGCGCAACCCGAGCTTCTGGCCCGACCCGGACGCCTTCCTCCCGGACAGGTGGCTGGTCGAGCCGGGCCACCGGCTCTACCCGCCTAAGGGAGGCTGGCGGCCCTTCGAGGCCGGAAGCCGCATGTGCGTGGCCCAGCAGCTGGTCATGGCCGAGGTCAAGTCGGTGCTGGCGTGCACGGTGCGCGAGTTCGACATCCGCGAGGCCTATGCGGAAGTTGACGGCGGTGAGAAGATGGATCTGACCGGCGTGGACGGAGAGAGGGTCTTCATGGTAGAGGGCGGGGCGTCGCATCCGAATGGGCAGTTCCCGGCGCGGGTTACCTTTAGTGGCTACGTGCCTGGCGAGAGGAAGTGATCTGTGATCTATCCGCTGTGTCATACAACATGTATATATACACACACGCACACACAAAGGCACATATGTAGTATATACTCTACTTCTGGTTGTGCCTACAACTATCTTGATCGTCAGAAGAGAGCCAAGGGGCCAACCACCATTCACAGTCATCATCACGCAGTATTGGTGTCCAATAAATTGATTATGGGTTTTGTTCCCAGATAGCCTAGCCATGCGACATCTGATCCAAGACTCAACAACAAACACATCCCAACTTCCGAAAAAGCGAATTAAATAAATACAGTGATAGCAACCACAGCCCCCGGACGCCAATCCCTAAAAGCCACCGTTCCCTTCGCACTTCGTACAAAAGCCATGTCCCACACAGCGCCAATTCGCTGTTTCCAAAACACGGGGTATCAAAGTACGGCAATAGTAAAATGCCAGAACAATATCAGAGTCCCCCTCCTCCTAACAAAAAAAGAGAGAGTATGCCACAGATACTGAAAAAATGCAAGCCGCTCACAGTCGCTTTGTTTCGCTTTCAAAAATTGTTCCTACGTGCAAGAAGCGCATTCGTCCTCTATGCTACTACTGTACCCGCTCTCCTGCTCGTCGCCAACAGCCGCAGCCGAGCTGCCGGTCTTCATCAGCTCAGGAGCCATCCACGTCGCAGACAGGCTGCCCCGGGCCCGATCCGGGTTGGACTCCGTATCCGCCATGACCATGAGCTCATCCGCGTCGCCGGCATTGCCAGACGACGTGTTCCCAGGCCCGGGCAACGAATTATCCGAGCGTCGCGGATTGCCCATTTTTGAATTCAGACCTTCGGACGAATCCTCGACGTCGGACTCCTCGGCATCGGAATCCAGTTCGTCGTCATATACACCGCTGCTCGAGTCCGAACTGAATGGTGGGATGTACATCGCCGGAGGCGGGAGGGGTTCGGGATCGAGACGGCGCAGTCTCCCGGACAGGTACGTCATCTGAACCGGCGTCTCGCTAGATCTCTGAGACGGCGCCGGCGAGGATGTCGACATGCTTGCGAGTCGTCCAGCAATGGCTTCAAGAATCTCCTCCGAGCCGCCACGTGCAGCCCTGTGCAGCTTCCTTTCATTGGCCTTCAGAACCGGGTGGCGAGTGTGACACAGCACCGCAAAGTGATCTTCCGGCACCACACCGCCAAGACCGCAAGGCTCTAAGCGTGGCTCGAGGGGGAAGGTGATAGGTGCTACGGACGTGGGCTGATCGCACCATGGAAACTCGCAATCCAGATCAACTGCAGAATCACCGTCATCCGTGACCAGCTCAGGAGGTGGAGGGTCGAGGTCCATGTCCAGAGCTTCCTCGACAATGGCACGGTCGTCGCTCAGCGGGCGAATGAGCATGGATGATCCAGACCAGGAACGATGGGGAATGGGCCGAAAAGCTCGCAAGTCTAGGTCTCGTTCTTGACCATTAGACGTCATGTAGGTCGTCGGCGAGATATCGCCACGGTCGCCGGAGAGGTCGGTACAGAAAGGCGCGCCACTGTAATAGATGATCGCACCGTCGCGCCGCCGCTTTCTTCGCTGCGCGAAACTCGAGCCGCTTGCATCCCAGGGTGACTTGTTCGGGCTCCTGTCGTCCAGGACTCCGAGAGACGCCTGTGATGCCTTGTCATCTGATGACGAACCTTCCACGGAGGACGACTTGCGCGCAAATAGAGGCTTGTAATGGAAGCTGGAGGACGCCGAGACCTGGCCCACGAGGGACTTGGACCCGGAACCCTTGGTGGACTCATCGTAGGTCGGTGTGTCTCCCGCCATGCTCGTCTTCCTCCTCTTCCTCTCCTTGCTCCCACCTGAACGGTCGCCGTCCGTGGAAGGGCTCTTTGGCGAGTGGTTGTCGGCACTGCTGTCACTGCTGAACTTGGTCCCCTCCGTACCTCCTCGCCACCTGATCTTCCTGCCATCGGGCGACAGCTGGAATTTCGTGCTCTTCTCGGACACGGCGGATCGAATGAAAGCCGGTGTGACGTTGATCATATGTAGCTGAGCCAGATTGCACAGAAGATTGAGGTAGACCCAGCCATCCGCGTCGGCTGCCACATCGTGGCGCAGCGTCTTTTCGCCAATCAGGAACTCGGGTGGAACAATACCTAGATGCCGGATGTAATCCAGGTTCTCGCCCGGTACCTGCACACGGTGGGGGTCTAGATCACGGGCACTGGTCGCCCGCTGCTCTGGGGGCAGAACGTTTGGGGGTGACCCATTGTTGGCGCTCCGGTTCCCACTCCCGCTCCCGCTCCCGCTCCCGCCACCGTCACCGGCGCCATGTGCACCGCCGGGATCTGTCTGATCCCCTGAATTAGATGTCGATAGATTGTCACGTGACCTTGGTTTCTTCCTCGAGGCACCAGATGACTGGATCCGAGCCTCTCTAAGTGCTTCTGTCTTCCGCGGTTGTAGGATCGCTGATGAATCTGTTAGGGCATGTGCCTCCAAAGAAGGCATGGATTGATTGCGACGCGAGTTCCTACCGCTGATTTTACCCGTGAAAAGCTGTTCTAAGCGACGAACCACCAATTTCTTCTTCTCTCTATCCGTCAGGCCCATCTGGCGGGGTAGAAGGCCTTCCGGTGTATCTAGGAGGTAGCTTTCGACTTTCCGGTTCGAGGACGACATCGTTCTCGGCACTGCGAGGCCCGATCTTCCGTGCTGCGACGGGCCAGTCGATGACTGGGGCGCTGCGGTGCTAGGTCCGGTAGACATGGACGCATAGGCCGAGTCGACCGGTCGAGAATTGGTGGAGGAGGACGAGGCGTGCTTCAACATGGCCTCTCGCGACGCGTAGAAGTTCTTCATGTGCCGGCCAGGCTTCGACCGTCTCTCTTGAGAGGCTGTCTCGCTCGAGCCTGCAAGACTCGCAGCAAAATCACGGAGGGTCGCTTCCAACTCCCTCTTCTTCTGGTTGGGCAGACCGTGGACCTTGATTTCGAAGAGCTTCTCCTTGTTCATCATGCCAGAGCTCTTCTGCTTGTAGCGTCTGAGCTCTTCCTTCAGCCTCTTATTCTCAATGGTCAGGTCATCGATAACACTTCTGTAGTCGTCGGCGCTGCTGCTGTGTCGCGTCACCGCAGGTCGCAGATGTGAAGGGCCCGCTTCGGCCCGGCCATATTGGGTGTGTGTCCGGGGTGGAAGCTCCAGCTCGTTGGATGAGTCTGTCTCCTGCTGGTAAAACGGAGGTTCCACATCCATGCAGTTCGAGTTGTCGTAGGTTGCCGTAGGATTCTGGTTGGACTTGTCGAACCAGGTTTTGGGGTCAGTATTGCGTGTCTCGTTACTCTCTCCCGACGACTGGCGACGGGCCAACGCTGCAGATGCAGCAGCATCAGCCTCCAAAGGGGCACCCTTGGCCCGTAGAGGCGATGCCCTCCGATGCAGGGCATCGCGGGCCAATTGATGGTGGTATAGGGTAACCGATTGCTCGGGGGACGCTCGGCGAGGAAGTGGGTGGCCGCGTGCAGTTCGAGATGGGGGCGGCTGTATGCCGTGCGCGTTCGTCGACTGGTCAGCCATTAGACCAGCAAGTGAATGTTCCAGGTATGGGATATGTCTAGAGCCCGCATAGTAGTCTCATGACATGCCGGTCGAAACCAACGTCGCGCAGTTTCGGAGCTATGTGCGAAGGGGAAACAGGTGCCGAAAGATCTTGGGAGAGCCAAGAAAGGCGCCCAGACTACGTTCTGGATGTTTGTAGGGACCTAAAACAGAGGTTGGAATTCGTTAGAGACGGAAAGGTAGACAGAACAAAATTATGGTCTGCCACAGCATGTCGAGGGCGGGTGACCAGCAGACCGGTATATGCAGCCAGACGAGGCTGTCCCCACGTCTAGTGTCACCAGCGAGCAGGACAAGGCCAAGAGGCAAGACTGATCGGCCGAGGGTACCATAACAGACATCCGTTGAGCATGGTAGTAGTGCAAGGTGATTGTTGCATGTCCCCGTTGGCGATTGACCAGGCAGAGCATGTGCAGTCAGAGAGGCGGATTTTGTGTTTGCCGCGCAGGCTGTCCCTCAGCACGAGTGCTGGTTCGGCCGAGTCCACTTCTGCGCCTCAGCTCCATCGCCCAGGGTGACAGCTAGTTCGAGGATACCCAAAGCCGACAATGGAAATATATGCCAAACCAAACAGCAGACGCTTACCTCGCAGTAGTTGTGTAGATCACACTAGAGAACTCTTTTGGAAGACGGACGCTCCGTCGCTGGCGGGTGTTGTGGACGACTTGCGTGGTCAAATTGTGCGGAAAAAGTTGGAGGAACTCAAGGTGGTGGAAGAGGACCGGTCTCTTGGATCCGGAATTCTGGCAGTGGGTGCGCCGGATCAGGGCAAAGTTGTCGTCGCTGCGATAACTCGTGCTCTACACTTATGAGCAAGGTTTCTTTCCAATGTTGGACTTTGTCTTCCGAGTATGCTTCAACTAGAGTTTGATGTTTGCTTGCAGAATGAACAAAAGTTGGTCGCCAGTCCTCGAAATTGTGTACGTGGGATGGACGAGGTGGTCTGACAGACGAGGGTATTCGGGAAGATTCTCAGTATGTAGAACTTAAAAGCTAGGAAAGGGTGGTGGACACCGGGACATCACCTAAACTGCGTGTTCTGGGCAGGCCTGGCAGGTAGGTGTACACGGAGAGATCGTGTGGTCACCGATTCAGAAGTCGTGCCACCGCGGGCCAGCCCCCCAAGAGACCTTGTTCATTGCGAAGTTGCGGCATCATAGCAGTGTGCACGTAACGCGCGCAGTGGGTGTGTACTGCATAGTAGGTACATTCTAGCCCTGGACAGATAACTGCCATCGAGATCTGGAAGATTGTGCTCCATATGTTCCATTTCTGCTGGCGTTCGCTAGCAGAAAGGCTCCAAATTGCTTCCTCGAGCCAGGCCCTCACGAGCCTGTGCACTCTTGGGTACACAGTATACTGTATGTGATGGGTCGTCACTTTGCAGATCTACGGCCAAAACCATCGATTGTGAGAATTGCTGGTGCGATCGAGGGGGATCGTAGTCAGGTAGTGTACCCTCCCAAAAACTAGGGGTACCTACACTACGGTATCCACCCACATCTCACGATTATCTCTCTGTATCTCTCTCCTGTGATGGTACAGTAGACCTCTCCTGCGTAAGTGGTCACTTATTGGCCACGTTAAGTTTGTTCGGGGTCCTCCCACCCCACCAACAGAGCAGCCAACAAGCCATCGTTCATTGAATAAGGTAGCTGACATAGGTACGGTAGCTGGAGAGGTCGACGGAACATACACTCAGCTCGTTACCAGTCTCCTGACAGTCAACCATGTATGTGATTGATACAGCCTCGCGCCCATAAGGGCCTGAACTGACGATGTAGCGTGGGCTTCCTCCGACGCCGCCGCAGAGAATCATCAAGTTCAAAGTTTCAGCAACGAGTGTGTATATCTGTCTGCATCTCAGTTGCCGAGTGTCAGCAAATCGAGAGACCAATGGCAATCTGCTTCAGTTGCAGTTCTGACAGGACCCTGCGGTCTAGAACTGGCACTTCCGTTGTTTAGGGAAGCACCAGAGTCCACTCATGCGTTGCTGAGATCTGACTTTTGTGCCTTCATCGAGCTTTGTCCGACCCGGACGGCAACGCCACTTGCCAGGGGCCGCAACCACCTTCTACCCTTCCCTGCCTTCCACACTAATACACGTACACTACATGTGTAACTCCAACCGAACAAGAAATGGGGGTCCTGCACATTGTTTTCGACGTGTCGCGTACACGCATCAACAATAGGCCGCTCATCTGTCGGAACCCTGGCGACAAATTGTTAAGACGTAACAAACGCACGTCCGCGGAAATGTTTACAGCTTTCGATCGCATCGTCTATAACGAAGCCTGTTGAAGAAGTCGACCAGCTCTTCGTTGATGTCGGCTGGCCATGCCGTCCCTCCCAGTCAGGCCAGTCCACTGTCCAGGCTGCAGATCCAGGTGCGGGGCTCACACGTCTTCGGATCCCAATCCAGCTCAAGGAGCTCGCTCCGCCCAATGAGAGTATGTCTAGCAGCACCCTCCTTCGTCCAAAGCATCGTTCGCAATTAGGGGAGCAGTAGCAGTATTATTTCCATATTCTCAGGGTCGAAGGATTGTGCTCCGGCCTGGTCGCGCTCCGAAGAACTCGGAACCATAGTTGTGGTACCTTATAGTATAATACCCCTCCCTATGTGTCGACGGCATGGTGACTTGGGGTGGTGACTTTGAGTACAATACACGTGTAAGGTAACTGTTCGGACGGGCTCACAGCAGTAACCCGACAGAACCAAAAAGGTAGAAGTGTACTGTACACTACACCATCTCGATCGCACCGTCGTTAAGGCCACCATGATTGGTTAAAACGCACCGCTCGGTGGCTCTGACGTCAAGCTCAGCCCATTTACTTTCGCCCAATCGCGAGATCGACACAAAATTTTGCCAAACTTGTCAACTTAGCAAGGACCCTGACGATCCGACGCCTGTGGTCCAAACCCCCCTGCCCCCTAAACCTGACCTGAAGCTCAGCCGCGTCCCGTCACTTCTCGACGTTTGTAAAATGGGCGAGAACTGACGGGGGAACGCTGTGGATGGAACTGACGATGGAAAAAGCTGGCAGAGTTGAGTGCTAACAAAGCGGAGTCGGAGAGGTTGGGTTGGCAAAGGGTGTTTGGTGATGACTGTATCTTTCTCGCAGCTCACCGCAAATCCTCCAGAAATCCTTCTGGATGTACAGCACACTGTAAGTGTAGGTATAGGTGTATGCATGTCTACACTACACATGTATGGAGATATTGATGGAGGGCGGATGAAATGCAAGGACCCTGGAGATCAACATGATCGAAGATTTCGTCTCCAAAATCGCAATTTTCAAAATTCGCAGTTTTGGAAGTGAGGGCATTCGCGACATCACCATCCTGTTGCCGGAAACATTTTCGCCACACGGACCCGCGAAGTGAGCCGGCGCTAACATCGTTCTGGTATAGCGCAGGGCCCGGCGCCGGTGTCGTCGCCCTCCACGAGACTGACGAGTAACTTCTTGCCACACGCAAATTACCGGTGGCCCGCAGCCACCGCCGCCTCGTCCTGCTCGTGTTTCACACCGACGGAGAAGACTTGAAGATCTTTATACAGTGTGTACATAGTGTACAGCACTAGTGCACGCGTATCTGAGATCTCGCCACCACAAGATCTTCGTTTGGTTCCGGGGTAAACGAATATCGCGGCGTTGTTTAGCTGTCAGGCTGTCACGCGCCTCCTTCGAGTACTAAGAGTTCGTACAGCTCCGTCAACTAGTGGCAATTCGCAGTGTGCGGCCCTGGCGGCCAACGATTTGATTTCACTGTAGCGTACACATATTGGGGCTCATCCTACAGTATACATGCCTGACATGTAGGTGAGCTGCCAATCTTTCTCTAGTTCCGGCCCGGCTGACATGCGAAGCTCAGGTTTTAATCGGTCTGACTGCAGGGGCAAACCATTTACATCGAGTCTAGTGCGTCAAAGCAAGGGCTTTACCACCCTGCGGATGATGGTCCATGGATATGTTTGCATTGCTGACAATGCCCTGAAGGCCCAAAACGCCGTAGGCGGTCCTTCTACACGTAAGAGGTGGCTTTCCGTTCCGCTCCGCGCCCGCCGGCTTGCTGGCCGCTACCATGGCGACCGATTCGAGGCGGGCTCCCTCGTTGTACGTAATCCCCGCCAACCCAAATCCACAAGCGGATCCCCTCGTGGCCGATAGAAATCTTCACCACAGGCCCAGAGCCGTAGCCGATGTGATGCCACAACCTGGTTTAGGACAAGGAAACCCTCATGTAGCGGGTTTAGCTCAGTTGGGAGAGCGTCAGACTGAAGCCAAACTTCATCAAGTCATCTGAAGGTCGTGTGTTCGATCCACACAAACCGCAATCATCAATTCTTTTGCCCCTTGTCGCTACTTTCACTTGTCACAGAGAATGTGAAGTCAAGCGACGTACTCGTGTTTTGTCTTGTCCGGCCCACGTTCGAATGCACATCCCACTGAACCTTACTTACTACGTGATGGCCACCCATATAGGCTTCTTCCTTAGGCTTATGGCCAGTGTAATCGCCTCTTGGAGCTCCTGGGCGTCGCTTTTTAGCCATGCTTGGAAACGAGACTGGCAGAGATTACTGTCGGTCGTGCTGTACTACCTTATACTACGTTTGTCATTGTCACCAATATACGAGTGCCGCACCTGTGGCTTGGTATCGTCCATGCATAAGAAACAACTGAGGATGCGCCTGCATATACACTGCAATTTTAGCCCCGCCGAAGGAGTTGGGTACCGCAAAGCGACGTGTGAAGTCCATAGCGAGGATTTTCAGCAGATGTCTGTCTGTTGTATCATGAAAATGCAGGCGCACTGCTCAAGGGCAAGACATTCCCTGAAGTGAAATAACCGTGACACATTCCTCGGAGGACAGACTTTTATTTTCATTGCAATGTTTTTGGGTGCTGAAATCTAAAGCCGTAGAAACACTTACAAAGCACCTGTTCCTGCCATGCAATGCTCTTGGAAGACTCGACAGCTGCTGCCCCCTGTATCAGGCCTTCGCCTTCCCGGCATCTTTCGCATCCCATCTAGACAGTCTTCTCAGCCCCCGCAACAGCTCCAGACCCCAAGACCTTGTCAGCCAACGAAACAGTAGTGCCCGTGTTGTCAGGCTCAACATTGACGGAGGCGACCTTGCCGTCCTTGACAACGACGGCGTACCGCTTGGACCGCTCGCCGCCAAAGATGGCCGCGGCGTCGCCGAAGCTCATGTCCATGGCCTTGGTGAAAGCCCCAGTCGGGTCAGCCAGGAAGCGAATCTGTGCATCACCGTTAGCTCTTGCACAGACGGATACTGAAGGAAGGAATTTCTATAGGAGAAGATAGAGTGTTGTGATTGGGTGTAAGCTTACGCCAGTCTCCTGGGCCGGGTCGAGGTTATCGCCCCAAGCCTTCATGCTGTCGGGATAAGCTTCTGTCAGCACCTTATATTCTCGCATAAAAACCCCATCCTAACCCCAGCCACACACTCGCGTCTCCCGCCAAGAGGCGCCAAGATTACGAAGGGTCGAGAGAGGAAAACTCACACAAAGACATCGTTAACGGACACGACCGCCACGAGGGGGAAGTCCTTGGTCTTGGGGTGGTTGATGTAAGAGGGGACGTGGGTGGCCGAGCAAGAGCCGGAGAAGGCGGCCGGGACGCCGATGATGAGGGCGTCGCCCTTCTTCTCGATCTCTTCGGCGAGGTTGACCTTGGTGCCGGGCGTGTTCTCCATCAGCTCCACGGCGGGGATGGAGTCGCCGACGTTGATGAAGGTCGGCCGCGTGGTGAGGAAGGTGCGTCTGGGTGTGGTGATGGCGGCGCGGGGCGCGGCGCGGGGCAGGGCGCGTAGCGAGTGGCGGAGCGACATCTTTCTTGGATATATTTATGAGTTTGAGTTGGGGGACTACGAGGAGTTGAATTGAGCAGAGTTGGGTTCGTGAAGGTGTCTCTTCGTTGATGAGAAGTTGTTCCGAGGTTTGGTATTGCACGTTGTTGCACGGGGTGAAATGATGTCACGGTTGCGCTTGGCCCTGCAAGGTACGGACGGGTACTTAGGGTATGGGGTAGCTCGGACAACGTGCAATTAGACGGACTTCCCTGCGAAATATACGCGATTACTCGATGCAGTCGGTGATACAGCGAATATGACATTTTGCTTAGAAATATAGCTGGACATAGTACCTCTAGTGAGAGAAAAGAAGGAGAGAAAAAAAAGAAAGATTTGGCTATCAAGACTGGTGTGAAAAGGTGTTGACACAATCAGCCTCGAACTGCTCGAATACCACCACGAGTTTCATTTACCTTGAAGTACATATCATCCCTCTCTATCAGGCATTTGCCAGAATTACACACGACCACAACTCTTCGGTTGCGTCTTTCTATCGTGCCTGGTACGACCACTTTTAAAAACTTCCACCTGAAATCGTGCTGCTCGGCATAGCGGTGCCGTTAATGCCTGAATGGCTAGGGCAAAGTACTCACCATGCAACAACCATCACAGCCACTACATGTGCTGCAGTGAGATAATCTTTCTCCTTTCTAGATCAAAATGACGGGCTAAAAACCAGACGTCCGAGTACACGACGTGGGAACAATGTGTAGTTGGCAGTCAAACTCATACTTCAGCGGCGCAGAAAGGAAACGCCGCTCTCGGAGCAAACCGTATTACGCATCCTGTCATGCAACGGTGGCCATTACTCTCACCCTGTCCTCCGTCAAACCAACAGTGGCAATGCATGGACCGCAAGGCATATATATAGTGCTATGACTTGAGAGTTGCTAACGAGGAGGTGTCTCTAAAGCGGCTTGTGTGCTGTCTCGAAGGCGCCCCGTGCAGGGTCGGACATGGTGATGCACCAAAAAACAAATAAAAATACATGTTGTCCTGGTAATAACGCATATTAGCTTACTTGTGAATGGCAAAATGATCAAACATGGCCTGTAAATGGTGGTAGATGATATCAAACATAGCACCTTAAGTGTAACAAGATGATGAATATGCAAGTATTTGAGTACTGTGTTGGGAGAATAGGGGATATATGGATATAGATGGCATATAACTGTGTTCTGACATGGTTCGAACATGCGACCTGGATATGGTGTCAACATTTGTCGAAGATTACTCTGACCACTCGGCCAGAGTACCCGGTCTCCTTGGGTATGAGGAGAGGGACTAATTTGACTCATAACGTCAGGACAATGACCTCTGCCTTAGAGTTTGGCAGCTGGAGGCTGGCCGGCGAGAATTCAAAGTTCGGATGAAGCCCCCAATGACTCAAGATTCAGAAAGGCTTTCCATGTCAAGAGTTTGACCGTGTAAAGCAGACATCCGGAGATTGAGCCACGAGCTGGGAATAGCATATCCTCAAGCATATACCCAAGCAGTTCCCGATGAAAGCTGCCAGAAGAAGCCACTCTCGAGGGTGGTATTCCTTTGCCAGTCAACGCGAGGTTGCTTGGGCAGTGTTATGAACCCTGCGGCCTGAGTAAATTGAGTTCATGGACGGCAACTCCAGCGCCTCTATTTGCAAGTGTCCTATGGATATATGAGATGCTTAGCAAGCCGGGTTTACAGTGCTCACCAGCTGCCGAGAGGACCAGCATAGTATCAAACATTACGTTGCACAGCCGTTGCTAAGCGCTGGTTTCATGTTTTCTCACAATAGACGCAGTGACAGCATCGCTAAGCTGGTCTCTCGCCGTAGACACGTCGCCATAGACACCGACTCTGGACAGGTTTGTCGCGTGGAAAAGGGCGTCGACGGTCGACTTTATAGTCGAAAAGAAACTTGTCGAGAGAGAAGCCGCCGAGATCTGTTTTCAGCCTCCGCCCGCGCCGAGTTGGACCGCTGCCGATGTTGGGTCGTGCAATCCCGGAGAATAGAACAATCCACGTTGTTACCCCCGGCACTTACAAATCGGCAATAGTGGGGCACAAGTCCGCCGTCATGTCGGCCCCACTATAACTCGATAAGGTACCCGACCGCTTGGGACTGCCGCCACTTTAAGAAAGTCCATCTCGGTGATTCTTCCTCTCAGCCTTCAAACACACCTCAACCCTTCAACACCCTTCTCCGTACGCTCGTTGCCTTGCACGCGCCGCACACTTTCTTTTACTCGTCATCCATGGACACGGAGACTTCTCACGCCGCAATCCAGAGCCAAGTACTGCAAACAACCCTGGCCGAGCTCACCTCCACGCGCGCAACAGTCGCCACAGGCAGCGACCAACAACCAGCCCCAGATTGCTGCGTCATCTGTCTCGAGGAGCTCTCCGAACCCAGCGCAGCCCAGCCCTGCGGCCACGCCAACTTTGACTTCATCTGCCTGTCCAACTGGCTGGCCGTCGACCCGAAATGTCCCCTCTGCAAGGCCGCCGTCCTGAAGGTGCGATACACCGACAGCACCGGGCCAAAGACCTACTCCGTCCCGCAGAGAGATAACACCACCGCTCCCTCAACGACCTCCACCTCCCCACGAACCGCCCAGACAACCTTCCAGCACTACTTCCTCAACCGCAACACACGCCGCCGCCGGCCCCCCCACAACCCGACGACCACACCCTCCCCTTCAGCAGCCCTCCTCCGCCGCCGCCAGATCTACACCCAAAACCTCTACTCCCTGCACGTCGGCGCAAACCCCCTATCCCGGTACCGCTCCGGCCCGACCCCCTCCGACTTCACCTCAGACCCCAACCTCGTCTCGCGAGCCCGGACATTCATCCGCCGCGAGCTGCAAGTCTTCTCCTTCCTCTCCGATCCCCAGTCCACCACGTCACCCTCCTCCTCCTCATCCTCCTCTTCTTCTTCACCCGACACCTCCGCCCGGCGAGCCAACAACGCCGAGTTCCTGCTGGAGTACACCGTCGCCATCCTCAAGACGGTCGACATGCAAGGGGCCGCGGGCCAGGCGGAGGGCATGCTGGCCGACTTTCTTGGGAGGGACAGCGCCAGGCTGTTCCTGCACGAGCTGCGGGCCTGGCTGCGGAGTCCGTGCCTGAGTCTCGAGGCTTGGGATCGGGAGGTGCAGTACCCCGATCCTGATGTTGGGCTTGAGGCTGGGAGGAAGAGGGGACGGGATGAGGAGGCGGGAGGTGAGGGGAGAGAGTGGGGGGCAGGGAAGGGGAGAGGGGACAGAGATGATGACCGGAGGAAGGGGGACTATTGGCGGCCTTCTCATGGCTATAGGCGGTATGGGGATAAGAGGCGGAGACGGGACAGGGACGAGAGGGTTGAGGTCGGAGGCTGAGATTTGCGTCCGACCCTGCATTTCTTTGTCCATCGAGATGGGACCGCGAATGGACACCGAAAACCTTTTCCTGGGCGACATCTGGTGTCGCGTACATCGAAAGTTATTGCCTGTTTCCAGCACTGACAGCTCTGGTTCAGGAACGCTCCCTCCCCTAAAAGCAAGCGCGGAAGGATATATTACCATCAGAGCGATATTCTTCCTCGGCGTTGAAAGCCAGAAAGAAGTACAGGAGCCGACTCCACGACGTCGCGATAGTCCATTCCCCGAAATATGCAGAGCATGGCTCATAGACCTTGGCACCGGCGCCGATTCAGGTTGCGCAAGACGTACGACCTGGATGAGAACTCAGACTTTCGGGCAGTATGATCGAACATGACTGCAGGGCACCTGAATAAATGAAGGAAGTGCACTGGGCTGGTCAGCGCGGCCATCCAGCTGACCGTGCCTGTCTCAAACGAGGCGTCTAAGGCACTCTGGAGTCTGGATAGGCGAGATGGAGTCATGGATGGATGAGAGTTCCACCACACAGATCCTCCCAGAGGATTCTGGGCCGAGACTGTGAAGCTTGATGGCTAAGACACAGCGTCCTATTGTATAAATATTAAATGATACCCCTTTTTACACACACACCAGCGAGGTCTGGATGTCAGCATTATCTTTCAAACTGTATTATGTCCATGCGCCTTGCTGTTCTCGACGTCATCTTTATCTACTCACTTCGGGAAGCACTTCAGGATGGCAGAGAACCATGTACTCATTCTCTCCTCCCCACCAGCACACAGATCTCACATGTTATTTCTAGGGGCGTTGAAGTAAACGCATAGGCGTGAATATGATGGTGCCAAAAAAGAACAAGTATCTAGTACACTCTGGAATTTCCCTTCCATCCCGTCTGCTCTCTTCCCCGTCTTCGTCCACTCTGACGGTAGACAAGAGGACCCCCCAAATTGCCCTCGCCCGAGAGCCCAGGGACCCCCAACCAGTCCTCCCAGTCCTCCCAGTCGCCTTTCACCACATCTCCCAGAACCAGACCCAGAGCAAAGATGATCGGGAAAGATTATTTAATTCTGGCCCCCCTGCCCGCCATCTGCCAAGTTTTACACGGAATGGCAAAAGAGAGAGAGAGAGAAAAACGAGAGTGAGAGAGCAATGTCGGCTGAACACGCGACGGGGAGGAACCAGACCCCCCACGAGACTCTACACAGAATGGGAAAATATTACATGCCCTCGAACTCGCCGCCGAGGTCGTCCTCGTCCAGATCGCCGTCTTGTATCTCCTTTGCCATCTCGCGCTCGCGCTCCCGCGCCTCCTGCGCGTTCTTCAGCTCGAGCCGGTGCTGGTTCATGGGGAATCGCATCGCCTGTTGTTCCTCTGTTAGCATAACTTCCTTTTCTCTCTATTCAAGCTAACGCTGTTTGTAGATTGTGGGGGATGGGGAAAAACACAAACCTTGACACTCTCGTCATGCAGGCTCAAACAAGCCCGAATCCGCTCGTGGAACGCCTCGCCCGGCTCCCGCGTGGCGTAGACGTCGCCCACCTCCTTGCTCTTCATGAAACCCCGCTCCCGGTCCAGGCTCGCCTCGATGACCCCGTCCCTGATGGCCTTGGCGACGATGTACTCGGCACTCTCCTCGCTGCCGAGGTGCAGACGGATGCAGATGTCGCGGAGGGAGATGCGGCTGTACGACAGCGACATCATCCGGATGCCCGTCTTGATGACGTTCTGGCGCAGCCGGAGGATGAGGGAGTAGGTCCCGTCGCGGCGGAAGACGTCGGCGTGCTCGGCGATGATGGTCTCGAAGCTGTCGAGGTTGCCGACGCGGACGGCCTGGACCAGGAGGAAGTAGGGGTGCAGTGCCTGCTCCAGGGTGGGTTGTCTGAAGGTCGCGCGGTCGGGGATGTCGCCCATCAGCAGCTCGACGACGAGGAGGAGCTTGGTGGCCGTCTGGCTGAAGCCGAGAGCGCACGCGCTGCTGGGCGCCTTACGCGTCGCAGCGGTCAGATGCTCGTGGGCCTCGGTGTAGCGCAGCTGGATGGCGCGGATGCGACCCAGGTAGTAGAGGAAGCGGGCGACCTGGTTGTTGGCCGCGTTCTCGGGAAACTGGGTGTGGGAGACGAGGAGGTCGGCCTGCGAGATGTGGCTGGTCTGGAGGTAGTTGCGGAGCAGGATGACGATGACGGAGGCCTGGGTGTCGATGTCCTTCCGCAAGACTGCGGTCCTTAGAGCGGCGAGCAGAGTGGGCCTTATCGAGACGATAGGAGACTGTGACGAGGGCGGCAGGGGCGGGAGCTGCTCGAAGAACAGGGAGTAGTAGAAGTAGACCTTGGCGGAGAGGGAGTCTAGTGTCCGGCGGTTGAGGGAGTGGATGCGGTCGCACAGAGACTGGGAGAACTCGGCTCCTTGCTGATAGGCCTTGGAGTCGAAGAGGTAGACCTGCACGAGAATGCCGAGGAAGATGTCGATCTCCGCGATGACCTCCTTGCTGCTCTCCTTCTTGGGCCCGTTCTTAGCGGACGCTTTGGGTTCGCTGTCTATCTCCATCTCCGGGCCGGGCTGGCGGCCGAGAGGCACGTGTTCCTTGCCGACGGCGGACAGTAATGACTTTGCAAAGTGTGCTCCGGATGTTGGAGGGTAGGTCTCTGAGATAACTTGTGCGATTATGTCCGGCGTCAGTCGTTTCCGAATCGAGGAGATGGACCGGAGAGCGCGGAGGGTAAATCTGGCATCGAACAGGGCAACGGCACGTTCTAGCAGGGCGAAATTGCTCTTGATGTCTGTTGATAAGTCGTTAGTCAACTTCCAGTTACGTCTGTTTGCAACATTTGCAAGATGCAGACGAGCGCGTACCGTTGATGGCCTGAACGACCGGGTCTACCTTGACCTCGCCATCGTCAGCCTTGTCGAGGTCATCCATAGCGACGTCTCCATCGGCATCGTTGGGCGGCGGTACGGAGGACTGCTTCTTTGATGGGGGTACGACGACAGTCATCTCGTCCTCGCCGTCCTTGGCGGTCTTCTTGCCCTTGTGCTTCAGCGACGCGGCCTGCTCTTGCTCGTCCTTCTCCTTCATCTCGATGTCCTTGCCACCCCGGTAACCGCCGTTCTCGACGGGTTCCTTATCTGGCGTCTTGCCGGGCATTTCGGCGGCTGTGTGAAAGTGCTGTAGAGAGAGGTGGCTCCCGACGGATGAAGGGGGCGATGGGCAGGGCAGATGGTTGATGGAGAAGACGAGAAGTGTCGGTTGGGCGACTCGCGAGGCGCGGTCCTTGCTGGCCTAATCAGCTGGCCGGAAAAGGACTACGAAAGGAGGATGGAAGGGCAGTTAACAGGCTCGCTCTTGATAAAAAGAGACTGTCCAAAATATTAAAGAGATTTGAGAATTGATGGCTCGTGTGGAAGCGAAGCCGTTATCGCCAAAGTGAAAATGTGTTGTGTTTGTTGAATTCGCTCGGGCGACAAGTCGTTTGGTTGACGTGATGCACGGAAGGTACGAGCTCGACTCAGAGATTGAGTTGGATCCGGCCAGGGCGTTGCTTGGACGAGACATTTGCCAGGTGGCAGGTAGCAGAAAGCACGACCAACGAGCTGCCAGAATTTGCGAGAGGACGAGTGAGATACTTGTTGGTCACCCACCAGTGCTCACTAAAACTCAAGTCGCACACAAGTACCGACCACAATCAGGGAGAAAGCCATGGAATGCCAAGCCTCCCCAGCAACCAGCTGCCAGCTGCCAGCAGAGCAGCTGAACAAAGCTCCCTGGAGCTGACTGATCCACTCTTTGCTGGCTTGTGACGTTGTCGATGCTGCCTGCCTGCTACATGTACGTTTAGAAACCCCGTAGTTCCTGCCTGCCCGAACTGCGCGAATGCGCCGGCAATTATTAGTAAACTCGACATAGTGTACCTTAGTACCTTACATTCAGGTACACGTCTCTTTATTACTCAGCCTCAAAATGACTTCAGACGGTTCAGACCTGCAAAGTATCAAGAAGAGCCTCCAGAACCGCATCTTGTGCCTGAGAAACATTCATTCTTCTGAGTTTACCGTTCCTAATCAATTTGACTTCCTAATTGTCATCGCGACTTGTGTGTGCTCTCCGTCCCGGAATCTGCCCGACCAAGTAAGTGTACTGTCGTGTCCGGAAGCCACTGACGCATGACCACATGTTCGGCCCAGCTGCACAGTGCCCATGATCCGCATCTGGCTTGTGAGAGGTCAAGGTCAGGTCGAGGTCGAGGTCGAGATCAAGGTCGCATGTAACCGCTCCTCGAAAGGGTTTTCCCTGCATCCCGTTGAAATGTTTTATTTTTACTCTTAGCCAGCCAGGCAGTTTAACATTATTGGCATCTTCTGCCTTTCCATCATCAAGATCAAGATGAATCTGTCGTTGAGTAGAAACTGTCACTTGTTCAGAAAGCAGAGAATATCTCTATGTAGAGGGACCAAAAATAACACTGGCGTTCTCTACCTCATTGTCCTAACGACCCTATCGCTGCCCTGAGAAAAGCAAGGCAAAGCAATAGAAAAAGCCAGACCAGTCAATGCCATTCTCGATTCGCTAACCAGTCCAGACGCCATCCATTTCTCGAGACTTGAGGCCAATCCACAATCCAGTAGGAGTAGCATGTTGCGTTGCGAGGAAGCAACCATAACAATCGTCCCTCCTTGAAAAAACCAAACTCCATCCTTGAGAGGGAGAGAAAAAGGTCCATCCTGATAGTCACTCTCCCCTCTCCATTCTTGTATCCACCACCCTGTCTCCCCTACCGCCTCGTGAACTCACAGGTCTCCCTTCCCCGGCATGACCTTGGCAGCCTGCACGGCGCTCATCTTGTTGATCCACGCCGCGCTGGGCTGGATCTTGCGCACCGTCCGCAGCTCCTCGCTCGAGTACCCCGGGATGCGTATGTTGTACGTGCGCTCCAGCACGAGCTGGATGTCGCGGATCTCGAGCACCTTAGACCCTCGCTCCTTGGCGTTCCGGCACGCGCTGTGCAGCACATTATCCACAAAGCTGTCGGCCAGATTGAGCACGGACTGGTTTTGGGTGGCGCTGTTAGCCTTTTTCCTCCAAAGATCATATAGCAAGAGATATATCCCTTAGGTTTTTTGTGATTTGAAAATGGCAGGAACCAACAACCGAGATGTAAACAGTGACCCAATTGTAGCCAACATGCGTAAACATGAAAACATGTACCAGATGCGGGTAGAGGAAAAAGAAAAGAGAGAAAAGAAAAACATACCTCCTCAACATCAGGCGTCAGCAAACTCCCCTCATCCCCCTCGGCAGTACCCCCGCAGACCTGCCTGACAAGCTCGTCCAGCTTCTTCTTGTTCAGCACCCGGTCGCCCTCGCCCTCGAGCTGGTACGCCGGCGTCTTGGCCAGCGCCGGCTGCCCCATAACCCCGCCTCCGATGCCGCTCCCCCCGCTGAACGTGGGCCTGCCGCTCCCGATCCCGCCCATCGTCGGCACGGGCGTGGGCACCTGCGTCGCCTTCTCCGGCAGCACCTTCGGTATGGGCAGCTTGCTCTGCAGCGACTGCTGGCTGGGCTGGACGCCGTGCTGACCGGGATGCTGCTGGCCCATCTGGCCCGGGTGGGGCTGCTGGGCTGCGCCGATGACGCCCGAGCCGGTCCCGGGTGTGGTTTGCGTCGGGGTGCCGCCGGCTTGGGGCTGGCCGGGCATGGCGATGCTGCCTGTGCGCTGGTTGGCCATGGAGAGCGCGGCTGAGTGGGATAGTGGGCGGGGTTGGCCGGTGGTCGGTGTTGCGGTTTGCGGAGTCTGGAGGGCGCTGCGGGCCGAGTTCATCTGGGTTGGGGTGCCGGCTGACGGGAGGCCGCTGGCTGCTGCTGCGGATGCGAGGGCGGTGTTGAGCGGGGCCGGGAGGTTTGGGTTGGGATGGGTGCCCGGCTCGAGTTTTATGTGTGGTTGTTGTTGGTTTTGTTGCGGTTGTTGATTTTGAGCCTGATTTTGCGTTTGTTGTGGCTGCTGAGGCGGTTGAGCTTGGGCTTGAGTCGAGGGTGCCTGGTGAGGGACTGGTGACTGCTGGACCTGACCTTGCGCGGAAGGCGGAACAATCTGGCTTTGTGGTAGTCCCTGCTGTCCCTGCTGGCCGACCAATCCTCGCGCTGCGGCCAGCTGCTGGTTTTTGGCTGCCTCTATCGCCGCATTCACTGTCGCTGCCGAGTTCTGCATCGGATTTGCTCCTGCGCCGGCCGCCTGGCCGGCGCCTGGTTGGGCAGGAGCCTGCATCCGAGGCGTCGCCGGTTGCTGCTGCTGCTGCTGATTCGGACCTGGCTTCGGCCCCTGGGCGCCTCCATTCTGCTGCTGTGCAGCCTTATTGACACCCAGCTGTTGGCGAGTTCTCTCGACGAAGTTATGGCCCTCCTGATAGGATTTCTGTAACTGCTCTTTCTTAGCGTTGAAGTTTGCCAGTTCCTCAGGTGTGAGCGGGTTGCCCTTGTCGGCCCTCTCTTTGATCATGTGGTCGATCCGGGCCAGATTCGCACGGCTGCTCTCCATGGTGAGCAGAGCCCTGGTGTACTTGAGCTTCATCTCGCTGGACCATTTCATCTTGTCTGGTTCGTTCGGGGGAGCCTGGAAGTTCATCTGGTTGACGTGTTGCATGATGTGATCGGGGATCTTGGGCTGCTGGAGTACGGGTCGGGCGCCTTGGGGGTTGTTCGTATTCGGTGGTGCCGGCTGGCCGGGAACCTGCTGCTGTATGTTGCCGCCTTGAGCAGGTCCTGCGAGGTGCGCCGGCTGTTGCTGTGGGGTCTGCTGATTTCCGGGATGCGGTTGAGCGTTCGGGTTCTGCTGCGTTTGTTGAGGCTGCTGCTGCCCTGATTGCTGAGGCTGCTGTTGTTGAGCTTGCTGACCCTGCTGTTGCTGGACTCTCTGTTGCTGATTTGCCAGTTGCTGGCGACGCTGCTGGACTTTAGACTGCAGCATCTTCCCGAAATCCATGAGTTTCTTCCTGGCGTCTAGGTTTTCGGGTGAGCCTGCTGGCTTTGAGTCGTGCAGCGACCACAGTTGATGGAGGCCCCTCTCGTACTTGACTTTCTCGTCTTCGGTCAGGAGAGCAATGCTACGCATCTGCTCTGGCTTGTACAGTGGGATCTGTTGGGCTGCGCGGGCAGCGGCCAGCTGCGCCGCCTGGGCTTGGGGGGTGCCTTGCGGCTGCTGGCCTTGGCCGCCTTGATTCATCGTCGGTGGCTGCCACAGGTGTCGTCGCTGTGATTGAGACTCTCAGACTCGCCGTCACAGGTAGAAGCGAAGGCGCGGCACGGCCAAGGACAAGGGGTGTCTCCGAGATATGAGGGCGTGTTTCGGTAGTAACAGCGGACGGTGGCAGTCGGAGATTGACGTGACAGCGCAAGGGAATGACACGCGTGTTGGAGGTGAGAGCAGGTCACAATATAGGGAGGAAAAATCACTTGAGGAGTTACGACAGCTGAGATAGTCCGGAAGCTTCGTTCTCTGTTTAGGTTCTGGACTGCGTCGGCGAAGAGTTACAACGGTGATGGCTGTCGCCGATCTTGGGGATCTTTCTCGATGTACACGAACCGAGGGGTGATGGATCCAGCCTCGCCTGCTTGGCAGCCGATCATGATTCGTCCATCGTTCACCGCTTTTCACCTCCACCAGATCCAACCTCACCCAAGGTGAGTTACGAATCATATGTGAAAGGTATATACGCCTTTACCCATGGAGTGTCTGTGATATAGATATTTTCATGACAATCCAATGCCAAACATGGTCCAATTGAGAACACGAGGTACCCTATACAGTGGCACTGCATTGTCGATCACAGTCCTTCACTTACTGACGGTGACCGATACTTGTGTCTATTCGCTCTTCGCTATGAAATGCACCTATGAACTCAATATAAAAGCCGATCAAACCGTTCCCTGCGGAACTCCCCCAAAATATCGTGCCCAAAACAATGAGACCGTGCGTCCAAGTCTATGAAGTATAATGAAAATTGGTACAGCGCCTGATCCTAGGCGTGTGAAACCCGGGGTGTCGTCTGTATCCAGGCCCGTTTCTGCCGCAACCCAGCAGCACATGTGTGCTTGCGTGTGTACGTGTCTATCAATGTCCTCCCTTCCCAAGGCTAGATGTTGAGTGCCCGTAGTACATCCTGCTCCTGCTAAGAAAAATGCTGGAATGATGTTGAGTTCGTCCAAACCCTCTTATCAATCGGTATGCAGTTCCACCAGAGATATGCAAGCCCGGTCGGTCATAACACAGTATTTGTGAATGTATCCGAAATGTCACCAAGCGGAGCAGCGTGGAGACTATAGAAGAAATGCGGCGCTAGATAAGATATATCATAATCATCATCGTAATCGTAATCGTCAGTGACTGCGGACTGTATTGCTCCCATGCTCCGTGAAGTGCTCGAGTGACTGTGAATGGCAGTAATGCGTCACGGAGAATCAATCTCCATGGTGATGTAATCCAACGTATAGTAGGGCAGTTCCTTCAGCGCGTCGTCATCAAGGAATTCATCCTCGCTTGTCTCGGGTTCGTCGGCCTGGTCGATCCTCGGCAGCGGAGGGTCCTGGAACTGCAGGCTCTGACGGTTGCCGAGCTTTCGCCTCAGTCGCCGCGCGCTGGACCCGGCCTGGGTCGCGTCAAGATACTGGACCTTGAGATCCTCCATATCCGTGTCGCTGCCGATGCTCTCGGTAATGCTGCGCTTGCCGATACTGCCCGAGCTCATGCGTTTCCGTCTCTTCTCCAGTCGCCTTCTGATGAGGAATTGCTGATAATCCTCGTCGTCGTCCAGATCCGACTCGTCCGAATCGTCGCTGCAGTCCAGATTGCGGAACTTATACATGACGGTCTGGTCAATTTCCGGCGGATTTCGGGACCGAGAGCGACTTCGATCGGACTCCGGATACTCAAAATGATCTGGACGTAGCGCACCGAGACGCTCCTCGTCGCCCTCTTCGAAATTGCCCAGTTCCTCCACGACGAAGGTGGCACTGTGTGTTATGCGGGTGACTGAGATGGTCTGTGGGCTTGGAGCGGAAGCCTCTGGCTGCTCAGAAGCGATGCTGTCGCTGTCGGACGAGTCGGAGTCTGACGATGAAGCCGACGAGCCGGTGGATCCCGGCGATAACTGGTGGTCGCGGATCTGCCGACCGAAGTTGAAGGCCGGGCCGCCGGCCGCGGTCCGAGCGTTAGGTTGTTGGGCCATGGACTTGGTTCCAGACGGGTTCCGTGCAGGAACACCCCGGAACCTGGGGCTGTTCTGCCGATTGAAAACCGGTGACGCGGTTCTCGGAGTTTCCGGCGGGGAGCTTGGTGCCGCGGGATGCGAAATGTTCAGCTGCGGCGTCGCAGGCCACATAGTTGCCGACAGTTCAATATGTATGGGTTTTCGGATGCCTCACGAACAGAGTGCTTCTGAATAGAGACCATCCAATGTGGGGTAGAGCGTTCTGATAGAGGGGCAAGTCAAGGCGTCAACACCCAGAGAATGAACCTCCAGCGAGGAGAAGAATATAAGCTTCGAAAGGTTGTCATGATAGTTCTCGTCTAGGGGCGCAATTGCAGGAACTCGTGTAGCAGAGGCAAATCTCTACGCAATGGAGCAGTCGGCAGCGCAAATGCGCAAATGGGGCAGGATCGAGTGGCGGGCGGAATGACAGCGAGGAGGGAGGGGGGGAACCGCCCAGTAGGTAGCTGGCTGGCAGATGGATCTGCAGACGTGGTAGGCAGCGGTAGTGCAGGATGAAGCACAGCAAGGAGATGCTTGCCGAAAATTGCACTTTGAGGAGGACGTAGCCGACAGATGCTTGGCGAATATGGTACACACTGGGAGTGCAGCGTGCTTGGTGAGTCTTGTGTAAGAGTCCCTCGATGTCTCTCGACCCATCGAGGGTGTGTGTACTTGAATGAGATAATCTGCCGAGCTACCAAGCCGGCGACCTCAGGAAGGAGGAGGACGACGAGAAGAAGAGGAGAGTCAAAAGCGCGTGTAAGCCGGTTGCACCAAAGGGCGATATCAAACGAACTGTTTCAATAGATGAGAATAAAATGATGTTTCAAGCGGAGGGCCGAAAGCACGTCTTTTTGGTCCGTTTTATCTTTTCCTGCTGTCCGAGCTCGAAGATTGAGCGGATGCAATGACCGTCGGAACGTTAGAGTCGGGATTCGGGCTGATGAACCATCTTATAACAAGGTACTATTGTTCCTTTATGCTATAGAAGTGAAGACAGGCGGCTCCTCGGGTAACAAGATAAGAAGCAGAGAGACTGCTTTTTTGCGCTCATCAGCCTATGTCGGAGTGGGTAGCGACAGCTTGGGCAGCAACGCTCCAAGGGCAACCCCGGCTACCCCAATTTGAATTTCGTGGAGTTTCGGGACAGCGGTGGTCATCATCAGTTAAGTGCAGCACCACGGACAAAGCTCTGATATCGGCCGGGGGTCAGAAATATGGTCTGTGACTGGAAGGAATCATGCTGTGACAGGGCAGAAGAAACCTTTTCCCCCGGACTGCGTTGTCAGATCCCGTCACCAGCGGAGGGAGGTATGGCCATAAGGCTGTCCTGCTCGACTCCGAGCCACACGAAGAGCAGTTGAGAAAACAAAGTTCAAAAATAGGACGCCCGGCAGCAAGGTAGCATCAGACTCGTGCCCAATGAGCGAAGCAAAAATTTGCTTGCAGATGCACTGGAGGGGATAAGGGAAGGGCGGCCGGAGGTGTGGAGAGGAAAAGACGATCACCTTTCGATGCTTGTTGGACCGACTGGCTGGAGGTCTGCTGCACTTGCAGTTCCCTTGCATCTCTGCCGCCGCAGGTCCGACTCATCTGTGGGAAGATCACGACATGGCGAGCTTGTAAGCTATCGTCGTCGCAATGTCTCGCTCGTTGCTTTGCCGCGCACTCTTCCATATTATGTCGGCGGCCTCGTGCAGCATTTGAGTCAACAGCCGGCTGTAATTGTCGTAATATCGCGACTGTCTCGAGTCGCCGCCGAAAGCGCCGGCGTACCGTGCAAGAGACACTTCCACTCAACCCTTGCCTGGCATCGCTAAGCAGTGGGATACACTAGCGACGCAGGTCGACGTTTGCCGATCTTGGTGCGACTGCTGGTTGAAGCCACCTCTTACCTCGCCGCTAGGAGCCGCCGCGGATTGACCGCAATGCGATCCACGGGCTTCGAGGAGCATGTCGATCTTGACCGTTGATGGAATACGGCATGCTGTGTAAGGTTGTAGTTCATCAACGGCGTATGGTACATCGAGCAGCATTGTAACGAGTTAGTCCTCCCGGTCGGTCGAATTCGAAAGACGACACTAACAGCGTAAGAAACTCAACTAGATAGATCCACCTGGACCAGCTATGCGAGCCCATTTCGCACATGGCTGGTTTCTGACGCGTTGTCATCTGTCGTACATGAAAGCACCCTTGTCTGCGGTGGACAACGTGGTTTATGTGCTACGTCTTCTAGTTGGCCCCAGCCGAGCGGTGTACGACAGAGTGGTGCTTGGTTAGTGTGAAGGGATAGGTACGTAGAAGGGTCTCGGGTTCATTTCGTGTCACTTGCAAGGCGTCACAAAAAGAGGAAAAATGAAGAAATACCATTGCACGTAGTAGCAGTAGGATGACATGTGACGCAAAACTCAAATATTCCATCGTCTTCGTCAAACGCCCTTGCTGGATCGCCTAATCGCATCGAGATTCACCGGGCATAGATACCTAGCAATGGTGACATAGCAGAGTCGTGCACTCACCGTCCCGTCCCACCGCTGCGCGCCTCCCATTTCGGAGCTTCCCCGAAGTCTTTATCGATAAGCGGCGCGTGCCTGCCCCTCATTGTTTTGTTCACCGTCAAGCATCCAAACCACCAGCACCACTTCGATATCTTGCTAGGCTAGGCTACCCTACCTTACCTTACGTACTCAGTCCATTCTTGCTGGAGTTTCTAATAAAATCGAATACATCAAGATTCAGTTACACACACATTGTACTCACCACTCACCACTTGAACGTCTACATCGAGTCCAACCCTGCAACAGCTACAAGACGCGTGTTGAAGCCCCGTGTCGCATCTCACGGCCAGTCGCCATGTCTCTCCTCTCAGCGCATCTCGAGCAAATATCCTTCTCCTGTCAAGGCATTGACAGCTTACCGTGCGTCAATTGACAATCATTTGTCTTCAAAGACACCTCAATACTAAGATATGACATGTTAGCTTTCCCCCACCCAAAATCTTCACCAACGCCCTCCTCTCCAACCACGACATAACCTCCCTCATCCGCGACACCGAAGCCCACGAACGCGCCCTCTACTCCGTCCCTCCCCCGCCTCCACCAATAGTCGCGCCCAAGAAAGAGGCCGAACCCCCCAAACGCCGGCAGACAGTCTTCAACGTCGCCGACGGCGCCGTGACCACCGGCCCGCCCTCGACGCGCCGACCGCGCCAGCACACCGCCGTAGCGGCCGTCCTCGGCGGCGACCTCCACGCCCAGATCGTGCGGAGAGGGAAGGCCGAGGACGGCACCAAGGGCGACGTCGACGTCGAGGTCCTGCTCAGGGGTGCCGAGAAGCTGTGTACCGTCTACCCTTTACCGGGCGCGAAGGAGCGGATCTCCTCGCTGCGCCAGAGGTATGCGCATCAGAGCAACACTCTGGCGTATTACGAGGCACGGGTCGAGGAGCAGAGTGAGGCGCTGGGGAGGATGAATAAGGATCACTTGTTTGATGATGATGACGATGAGGAGCAGGAGGATGCGACGGGGTTCCACGGCGATGTCTGGACTGATGAGGAGTTGCGCCGGGAAGAGGAGGAGGTTAGGGAGTTGGACAAGATGAAGAGGGAGTTGCAGGAGAGGTTGAAGGATCTGGATAAGGATCTGGCCGGGGTGTTGAGATAATGTGTCAAGAGTGATTGTACAGGTGGTGCTGGTGTTGGTTCGAGACCCATTCGACGGATGGAAAAGCATATACTATGGTAAGCGCTACCTATCTAGCAAGCTTCTGCCGACTTCGCGCTGACTCCCGGTGCCTCAGCCTTAGCACGAACAAACGTCTGCAAGAACGTTTCCGGATCCTGCGCCCCTTCCAGCACGTATTTGTCGTTGATGGTGAAGTTGGGCACCCCGCTGACGCCCTTGGCGTACGCCTCCTGCACCTCGCGGTCGACCTCCTCGCCGCCCTTGCCCTCGTCCAGCCACTTCTTGGCCTCGTCCCTGTCCAGGCCGGCCTTGGCGGCCGCATCGACCAGCATCTCATGCGATGTGATATCCAGACCCTCTTCCATGTGCGCCTGGAACAGCTGTGCGACAACCTTGTTCTGGATCTCGGGACCCTTCCGCCTGGCCAGCTGGAGGAGCCTGTGGGCGTCGCGGGTGTGGCCGATGTTGCCGCGTGCCTTGAAGGGCAGGCCCTCGGCGGCACCCATCTGCTGGAGGCGGGCGCTCATCATCTTGGCCCTCTCGGCGCCGAACTTCTTGGCCAGGTGGAGCTCGGCCGGGGTGCCCTTCTTTGGGAGGGTGGGGTCGAGGTAGAAGGGGTGCCAGGTCACGGTGAAGGTGTCCTGCTCGCCGTTGGGGACGACTCTTTTGTAGATGGAGATTGCCTTTTCGAGGCGGTTCTTGCCCACATAGCACTTGTTTGTGTTAGTGTCATGATATGAGAGGTATCTGTGGAATTGATGGGTGATGGGACTCACCCAGGGGCAGATGGGATCAGAGATGACATCGATCTTGAAGTTGGTCATCTTGGCTTTCCGCGCAAAGTTCATGGACGGTCACGAGTCACAGTGTGTTGAGATTAATGGTTAGAGTGGAAATAGGTGATTCAGTTTGGGCAATGGTGATGGCTTCATTGTTCTACATATGTATACGTCCTTTAGCGACCTGGAAGGTCCGGACGGGACTCCGCAGAAGCGGCAGACAGGCTGACAAATCCGACGTAACTGGGGGCTTCCATTCCGATGGGAGCGAGAATGCATGCGGGAAAGCGAACATGCGAGAAAGACGACTTGACTCCATGCGACTTCGCGTATACACCGCGTATGAATATCTGAGGGCTTGAAACTACCCCTGAGAAGTGATTCATGTCAGCCGCACGTGATGAGATGACGATTCCATGATTGAAGACTCCCGATCTTGTCAGCAATCGAGAGGGAAGCGATGGATTGCAACGGCGTGCCTAGTCCAATGGGTACAGTACGTGTACGTCACCCGTTGCAGGGGTCCAGCCTCGTTTTCAGGCGCCCACCAGCTGGACAGTGGACTCGATAGCGGGGCATTGTTCTGGCCGCAACTTGCAAGCCCACTGAAACTCTAGCGCCCAGCTCTAAGAGACCCCTGCTGCCAATTAGCGACTCTTGCTGCCCGGTCAACCACCACCAAAGTAAATAATACCGGTGGCTGGGTGACCAGACCACGCCTGGCACCACGCATCATCTCGAGACACACCAAAGGAGGTCGGGTCCAATTGTACTGCATACAGATTCCCCGTTCTAGCCTTTTCTCTCTCACATACTCCATATCCACCACCCATCAGCGGTTAACCCATGAGTACGTTCTTGCATTCCTAGCTTCAACACCATCGCCATTACTTACATCGAGCTATCTTTGCAGTTCACTGCTGTCAACTCCAAGCATCACTAGCAAGATTTACTTACGCGGGTGACTCCCCTAAACCTACCTACATCATCAAACTTGTGACGCTGTTAGGTGATCACTTAACCATCCTCTTCTAGAGCCGTCCGTCGTTCCTGAAACCCACCACGATCGATCACAACCGAGACAAGATCCCACGAGACAAGCTTCACAAGGGAGCACCCGTCCCGCATTCCTCTCCCACAGCTCCGCATCTTCGTCTCCAGAAAGGTCCCACCCCGACATTCCAGCGCTGCAGGGCCAGCGCCTTCTCAACCCGACCGTCAACTCCGGCGCGCGAGGGCCGAGGACGGGACTGGGGTCAAGTAACGGTTCAAAAAGAAGAGCGGGAGAAGATACACAGAGATGGCCGGTGAAAGATTTCAATTAGGGTGGTACCGTACGTTAATTATGCTCCTTCTCCGATGTATCTTGGTGCCATGGGCCTGTCATGACCGGTAGTTGGAATGTGGTTAATTCCATACACCCTCACGACAGGAATGTGTTCATGGCATATGGGACAGTCTACTAACGCATCTTCTGCAGGATGGGTACCCTTCCTAGGCTATCACCACGTGTTGATGATCCTCATAGCAGTGGCTATAATATTACTATGTGAGGCGACCTCTACCACACTGTCCACCATCGCCCATTCCTCCAGCCCTTCACTAACAAGATGTCTCAGCCCTACTCCTAGCAGGCTGCTCCTCCTCCTCCCCGCTAATGCCCGACATCTTCCTCCTCTCCATCTACTACGAACACTACACGGCTGTGCCCGACACCGCACAGGTCGACTACAACGTCAACACGGCCATCAGCAACATCGTCGGCGGCGCCCACCTCCAGGCGCGCGTCGGCTACTTTGGCATTTGCGTCAACCCGGACGGAGGGTCGTGGCTGTGCAGCAACAATGCCACGGCCCTGGCCAACGAGGTGTCTGTCGACCAGGACCCGCTCAACCTGATATGGCTGGCGAGCCAGTTTAAGGATATGATTGTGTTTCCATACCTGATGTATGCCTATTCCCCCTACCTTCTAGCTATTCTTTCATCTTTCTCTTATCCTTCACTCATACTGACAAATTCCCACAGAATCATAGCAATAATCTTCGCCTTCATCTGCCTCCTCCTCCTGGCCACCTTCCCCGGTTGGCACGAGGAGGAAGACTCGGAGGGCTCGGAGCGCGAGGTCAAGCCCTTCCCCTCCAGGCCCGTGTCGCAGATAGCGCTAGCCATCATCTTCATCGCCAGCATCTTCATCCTGGTCTCCGTCCTGTGGCAGCACACCGCCTCCGTGGCCGCGAGCATCATCGCCCAGGACTTCGGGAACGGGAGCGTCCTGTCCGGCGTGGGCACCAGCGCCATGGTGATGGGCTGGTTCAGCTTCACGCTGCTGATCATCGTTACGATTGGGCTGCTGGTGATGATTCTCAGTATCAGGGTTTTGGCGCAGATTATGGATTAGCACCTTGCTCTCCTTGGTTACGAGAAAAAGAATGACAGGAGGGGTTGGAAGGGGTAAAGCTGGGGGGTTTTGGGGGAGGCTGTGCAAAGTTCACGGCTGTTTTGACACGAGATCATGAAGGACTGGGGAGGGTTAATGATACGACAAACTATAGACTTTGTTGAGGGCAAGGGAAAGCGGTGGTCGAGGCCGTGATCTCGGGTCAGATACGCCGCGTAGGAAGGGATGTGTGTGTGTGTTTTTTTGGAAGCCAAGTCTGTCTGGATGTGGGGGAGATTCATGTATACAATGTTTTGTTTGACTGTGTTGGGAAGGGCATCTCCTCCAACAGACACATCCGTCGACAAGCAAGCAGCATCAGGGTCCGGAGTTAATGCTATTTTTGTGTTTGGTCTTTGTCTATATCGTATATACTTGGGAAGAGAGAATCGATTCTGATCTGTCAAGTGTTTGTGGTGTCAGTAGGTTTAGAAGACTCTTGTCGAAAAGGATTCAAGGTACGACGATGAGCCTTCACCTTTGAAGACAGTTTTCACGAAGTACGTAGTCAAGACGGCAATAATCAAGTTAGTCAGGGTCAAATTCGCTACCCAATACAACAAAGTTATACCTTGCGCCCAAACACCGCTGTCTAATACCCATTCTTGAGTCCAAGTCCAACACTCATCCCAGCGTCAGGGAGATAACAACAGCTAAGGAGGCCGCCTGAACGGATGCGCCTCCGTATTGAGCACCCAATCATCCAGACTTATCGTGTCTGGCGTGGCAAACAGCAGATAGAAGTACTTGAGCGTCTCGGCCAGCCAGAAACTCTCCATGTTATCCGTAAAGGTAACGGCCTTTGTCGACGAGACGTCGTCGATGGCGCTGTGGCCCGCGGACACCGTCGTGGCCGCTATCACGGACTCGAACATGCGCCACCCTTTCTCTTGCCACACCGGGTCGCCGGTTATGCGGTACATGTACCAGACTGATTCTATCGCTTCCGGGCTACAGAGCAGAGTTTGTTAGTGGGGATGACACAGAAGGAAGGGGGGGCAGTAGACGTACCGGAGGATATACCGCTTGTCGTTCAGCGATATGAATCCAGGCGGGAGATGTTCGTTGCGGATACGGTCCTTAACATACTCCTCGTGCGTCTGCGGCGGGATCGGCTCGGGTGGGAGGTCGGGTTCGTCGGTGAGAGTGGTCTGGCTGCTGTCAGCGGCCTCATAGTCGTGATGACCGGTGCTGTGACTCGTGGGAGTGTTGAAGTCGAGCTCCTCGCCGACTTTCTTGATCATCTCGCTGTCCTCCATCGTCTTGCGATTTCTCTCCAGGATGCTGTCGCTGGCGTCTTCGGCACTGCGCTTGTGCACAGACGATACCCCGTCGTCCTCGCTCCCGAAATCATACGCACCTTCACCAGAGGCAGTTCCGACTTTCAGATTCGTCGGTCCACCCTTACCAGGAAGCGTGTCATTTACCGGCCTCAGTTCCCTCTCCTCCTCAATCTCTCTGGCGGCAGCATCCACCTTGTCGCTCTTCTCCTTCTCCAGCTTCGCCTGCTCCGTGATATTCCTCACCTCCTCCTTCCAGATCTTATGCCTCTCGAGATAATCCGCCATCTGCTCATCCCGCCACGAGCGGTTCGGGTCCATCTTCTCGTGCCAGGCCGTCTCGTTCCACGCGCACTTGTCGATGCTCTTGCACGGCATCACCACCGAGCTCTCGGGCATGATGCCCGTCGGCATGATCTCGTACGCCCACGCGCACCCGTCCGCCAGCTTCTTGCCTATCTCCACATCCTCGTCCGACCCAAAGATCTTGCCGCCCAGGCCAAACATGCCGCCCAGGAAGCAGGTGAGATGCGTCACCTCGTAGTCGTAGCTGAGACTATCATCCGTCGCGCCATAGCTATACGCCCTCGCCGAGAACAGCAGATCCCGGCTCTCGTCCTTGATCATGGGCCGGTACAGCAGATACTTCTTGACGGCCTTGACCGTCTTCTCGTGCATGGTGCGGTACTTGGGCTCCAGCCCGCCCAACAACAAATACTGCTTGGGGAAGTACTCGTACGCCGAGTCCTGGCTGCCGCCCATGCTGTACGAGTCCGAGCCGTACCCGCCGCTGACCAGCCCTTGGGCCGGACAGTCCCACTCTGCCAGCGCGCCGTCGGCCTTGAGGGGCGCCGACCGGCTGCCCGCGTGCGGGTCTCGGCCTACCAGGGCGGGGATTTGGTCAGTGGTTGAGGCGTTTATGCCGCGCTTGCGTTGGTCTGCTTTCGCTCGGGCCTGTTCCCTTTCGAGAGCCAGCCCGGGTGAGTCAAACGCCGGCCCCGCACTGCCAGACTTCTCAGTCGCAGACCTCGACTTGGAACCGGCTTCGCTCCCATGCTTTTCCCCGTCCTCCCCACCAGCAGCAGCAGCAGCTCTACCCTCAGGCACGTATCCCACAACCTTCTCCTCCTCTTCCTTCTCAGCCTCCAACCTCGCCTGCTCCTTGGCCGCCCGACTCTTCTCCTCCGCCACCTTCAGATTCAGCGCCGTCCGGTTGCACCCGCTGGCATCGACGTTCTGCGGGAAGATGCCGTCCAGCGCGGTGCCCCTGCGCTGCCACTCCTCGAACGCGTCCGTGATCCGCGCCACCGCGTCGTAGAACCTGTCCTCGCCCGTCAGCTGCGCCAGCCGCGTGAACTCCATGCTCATGCTCCCCAGCTCCGCCACGGACGAGCTCGGGCTGGCCCGGTGCGGCTGGCTGGCGTACTCGGGCCTCCAGTTGTAGTACAGCACCGGCATGCGGTTGGGCGTGTCGAACACCCCCATCAGTATCTCTGCCAGCTCGAGCGCCTTGTCCAGCAGGATCTTGTAGGGGCCCTTGTGGCCCCCCGACACGTCGTAGGCCGCCAGCAGGCCGCCGAGGTACCGGATTATGGTCTCGAAGACGGGAATGTCGTTCCTGTAGGGCGTGGTAGTGAAGTCGATGTCGGCCACGGCCTTGACGGCGTCGTCGAACTCGTCCCTCATGTCCATGATCCAGAGCGTGTCGAGGGCGTCCACCAGCGTGGCCGCCCAGCCGCAGAACGGGTCGCGCGGCTTCTTGCTCACGGGCTGCACCTCGTCGTGCGTCCAGGCGTACTTCTTGTAGCCGCCCCACGCCCGCTCGGCCTCGGCCTTCACCTTGGCCAGGCGCCGCTCGCGCTTCTCCTTGGCCGCGGCGGATTCGGGGGCGAAGGCGGCTTGGATCGTGGGTATGTGTTTCGGCTCGCCCGTGGGCAGCTTGATGAGGGACTCGGTTGGGACGGGGAAGAATTCGGATTGCTTTTGCCAGTGGACTGTGGTAGGGGCCGGAGTCGGCGCTTGTGAGGATTTGCTGGCGCCTTTCTTTGTGGCGAAGGTGTCGTCGTCGTCGCCGTCGTTTGTGGATTCGATCAGGACGGGGGCCTTTGTAGCCTTTGCTGCGCCGGCTTTGGAAGTTGTCGTCCCGAGTTTCTCGAACTTAGCCCCCGTGTTCTCTGCCGCTGCTGCCGCGGCCGTCTTGACAGCGGTGACTGGTGGTATCGCATAGTCCTTGTAGCCATACTCCTCCTTCAAGACGGGGATCTCGATGTTCTGCTCCTTCGAAGGAGGCTGCCGTTGCGGCTCGTCGTCAGGGGTGGCGCCCCTGTACGAGTCCGAGTCACCGGCGGGCTTGACTTTGTCCGTAGGCGGTTGGTACGTGGGTGGTCTGATGTTGGTCTCCTTCTTGTCGCCGCCCTTGGCCTTCTGCGGCAGTGACGCAGACGGCTCCCAATTTGCGTTCCTACCGACTTGGAACAGCAGGACGAGGATGATGAAGGCAGATACCACGAACACGCGGTACCTCCTGAAACGGGGCATGGTGGTGGTGCGCCCGTGGCTGCTCGCGTGAGCAGCGCTGTGCGGGGGAGAGTGGTGAAGAAGCCTCGAGGGAATGGACTATTGGCGCATCGCGAGAGAAGAGCTGATGTCAGACGGACCTGTCGAGGAGACACAGATACAGCAAGAGTCTAATCCAAAAAACTCGCCCGGCGGGAATGGCGAAGTCGGCCCGGAACTGGATACGAGGTCCGTGAAGGAGGACAGACAGCGGTACAGGGACTTCGGCAACACACCTCGCAATGTCATTACCTTGAGAGACCTCGTCTACCTAAACCAACGACAGACAGACAGCAATCACTTGTTCTTGTGAAGAGCGAAAAAGGAGGGACGGAAGAGAGAGATAGAGAGAGAATGGATAAAACTAACTGCCTAGGCAAGAAGATCGGTGCATAGCTATCCAAGCTCCCCGCAAGACACTATATTTCCATGCCATCACGAGGGACAGAGACAAGAGTAGCCGAAAGAGGCCAGATGCGACGGGACCGCCATTTCGCCAAGACTCGGCGTAGCAAGGAGGCAAACAAGAAAGGATCCGGACAAATAAGAGGGTAAAGTTGACCTGCCAAGACTTCAATCAGTCCAGTCTGGCGAGACGGAAGCGGTAGCGGGCTTGGCATACTGTGTGTGTCCTCAGTAGTAGTGTATACGTGTAAGTCTGTGTACTATGTCCCTCTATACATATTGCATAGTACTTTACCATAAGGTAGGTACATTAGTGTGTCTCACTCCCACAAAGAAGAAGAAAAGTTCATGGATGAATTGAAACATGGGGAGAGGAGTAGTCATGATACTGTGTGCTAAGGCCGGGCCAGTCGTCCAATAACATCCAGAGCCTGGCCTCGCTGCTGGTCCGGGGACATCTTAACAACCTTAATCGGCGTACATATGTGTACACATACACTAGAAGTAATAAGGTAGGTCGAGATTCCCCCTTGCCGTGTCTTCCGACGGCTGCAGATTCTGGGAGTCAAAAGAGGCTGCAGCGGAGGGAGGGGCTTATTTGTTTCTGCGGCCCAGGGTCCCTGGCCACCTTTTGCCTTTACGGGCGACAAGGATGTCATCGTTCCGAGGTGGCTTTTATGGTTGGACCCTGGAAAATGAGAGGTGGCTCCTGAAGCTGTCAGATCGTCAGCTTTACGAGCGCTGTTTCTCTCTCTCTCTCCTTGAATGTATGGCGGTCGTTCTACGAAGGGATTGATCTGTTCATGAGGACATCACCGTCGTCCGCCAGCTTCAAATGGAAGCCATACAGCGTAACCTCAATGCATCGTGGCCATTCAATAGCGGCAACGCTAGCGACCCGTTCCAGGCAGGTCGATCGACCCCGGTATTCAGCCGGCATATGACCCGCATGAGTTATGCTCCGGTATGAACTGCACCGGATCCGTTTCCCCAGCTAGACCACCTCTGCGGCGCCGGCAAAAACTTTCTAAGGAAACAAGCTTCAAGAGCAGGCAGGAAGCATGGATTCGGAAACCGGTCCTATTCTCTCGCGCGACCATGTAACAAAATAGGTATCCCAACAAGTAAGAGAACAACAGCAGGCAAAGCACCAGTCTCGCCTTTCTCTCCAGCCCATAAACCAAGACACCTATAAACGTAATCCAGCGGCAATGAACATGTGCCGTGAACCCAATGGACCTAGTCCTAATAAGTCCCCCGAATCTTAGCATAAAGCTCCGTATCAAAAAAGTTGTAGTTTGGATAATTCGTATCCAAGTCGCAGAACGGGTGCTGCGACAGCAGCATATCGGCAGTCGGCCGCTCAGTCGGGTTTCTGTCGCATCTTATTAGCTCTGCTCTCTTCTCTTTCTCCTTGTCCCATTCCATTTCACAACCCGCTTCTCCATCTCAGTCGAGGGGAAGTCAAACTTACACAGTGAAACAATCCAACATGAAAGCGATAGCCAGCGGGCTGATCTTCTCCCGAATCTCGTCCGGAATAGGCGGCATCTCCCCGTTGGCAATCTTATAGATGGCTCCCACGGCCTCTTCCTTGCTCCAAGGTCGTCGACCGGCAAACATTTCTAGAACCACGCACCCCAGAGACCAGATGTCGACCTTGGCGCTGTACCCCTCGCCTTGAGACCGGATGACCTCGGGCGCCATCCAGAACACGCTGCCCTGCATGTTGTTGCTCTTGTCGTTGCCGTAGATGTTGTCCGTCTTCTTGCTGATGCCGAAATCCGAGATCTTGCACGTTCCGTCGAGGTCAAGGAGGATGTTGTCCGCTTTCAGATCCCTGTGCAAGATGCCCTCGCGGTGCAGATATGCCAGGCCAGAGAGCGTCTGTCTCGTAAGGGAAGAAACGACGCTCTCCTCGAACTTGCCGTGTTTGCGTAGGCAGGACCCGATCGAGCCACCAGAGATATACTCCAAGAAGATGGAGATGCTCGTCTCCTTCCGCTCGCAGCCGAGGTACTGCACAATGTTCACGTGGTCGAGATGCTGCATCGTGTCAATCTCCTGGTCCAGCGCAGCTACCATCTCGCGCATCTTGTTCTTGTCGCCCTTGGCGGCATTGGGGTTGACCTCCACCTCTTTGACTGCCAAGAACTCTCCCGTCGTGGCGTTCATACCAAGGTACACCCTGCCGTACGTGCCCTTCCCGATCAGCTGACCCTTGAACCACCGGAACGTCGTCTGCCGCTTCGGCAGCGTGTCTTGAGTGGGGAGGCTGTCCTGCGGGATCGTCGTCAGCCCCATCGCCGCGTTGATGGATCCCCGCTCGGGCCGGATCTGCTCAATCTTGTTGCCGAACATCTTTGTGCTCTTGCGGCGCATGAGGTTGCTGTTCAGGTTGGCGCTGGCGCTGGGCATGGGCGGCGGGGCGCCAGAGCCGCCCATCTGCGCCGACGTCTGAGTGTAGCGCTTGTTGGCCTCGTGGGCGCCGCGGGCTACTTCACGGATGGACTTCATGCGGCCGAGACCGCCCGAACGGCGGATGCTGCGGTGCGCTACTGACTGCATGGATACGGGGCGTGACTCGAGGGCTTTGAGAGTCGATTCGTCGGAACCGAGCGTGTCGCTCTCGTTGTAGAGGATAGACTGCCTGTGGGAAGCCAAAGAAGATGGTCCGCCGGTCTGTTGCGCTGGCGGCTTGCTCGTGTCGGGCGAGTTCTCGTCCACTTCAGCGATGGGCGACGGTCCGGCTTCTGACACTGCGGCCTCTTCGCCTTCTTCCAGCACCGGCTGGTCGACATCCAGATTGGGAAAGAAGTCCTCGAGATTGTTGATCAGCGCGTCGGTAGGTGGACGATTGGCCCAGATATCCTTTTCCATGAATGACTTGCGTCGGGCCAGCTTGCTCTCCTTATCGTCCGACTCCCAACTTTCGGTCGCGGGTGTTGAGGGCGTCTGGCGTGAGGAGCTCTTGGAGCTTCGCGTGCTCGGCCGATCGTCGTTGTCGAGATCGGGAGTTTTCAGTCCGGCACTCGAAGGTGATGTAAAGGCCACCGACAGGTTCTTCCTAGACCTATTCGTGTTCACCCTCAAACTCGGCCGCTTCCCGCCATTCCCGTCCGACTCGCCGCTATCGCCGTCGAAGCTCTTCTTCAGAGCAGCAGTTTTGCCCGTGACACCGGAGCTGCGAGAAGAGATCGGCACGGCGAAGAGCCCGTCGTCGGAGTCATCGCCAGAGTCATAGCCTTCAGTAGCAGGGCGAGATTGCGGACCCTTCGCGAAGCTGACCTCGCTCTCCTGGAACTCGACGTCCGGGCCCTGCGACTTCCGCCTGCCGCTCGGGTGGTGCCCGCTACTAAAGTCGCTCGGCTGTCTGCTTGCACCCGGACTGACATCGCCGGGCGACGGCACGCGCTGTGGTTGTGCTGCTTGACGGATCTTAGCGACCGTTCCATGCTCTGGTTTGCTTACGTAGAGAGGGCCCAAGTTATCGCCCTCAACGGCGCGAGAGCCCAGAGGCGTCCCGCCAGGGGAGTAGTCTGGCACAACAAATGGTAAGTTGCCGCGGCTCCAAGTCACGGAACCGGGCGATCCGGGGGCTTTGGGACTGTTTCTACCCGAGCCGGACCCGCTGCACTCCCCGAAATTGACAGTAGACATGGCTCCCTTACCTTTTTCTGTAAGCTCGCTGTTTGTAACAGGTTGTGTGAAGGACCGAACAGGGGACATTGCTTGCGATCCGCCGGCGACGGGGTGGCCCACGCCGCCGAGTCGGGCACCCATGCCGACCAACAGCCCGCCGATACCGCCGGAAGGCTGCGGCTGTGCGGCTTGGGCTCTCCTCCGCTGCCGTTCGTGGAGCTCCTCTCGCAGGTCGGAGGACGTGCGACGTTGGTGCTCGAAACCGTCGACTTGTGGTATGCGCATACCTTGGCCGGTCTTCTTGCTCAGTGAGTTAGCTTTGATCAAAGTGGCAGACGGATCGCCAGGTGGTGCGGGTGCCTTCCGCTGAGGGAACAAGACATCGGGCTTCTTGTCCTCGTACGGTGAGAGACGTGGCTGATCGAAGTTGACGTTCCTGCCCACAATACCGTAGTTTGAATCCGACGGACTCGTCTCTTTCATAGTCGCTTGTTTCCGTTTAGCCAGATATTCCTGTTGTTTACGGAGTTGCTCCGCCTTGTAAGCCATTGCTTCTACGCTCGGGACCTTTTCATCCCTCTCTCGCCTTTCGCCCGATATTGTGTTCTGTCTGGACGTTGGCGGAGAAGAACTTGACCTTTGCCGCTGCCCGTCGAGCGTGGCATATGCTTCTTGATCCATTGCTGCCTGAGCGTACGAACCGGCTGGCTGCGGGGCTCCGGCTGGTCGGACGAAAAACTTCAGACTTCCAAGAGTATCCGCGTTGAGCTTCTTGTGTGCCAACAGCTTGTTGTCGTCAAGAGGTTCGTCATGGTCCGCTTTTCCTAGCTCGGTGAGATAAATTTCCGTGTTCATGTATTCGTCTATTCCAAGGTTCCGACAAATGAGTTGTCGGATGTCTGCTGGTGTCTCCAGGTCCGTCACGTCGACCATGCGATAGTTCCAGTAATCGGCCGTAGCCAGGACGTAAACTCGCGGTGACCTGACCTGGGAGCCCCGCAGTGTAGATCCGCCCAGTGTTGAGAGGCTCGAGGCCGGGCGGTCAAGCGAGGCCTCGCTCGCATGGCCCGCCCTGCTCCCGAGCGACGATGGCTTGAAGACCATTGGGCTAGTTGGAGATTCATGATCCTCAGGCGACGGGAATGCGCCGTCCTCCTTCTGCTTCTTCTTCCTCCCGAGAAAGGAGAGGAAAGACTTGCCCTCCTTTGCGCTTCCGGGAGGAGTCCCAGCACTGCGCTCTCCGGAGTCGGCAGGCGACGGTCGACCGCCGCTCTCCTGCCCATGTCTCCGGCCATGCGGGTCCCCGTTATGCACCAATTCCGCTATGCTCATGCCATTCTTGAGCAATTGGCTAGCCTCGGCTGGGACACCTGACCCGTAAATTGCCGCGTTTGAAGACACAGAATCCGTACTGTTCCGTGGCCGGTGGCCGAACCGGGCGTTACGTGGGGAGGCCGATGCAACTGCGCCAACTGAAGATGAGAGTTGTGGACTTCCACTTGGACTGCTCCTGCCCCCCAGCGCTTGTTGCATGCTGCGCATGGTCCCACCTTCAGGCAGTTCACTCGCACTAGGGCTGCGGCGCCGCGACCCGTCGATGTCAATGTTCTTCATGATGGTCCTATGGTTTGCATCAGAGCTCATCGTGCTATTCGTCAGCGTAGGCATCGTCGTCGATCTCGATTGCGAGTATCTCCGTCCGCCAAATCCAGGCCCCGGTGCTTTGATGGGCGTCTGCGCGATAAAGTTAGCTCTGCATGCAAGATCGGCACCTGAAATCTCTACTGGAACTTACGTTAGGGGAATCTGCGGAATCACCACCGGCGCTCGTAGGATTAGGCGCGCCGGAAGACTCTGCGCGCGCATGAGAGGGCCTCTGTGAGGACTCGGTCGGCCGTCCGGTGATGATGACCCGGATGAGTCGGCGCATCCTCTTGCCCTCTTCACGCTCGCGGGCCTGATCCCAACCGGTGCCACTATTGCTACATTCCTTTGCCAATCTGGGATAGACCTCCTGGTGCATCATGCCGAAGTTACCGCGGCCCGCCTGCCTTCCGCCAAGCTGCAGGAATTGAGCTCCGTGGAGGTTTAAGTTCTTGAAGGTCTCCTGCCAGTCCTTGGAGAAAGAATTGGCCTGCAGCCACTGCAGAACCTTATCCATTGTCCACTGGGCTGCGAGCTCGGGCGGGATTCCAGGGGCTGCTGAGCTCGCATTGCTCATCATCGAGGTTCCTGCAGCTCCGCCAGCCATCAATCCTTGCTGTTTCTGTATTGCAGTGGCATATAGGTGGTCTCTATTCGCAGTTTCGTTCAAAGGCGTAGACAAGGTGTCGTTTGAGTTCTGATTTTGTTGCATGTTCCAGTTGTGCTGAGCTTGAGCCATAGCGATTGCGACAGGGTTATTGTCCTCGTCTCTCATGCCCAGACCGGGTATGCCAACTCCTTCACCATATGTATCCCCTTGCGGAATGTATGTTGCGCTCATCTGCTCACTGGGAGGTGGAGGGGGTGGAAAAGGCAGGTTTCCGCCAGGATAGCCCTGAAAATGCAAGGTAGGGTTGTATGTCTGATGTTGACCAGCTGCGCCTGGAGGAGGCGGAGGTAGCTTCAAGCCGTTCTGTGGATTGTACATGTTGCGGCCCCAAGCTGCTTGCCACGGCGCTGTTCCCAAGGCACTTGACGGAGGAAGGGCACTGTTTGGGAAGGAGGTCATGGTGTTCATAGTGTAGGGGCCACCCGGTGGTGGACCAGGAGGAGGAGGCATCATGCCGGCTGGGGCGCTGGGATAGCGCGGCGGCGGAGGAGGGATGTTCATGAGGTTGCCCATCTGCCCAGGCACAGGGGGCGACATAGGGGGCGGCGGTGGCACCTGGAAGGGCCGTGAGCCGTTTGCTTGTGGATTTTGATACATGGTGGGCGGTGGTTGCTGCCGTGAAGAAGGAGGAGAAGGAGGAAGACCCCGATCAGGGGCGAGTGTCAGGCCGCAAGGAGTCGAACCCGGTTCCTAAGGACGGTGTTAGGAAGCCGGGAGCGGTCGAAGCCCTCGGTGGCAGTTTCGGGGAGGTCAGTGTCGGCAGGTAGGAGGTACGTCGCCGAGCACCGCAAGGTACCGTCGATGCTGGCAACCACGTTTGTATAGAGGACGGGTTGAGGGGGCTGCGAGGGGGGTCGGAGAGGCAAGTTGTATAGCCGCCTCCTTCAGCGGAGGGAGCTAACTGATGGATTCGAGGCAGAGCGTTGTCGCGCACTGGTCATGCTCGGAGCTCATCGCTCGCAAACATCTGATCGAGTGGTGGGGAGCAGGAGGGGGATGCGCATTATCGAGATGGTCCGTAAAATAAACTTCCGTCGTTAAAAGCTCAGATCAGATCAGATCAGATCAAATAGACAGGACTAGGGTAGGCACAAGATGCGAGATGCACGATGCGGCGGATGGGGGTCCCGCCTTGCCAAATGCCGCTGAAAAGGAAACTCGTCCTTCCCTTGGGGGCGATGATGTAGGTATACCTGTAGACAAAAGTCTCTTGAATCAAAATACGGACTTAAAGTCTAGAGGTAGAGGTAAGGTCATCGATGCCGTGCCCTCTTCGGGTTCCAGGTTACCATTCCCTCTCCTCGTCGTCTCGTCTCGGCGGCAAGGCGCTTACGGGTTGGCCGCTCAATCGACTACCTTACCTTAGGTATGTACATGTACCTTAGTACCACTGCAGAAGCTGCCCTTGCCGATGGAGGAGGAGCCACGGCTGCCGTTTTGCTGCACGAGGGTGGAAACCAGCGGACCGCCCTAGCGAATGGGACGGTGGGACCTGCGCTCCAGCCAACGAGAACTTGGAATGTCTCGAATGCAGATGCGGTGATTCAGAGAGAGAGTTGCAGAGGTGGTGCAACGGTGCTTCAAATTCAAAGGAAGATAAGACTATTAATATCGAATGTTTCTGTCTGCCTGTCTGTCTGTGTCGCTGCCCTAGGTCGATCAGATATCCGACACCGACGGGACATGGAGTCATTGCCAGTTACCAAAGTACCGTGCCTTATATGAGAAGAAACCAGTCCAAGTACCAAAGGTAAGGTGCTGGGTACCTGTAATGCCTTCCAGTTACAGGGAAGGAAGGAAGTCGTCTGTCTGCTCTTTCCTGCAAACCACGGTACCAACACACCAACTCCCAGCCACTTTCTCGTATCGGCGTTAGCTCCTTCCTCGTTTCTCTGCCGCGACCGGGGAAATACAACCGGGGAAAGGGCAACCAGGGATATCTGCCTTTACCGTACTTAGTACTACGTAAGGTATGGTATTGCGGTAAACCTACTAGCGCCAGCAGGGACTGGGCTGAGCGCCATTCACCGTACCTTGCCAGCCTGCATTACAAAACTCTCTTTTGGCGCCCAGCCACTTTGTAGTACACATAAGGTAAGGGGCCTTATTTCAGAACATGCTGATTGATCGATATTCACCCACTTTACCAAGCGAAGTTCTTGCCGACGGATGATTTCACCTTGAGTAAGGTACCTTGGCCTGACCAAGGTCTAGGTCACTACAGGTAAAGGTAGGTAAGGTACCTGAATGTTAAATGTAGGTACCCGACCTTCCATGCCATACCCTCTGTGTAGTCGGTACCTCGGGGTCAGGCAACATAAAAACGATGGCCCAACACACTGCGCATCGTTTTCTGTCCGTGACGCTTGAATGAAGTAAGTAAGACGCCTAACTTCGTCACGATAGACTCGAACTGCTTGATTAAGAATGGAATCTCATTAAAGGAAATGCAAATGATCCCCAAATCCCCGGGAGCGCAACGAACTGTGGGATTGAACAGGTGCTCATTGTTCGCCCACCACAGTACGAGCTCAATACAAGAACTCGCTCCAGGGCACCCGCAGTCTGAGTGTGTGATACCAGGATAACTCATCATCGTATATTTGTTCCAAAAACCACCGGCTATTCGATGCTAGGTACTCATCGCTCAGTACCGTAGAATACCTTATGAATATTGCACCGTAGAATCCCAGAAACCCAAAACTCCAGAAAACAACGCCATAGATAATGTTGTCCCTCTCTCCCCCTCCGCCTTCTTCTAATATCGATACATCTTACATCACCTCACATAACACTACAAGACCCAATACCCCTCCCAAGCGCCTCATAGTAACCCCCCTCCTCCTCGTCCTCACTAGAATTGTACTTCCTCACCAACCCCGTAACCCGGATCCTCTGCTCCCCATCGCCATGCCACCACCTGAGCCGCTGCACCAGCGGCCCCTCGTCCTCGTCGCTCGAGATCTCCCACTTCCCGCTGCTGACCTCCACCGTACACCCGTCCTTGGGGAAGTGGTAATCCGGCAGGAACAGCGTCGTCGGCGCGTCCTTGCCCGCCTCTGACTCTGCCAGGAGGGAGAGGTTGAACTCGCACCTCTTCAGATCGAAGTAGTAGCCCGTTATCGTTCCGGCCACGGCGATGGGCGCAGGCCGGACGAAGGCTTCCGCTGCGCGGTACCCCGTTGTGCTGGACGGCTGAGGGACGGAGGATATGGAGGCGTTGGTCATCGTCCTGCGCAGGTTGGCGGGCGTCACGCCCGTCTCGGAGTCCACATCTTTGCGGATTGAGGATGGGGTGGGGGAGGCGGAGTCTACGGACAGGAGGTCGTTGGTCGACGCCATTGGGTCCGGACTCCTGGGAAGAGGGGATACGGGGAGCGGCTTGTCGTCTACTGAAAAGATGGATAGGTCTTCTCCGTTCCATTGGTCGCCTCTTTCGTGGTCATTCTGCGGTAGGATATTAGTGAGAGAACGGGGGGGGGGAGTAGCGGAAAGAGAAAGCGTACCTGTGTCATGTATAACCACAGTGTATACCCTTCCAACCCAGAGGCTTCCACGGCAAAGTGGTTCGCGTCCATGGCGGACGACTGGCTGGTGTAGTCGCCCGTCTTGTAGGCGTGCTTGTCGTCCATGTCGTACGGGATGCCAAACTCGGTCATTATACAGGGGTGATTGCCCAGGTTGTCGATGCCCTCCTGCCGCATGGCCGCGTGCTGGTCCCTGAAGCAATTCCTGATGGCTGTTTCGCCGAGCTTGATCCCCAAGGCGGGCGTCCAGTACCGCCCACGCAGGATGCCGATGACGTCGACGTTCCATGTCCGGTTCCACTTCTTGGTCATGAGCGTTATGCCGTCGTACCAATGTGGTGCGTAGACGATGTTGTTCTCGTCGTCTGGCGTCCCCTTGATCCTGGGCGGTATCTCCATTGTTGGTCCCTGGAGCAATATGATCGCCTCCTTGTGATGCGTCCGGATGGTGTCCCGGTATTTCCGGTAGAAGTCCAAGAAATGGTTTTGCGCATAGTACGTGTAATCGACCTTCTCTCCGGTCTTAGGGTGTATGCCAAAGTAGTCCTTTTTGAGTAGTGTGTCCGTTGCAGGATCCCACACGCCGTGTTGCGCCCACAGACACTCCCCCAGCTTCCATTCCGGATCTCTCTTCCACCCGTAGCGTGAGTCGTCGTAGCCCTCTGGCAGCCACGCGACCTCGCCGTGCGGATCGATGAGAGACCTACCGACTTTGTACGGGCCTAGGCCGCCCATATCCCAGGTGTCGACCTCACATGCCCTTCCGGAGCCTGTAAGGATCGTCTGCCATATGGTCGGACATGTTCCCTTCTTGAGAGCCTGTTCTTTGGGGATCACACTTATATCCTCGTTTCCGATTATACCTCTATTTGGCTCGTTGAGCGTCTCCCAGCCAAACACGATATCATTCTCGATATCCCCGGCTTCGTGTATCCGTTGAGCGAGATGCCCGCAGGCCTTGAAGAAGTGCGACTGTAGGTAGTCTTGTATGTTGACGCCGTCGATGATGCACTTTGGCGCGAAGTCCTTGCCGCCAAAGAAGAGGGTGAACATGGTGGCGGCCGCGAGTCGGTAGTAGTTGGTCGACCAGATCATCTTTGGAAACTGGGCCGGATCGGGGTAGGTATTGTGCACGATGGCTGCTTCGGTGGCGGCGAAGCTCTGGGGGTTGAGGCCGGCTGCGTACAGAGTCCACATTGGAGCCCCTGAGCCGCCGGTGAATCGAGACCACTGTGAGGCACAGCGCGATCAGCTTCTGGACCCGACGCATTTGAATTGAAGCGATTAAGGGTCGACGACTTACGACATCTTGGTGCGGATCCATGAATATGTAGAAGCCATAGTCCCTGGCCACCCTGAGCACTTCAATAGTATGCTGTATCCATTGCTCGTCGTAGATGCCCGGACCAGCCGCCTCAATGGCCTCCCAGGTGAAGACGTAGCGGATGGTGTTGTAACCGTAGCGCTTTAAGCGCGAGAAGTGCAGAGGAGCATCCTCCTTGGTAAATGGTCGCTCGCGGAAGTTGACATTGTCGCCGTCGAAGAAGTCGAAAACGATGTGCGACGGTTGCCAGGGCTGGCTTGGGTACTTTGCGTCGCCGGCAACGTTGATACCCCTTAGAAGTACCTGCCGCCCATGGCCGTCTCGAAACTTGCCGTCTTCGATCTGGAGACGGAGAGGTGACATAACTGTCCTTCTTGCAAGCAAATAAATGACAAACAAAAGGGAAGCGAGCGAGTGTCGTCGCGACCTTTTTACACAGGACCTGTGGTATGTCCTCGGAACGACAAGGGTTCAAGGCTGGCGATCGCTCATCAGGGACGGTGCTTGGCGGCAGGGGATACTAATTTAACTGCGTGTTGCGGATTCAATGACGTCCTTGTACAGCTAAGAGTCAGGTTGGTGCCCGTCATTCAGTGCCCTTGCATTTATTTCGACAGAGAGATGAGTCCAGAAGTTCAAACAACCGAAGAATAAGGTACTTTTTCCAACAAGACAGTCAGGAAGCAACGGAGCAGCATAGCATGAAAGCACCTCTTATATATATAACTTTTTCATCTCTGTGGTCGATACATGATCAAGGTACCTTACTCAGACATGCTCCTTTCCCACAGATCTTGGTTGATGTCACCTGGCACTGTCCAGGGCAGTGTTGTTACGCTGAATCTCCAGCAGGGCGGGTGTCCCGTTTGCCGTCGATTGGACCTTTGCTGCACCTGAGTGGGGCAATACGCTGCCGCGGTTTCCCCGGTTGGCAAGCTGCCGTCCTGGCCGGCAAAACTCCGCCAAAGCTTCGGAATTAAGGTAACGTAATCGTACCTTACCCCAGATAATGTAAGTACGTCGCAGTTCACCAAAGGTTGGCAGCCGGTTGCCAGCCAGGAGCCAATAACACTTGGAAATTCCCTGTTCAGCCACTTGATGCGTGAAGGTCTGTCACTATGGTACTCCCAAGGGTTAAGAAGTTCGCTCTTCTATTTTCTCGACGTCCCAAGTGCGTGTGGTTGAGATTAGCTATCCTGATTAGTTGTCCTCGTTAACGCCCCAGTCATATATGCCGAAGATGCCCGAACTTTATCCTTCAAACTCACACTCGACTTCGTCCTCAAGCCTCACCGTGTAACTCCTCATGGAACCCTCTCGCTTCTTGTCAGATGCCGCAGCGGAATAGAGACTCTAACCCTCTTTTTCCACCATGTCCTTCGAGCTGGCCGCTGTTGCGGATCATTCCCAGCCGCCTCCCTGACGGGAGGACGATCCGGACTCTGAGGGCTACCCACATCTGTCGCTGTCCTATGGGCCGGCTCTTGATTCAGCGAGGACGATGCCAAGGAGGCCTCAGCTTCCCATCTCTGCCTATGTGCGTCCCTCAGAGCCTGCCATCGTCGTTGTCTCTCTGCCTCTGCTTGGCTGGCTGCTTCCCGTTGAGTTGCCGGCAGAGCAAGAATCTCGTCTCGGATCCGATCTCGTCTAGACAGCTCCCTTTGAACCATCTCAGGACCGAAAGCATTCAACGACACCACTGTTTTGTTGCAACGTTAGCCAAGAACGCCGAGAGCCGAGTGTCTCTTTTTCTTACCATCTTCCAAGTATTCGTCTTCCAGTCCGCTGAGCGTGTCGCAGAACCGGCCAATGAGCCGGATGTTGCAGAGTTGGAACAGGTCCTGCTCCGAGTCTGTGTCGAAGAAGCAGTTGCTATGCTCGGTGAACACGCGTGTTTCGAACAGATAGTCGTTGCTCAACACCACATCCACGCACAAGTCATCCAGGACATGGAAGTTGCAGCGAACCGTCTTCCCCCCGACGCTCCAAGGTACGTCTCGTACGACACCACTCGTCCATGTAGTACTGCCGTCGGCAAACTCGACCTCGAGCCAGTTCTCGCAACAACCGTCAATAGTCAGCCCGATCCTCTCGGCATACTCTCGAGAGATGAGCATCACGTCCGACCCCGTATCCGGGAGCGCTGGCGTGAGATGGCCGTCGAGGTATCCCCACAGGCGCTGCTTCTCCTCGCCCAGCAGCCTCAAGCGCAGTCGCTTCGGCAGACCGACGATTCTGGACTTGATGCGGGAAGCAAATTTGGTCAGCGTCTGCGTCGCTCTCAGGAACTTGTTCCCCAGGACGAGACTGTGTACGCTTCCAGGAAGGACCCAACACTCCAGCATCTGCGCGGTCGATTCTCCGGAAAAGGTCCACGGCACCCGAACCATCCCAGGCGATGTGGCCAGTTTCTTGTTGGCGAGGTGTATTGTCCTTCCAGTACCTGGAGTGACATTGAGGCCGAGCCTGGACGCCATGCTCGGCGAGATGAAGCACATGTCGGCACCGCTATCTGGGAACGCTTCCAAATGAGTCCGACCCAGCTGCCCTTGGATGAAATACTGTTTGCGTCCTGAGGAGAAGTCGGAGGTCCGCCTTGAGAACCTCGACCACATCTGCAGGGCCGTTGATGAATTCTCTACAGCGGTCGGAGGCGCACTACCTTCCCCGAGCACGCTAAAGACTTCTAGAAGCTTTCTCTCCTCCAAGGCGAGATTGCCCCAAAACTTACTGCCATATAATCCGCTGCTTCCGGCTGTGGGCTGCCTATCAGCCCACTTAGGCCCGGTCCACGGTGCCCAAATTGGAGATGGGGGCTGAATATCCGTCCAGAAGATGCCAGAGTATGTCGTACCAAAGTCTATGCCAACGGCCATGAATTTGTCCTTAGTCGGGTCGTCTGTCTTGTTCATGGACTGGTCGCGCTCTGCTGCGTTGGGCTCGGATGAGCCAGGACCTGCTGATGGATTCATTTCTGCTTTTTATGCTGTACTGATGGCTAAATCATACGACGAAGGTCCTGGATCTGGGTTGCTGGATCCGTGGAATAAAAGTTGGGCGTTAGCTGACTGTTATCGTGACCTCAAACTAGCCTCGCTGTATATAAGTAGCGGCGGCCGGGCCCTTAGTCCGTGCTTGCTACGATTGATCCGCTCCAGGAAGGTTGTGGCACGCAGAGAACTTTTAAAACGTTCGCTCAGCTGGGGTTATACTGTTGGCGATATAACTGTCTTGAGTCAGGACCGGGCGCGTGTTGTGTTTCTGTCAGGCCGAGGCGGTTTGAGCAAGGCTGATCAAAGTTAACTCCTCTGAGTATGTCAGAAAGAATGAGGTCGATCAAGCGGAAAGAGGATTCGATCAGAGTAAAATGTCTGGTCCAAAGCCTCGCACAGATTACTGTATCGAGTCGTTATCGTTAGCCCACGTGGGACTGCAGGCACTGCCACCACGGGCGTTCGGTCAGGCTCCCTTAGTCCATCGGCCATGCACCTGATTCGGGCGTTTGGTTTGCGGTGAGTAAATGTAAATTCTTGTTAATCAGAGAGACGCATAAACACTCCTGACGGTATTCCTCCAATACAAGTCCAGCCTCACAAGTGATCCCCAGTCCCACGACCTTTTCATCGAGGCCGGCCCTTTGCCTACATCTATGAATGAGGGCATAAACTCGGGCGACAGTGGTTCAACCGCTCTGAAACAGCGAAAAGAAGGATTCGCTGATGTTGCAAGATGGATCGCACTGGATGCTGACAGCGAGACCTCCATTTACCGCAAATTCCATGAGCTTGCGGCGCGGAATCTTCTCTACCTGCAGGCCGAGCTCCTCGTCCTCGAAAAGCAACTAAATGAGCTGGATGAAGATGACGCAAATACTGATGACATGGACCTGAAAGATGCTGCGAGGACGTGGGAGATCCTGACAGAAAGATATGCAGTCGGGTTGGAAGATGCAAAGGTCAGAAAGGAGCTAATCGAGAAGATACGCGCAAAGTTGAGAGAGTATCGTCCGTGAATGTCGTCCCACAAACTATTGTGCCCGTAGACTGACTCACCATTAGACGAAGCACTTCTATTACAGAGTGAGATATCAAGGCTGAAGCGCCCTAATAAACGTGTGCTCGATGCATACAGGCTATGGTTCAAGAAACCATTCCCTGCGCTTGGCGGACTGGCCAAGACGTTTCTGGACACCCCAGAGGATCTCGTCGGACTCAACACAACGGAAACAGACTATCTGTCGCTCTTCCTGAGACGTCACTGGCCAACACGGGTTAGCCCACTACCCTGTCCGCAGGATACGCTGTCTGAGCTAACATACTGACAGGAAGAGCTTTCTCGCGACGGCCTCCACCGGATAGGACGGTTCAGTGAGGATTCCGTGGCAATCACAGTCGCTGCCATCAGCATCTTCGTGGCGGCCATCCTGCTGGTTGGCTCCATAGTTGGCCTCTACTGGGTCACCTCTGATGCCGCGAAACTCGGAATGGTTGCTGTCTTCACCGCGGCCTTTGCTTTGAGCGTAGGCCTGATGACGAATGCAAAGCGGGCGGAGATCTTTGCGGCCACCGCAGCGTAGGTTATGCTGCCCCCAGAGCCGCTCGAGCGATTTCCTGACTGAAAATCCTAGATATGCCGCTGTTCTTGTGGTATTCGTCAGCGGGAACATCTCAAATCCTGGGAGTAGTACCTAGAACTTATTGTTATAAGGGCGCCCAAGGAACAGTTGGTCTTGTCCACGTGTTTGGCTGGCAGGTGTGATGGGCTTGAGGCCCTAGTGACGAGGGGACATATCAACGATCGGATCATGCCTGAGGCGAGGCTTTCCTCGACCCTGCGACGATCTCAGTCTGCAAAACAACATCTGGGGACGACAGAAGGCGTTGGAAGTCTTGGCAGCTGCTCTAGGTCAACATCACCGACGTTGTTAGGTGGGTCTGTCAGCATAAGGGGCTTATGTGAGATGGGGCCTTTCGTCGTCTTGTAAGCACCCATCGTGACGTTTGAATTGTAAACATTCGTGAGAATGTGATTTAGCCATAATCATTCCATCGTTGCCTTCAGTCTTGGACATGCAACTTTCATAATGGCTGAATCTCACGTTCCGAATGCTGAAGCAACTCCAGGTTGGAGGGAGCACAAATTCCCCCGGATCAACTTCCTTGAGGCCATCAAAACTACGCCAATAGAGGGCTTCGATGGCTGTCGATACGCCGGAAATGTGCCGATAGCCTGGTGCTCAGGAGGTGAGCACTTCACGGAGAGTGTAAACCTGGATCACATCGCTGATGCTTGGGAAATCAAGCGGGCAGTAGAGGACAGCTACCAGCCCTAGGAGGGTATTTGACCGCAGCGTTGATGACTGCAGCTCGCCAGTTCAGCAGCAGTCGATTTCCTGAGATGTCCGAGCATGACCCGCTCAGCATTTACGTCGAGTTCCTGCAGCCTGTGCCCCAGGGGCCGTTTCATGTAGCATTGAAAGTCCTCCAACGCGGTATCTCCCAGTCGACCATCCAGGCCGAGATCGTAGCCTCGGATCCTCACCAGAAGCATATATACGCCCACGCGACTATTCGGATGGGAAGCTTGAAGGAGAGAAGAGCTACCATCGATGGGGCGATAGAGCAGATCAAAATCCCAGTCCCGGACCGCATCAAGGACTGTGGACGTTGGGTCGATGCCTTCTTTTACTACGTCAACCCGCCTTCGGCAGCAATACGGTGCTACACCCCCAACGACGGCCCGAATCCGCTCTGGAGTCCTGCCTTCGGCGGCCGGAATGTCCGGTACATGTGGGACAAATTGGATGATGGAGGAACGTTCGAGCTAGAACATCTGGCACTGATAACTGACTCGGTAAACTAGACCAACCTCCATTCCCCATCCGTCTTCTCCTCTGTTCCCGGAAAAGGGGACAGTTTCCGAGCCCATGACTTTTAACTCCTTCGAATACCACTATTCCTTGCATCATAACCGGGAGTCAAAGCGCTTGGGCAGTCAATATCGGAGTGTCAAGAAGCTAATGAGTGCTGCTCACCACAGATCCCGCCCCTACCCCTGAACTACGAGGAGAATGCCTTGAAAGCGATTACCAAGTACCAAATGCCGACAACATCCCTCAAGTTGGACTTCCGCGTCGACGTCAGAGGGCAGGAGTGGCTTCTCACTCACACTCACATGCGTTGGCTGTCCAACGGGCGATTTGACGAGAGCATCGAGATCATCGATGACGCGGGCAATATCGTTGCGACGGCCCATCAAGCTTGTAAGATTTGGCCGGCAAGGAGGCCCGATCAGGAGGCAAGGACCAACGGGCGTCTATGAGTTTTGGTCTCCTTTGTAGTGTACTAGGGCGGCATTTACGGTGCCCAGCGTCAAGACCATAGCTCCTAGCAATTCAAAGTATATGATTGAGTCTAGCCATCAGCGATTGGACAGTGATTGCAGCTTGATTATAATTCGATTAACATTATGACTAGGATTTTGTACCCAGCCCGTGAACAGACGCGGGCGTGTAGAACGCGCCCTCGGAGAAGGGAATGACAAGACGGGGGAGCACAAGCGCAGCTTAACAGACTGCCGCGCCCGACGTCGTAATGGTATTGGTCGTAGGGTTGTAATACAACACAAGACCATTCGTGATGACCGGCTGGTTGTTGGAGTATTGGGCGAACAGGCCGTCTGTATGCAACGTCAGTAAGAGATCGTATCGCGTGCTCGAGTTCAAACTCACCATTGGGTCCACCCTGCAGGCCAACAGCAGCCGAAGAGCCGCTGTCACTGATCTGGTAGTAGGCGGTGGTCCACGCGCCGGGCGACGACTCGGAGAACTGCGTGGTGAAGTGGTAGTATTCGGTCGGGGCCTGGTAGTGGGAGGTGTACCACTCAAAGGTGACGGTCCGATGGGGCGCGACGCCGTCAACCTCGTAATACAGACCCTGGTGAGTGTTCGCGTAGACGTAGAGATCGTCCCAGAAGGGGGCGACCGTGTAGTACGGCAGTGCACCGGGGCAGAAGAATGAACCGTCGAAGTTGGGGCAATAGGCTGGGAACGGCTGGTTTGTGTAGCCCACTCTCTTGCTTTGGTCGGCTGCTGAAGTGTCTGCGGTCACAACAGGACCGTTCGGGTCTTGCACAAAGACGATCTGCCTCAAAGGTTAGCGTGCGCAGATTGGGGCCGGACACTATGGATTCGATTCACTTACGCCGTTGATGCCCATGAAGACATCGGCACTAGAGACGCCGTAGATGGTGATGGGGAACGGCAGAGAGACCTTGTAGAATGGGTCGTCAATGTCATAAGGCGATGTCTGGCCATTGAATTCAGGGACGACGCCTGTCGGGCTGGCGAGCACAATAGGCGGAGCGCCTCCGGTCGCGGTGCAGATGAGAGTGGACGTAGTTGTAGTCTCAATCGTCGCTGTCGATAGATCTGTGGTGAACTCCGAGCTCGTGGACGTGACAAGAATTGACACGGTCGAGGTTGCAGTGACAACGGCGGTGGTGGTAATCGTCGCCGCGGTGGTCACAGCCTGTTTGCGAACGGGAGATTAGCTGACTGGGTCAACAGCTTGAAGGCAATACAATACATACGCTAGCTGTTGCGGTAACCGTGCTAGTACTGGTGGAGGCGGAATGACCGAGGAGACAGGAGCAGGCGCTCGCATATGCACCTGGCTTTGTGCAAGAACTGGCGTATGCCGGCACCGATGTAGTGAGGGCTCGCTTCTCAGCTTCAGCTCGCGGCACGACTGGTAGCACAGTCGAGATCGTGACGGTGGTGCTGACATCGGTGCTCGTCACAGTCGAGAAAACGGCCACAGTAGTCGTTTTCACCGTCGTACCGGACGTTGAGACGATGATCGACGAGGTGACCGAAGCGGTCGACGTCACTGTCAGCGCAGTTGCAGTGGGCGTGACCGTCACGGTAACAACGTTGACAAAAGCCCTCGAGCAGTCTGCGCTCCTGATGGCGGGATCTACAGCTCCAGCACGCGTGGCTGCGATTTGCCGACCGCAGCTGCGATAGTGTCAATGCCTCTCCAGATGCGACCAGAGAGATGTTGTCAGTAGAGGAAAGCTTACTTGTCATCGCAGTTTGCACGACGCTCTAGCACCCCTGCGCTGGCAAGGGTAGCAACGCACAGGGTGAGGAGGTTGCTGAGCTTCATCCTGATCCTTTTCTTGTCCTAGGCAACGAATGTAATGACTGTGGGCACTCGGAAGCCTGTGCTGTCTGGTTGCTGAAGGTGTCTGTCCAGGAAGAAGCAGAGCTGGGCAACAGACGCTTCTTATGCTTGCACTCGCTACGCCAGACGTGTTGTTGAGCACCTCATTGCCAGCCATCGTAAGTTGCACCTTCGACGGCAATATCCGCGCATGTTCGCTCAGGTTTCCAATATCGGCCGTTCTAAGAGACATTATCCCTTGATGGCGCTCACAGCCGCACACGTTCTGAGTCCTGCCATGCTTGTTGTGATCACTTGTGGCGGCCGGTATACATAACTAGTTTCTCCCTTCTAGATCCCTAAACGAGGCTCCGGCGACCAGGAGGCGCGGATACGGCGCTTCACCGCACTGTGCCAGAGACATCAGCGTTGATCACTTGATCAGCGCCTTTATGCATGTCGCGCGGTTTTCAACGCTATCGACGGCAAGAGTGCCACGCGCTGTGACGCTGCAGGCGCAGCGAGTCGATAGAATGCAACGGATGGAGCAAGGCGGTCTGTTTGAGGCTGAAAAATCAGGCCTGAATTGGGCAGAAGTTTTAGATCGATGCGAGCTGAATAGCTAGATGAAAGAGTCGAGCCGCTTTGTCATTTCCACCGTCACCAATGTCCGCTATATTGCATGCCAAGCCAAGGCCAGGGCTGAGTACCACGGTTCCGGTAGGATAGGAGGATCATCCATGTTAGCACAATGGCATGTGTACTTGGGGATGGTCTAGACCTAGCTGTCTGATTGTCTCATCATGCCCTCCAATCCCTGGTATTGTGCTACAGTTGCACGAAGGTTCTCCGAGGATGATGTGATGGAACATGCTCAAGAAGCAAGCTGAAAGGGGATGGATTGGAATGCCATGTTTACTGGACTAAGCGTTCTGGGGTACCGTAGTAGGTACGTACCTAACGTACTTTGTGGGGAAACATTGCTGGGTTTACAGCTCTGCCATTGATTGGTCAAGGGACTCTCGGCACTTGCGGAGCCACTTAACGCGTCCAGGCGCGTTTCACTCCTGCTCGTAGACGCGACTGGATTTCTTGGATGCCATTGCGATTGCACGTCGGCATAGCAGCAACTCTGACGCAGCCTCAGATCAACAAACGTATAGCGGTGAAGTCCTTGCTGGAACGAGAAAGTCATACGATATGCCGCACTCTGTACCCGCAGAGTCTGAAGCTCCCGAAGTGGGAGAGGCCAGAATGGAGGAAGATGCGAATGCCAACACTGATGCACAACAACCTCCTGCAGAGGAGGATGTCGACATGGTAGATATCCCTGGCCAAAGTAGAGGGGAGCAATTGGCGGACGATAGTGGTAAGGAAGAGAAAAGGGAAGATGTCAAGTTGGAAGACCTCTTCGCCGATGCCGACAGTGACGACGAGTTCCCCAGTTCTCGTCCAGCGGAAGCCACTCAGTCGAGCTCTCCGGGTCAACTGACACCATCATCCAGGTAAGACTGCACTCTTAGGACATCAATATGCGGTCGAATTGCTGACTCGGGGTCATTGCAGCCAAGAAGGCGATTCTCTCAAGGCGTCCGATCCAGAAGTGATGAAGAGCTTCTACCAGCGCCTCTTCCCCTGGCGCTACCTCTTCCAATGGCTGAACCACAGCCCGACTCCGACCAATGACTTCAGCCACCGAGAATTTGCGTTCACGCTTTCCAACGATGCCTACTTACGATACCAGGCGTTCCCTACCTCCGAGCAGTAAGTCTCTGGCCGAAAAAGCTAGTCTGCTTGCGTTGACCAACATGTACCAGTCTCAAGAAGGACGTCCTCCGTCTCATGCCCTCCCGGTTCGAAATTGGGCCCGTCTACAACACGAATCCTCGTGACCGGAAGACGTTGCGAAATTCCACAGCATTCAAACCTCTCTCCAAAGAACTGTGCTTCGATATCGATCTTACGGACTACGACGACATCCGAACATGCTGCGACAAGGCAAACATATGCAACAAGTGCTGGCAGTTCATGACCATGGCGATCAAGGTCGTCGATGCCGCGCTGCGAGAAGACTTTGGCTTCAAGCACATCATGTGGGTATACTCCGGTCGAAGAGGAGCCCACGCGTGGGTATGCGACAAGAAAGCGCGGAGTTTAGACGACCAGAAGAGGAGGGCAGTGGCCGGTTACCTGGAGGTTATCCGCGGTGGTGCCCAGAGCGGGAAGAAGGTTAACCTAAGGAGGCCACTCCATCCACATCTGACGTAAGTTTAGCTGTCTGTCCGAACGAGTGTGCCTATCAAATTTCTAAACTCCTCACAGTCGAAGTCTGGACATCCTCAAATCACACTTCCAAGAAGATGTCCTCGAGGTCCAAAACCCTTGGGAAACAGAAGAGCAAGCAGAGAAACTCCTGCAACTCCTCCCAGACCGACAGCTGAACGAAAGTCTTCGCAAGAAGTGGAACTCAGCACCTGGTCGCGCCTCGCTCTCCAAGTGGGCGGACATCGATGCCCTCGCCAAGACGGGCGCCAGCAAGAGCCTCGATGCCAAGGCACTGCTCGAAGCTAAGCAGGACATTGTTCTAGAATACACCTACCCCAGACTCGATATCGAGGTCAGCAAGAAACTCAACCATTTGCTCAAGAGCCCGTTCGTCGTCCACCCCGGCACAGGGAGAGTGTGCGTGCCGATTGACACGCGTTCATTGGAGGACTTTGATCCGCTGGGCGTCCCGACCGTGCAGAGCTTACTAGCTGAGATCGATGCGTGGAAGGAGCCGGAGGAGGTGGACCCCAACAGCAGGCCGGTGCAGGACTGGGAGAAGACTAGCCTCAAGCCGTATGTTGAGCAGTTTAGGGCATTTGTGCTGGCGCTGATGAAGGATGAGCGGGATGTTAAGGTGAAGCGGGAGAGGGACGAGGGTCCTGAGTCGATGGAGTTCTGAGAGCTTCTGCTCGATTGGTTTCCTTGGCTTGTCACAGGAGCTAGGGTTGGGCATGTTGCCGATTTGGTGCTACACATAATGTTGGGTTGGGTACATACCTTCGACGGACACGTGGTAATGACAGCTTCACGAATGCTTGGCAACGGTTGCAACGATGTTGAAAGCTCTCCTCAACAACCGGCATTCGTAGCACAGATTCATGATAATTCGACGGCTTCACCTCATTGGTGCGCATCTCAGTGGCACTCGCTGTACACGATCCTTGCGTCGATCCCCCCGCAGACCCCGGCTCACTACCACTGCTTGGGACATCTTCCCCAACTACCGGAAGAAATATATCTGACAGATGTTGCTTCCGCTGATGTCACTTTGTTTTTCCACCCGTCATGCGGTGCGGTAACAATACGCCGAGCAGAAGCGACGCTGCCATGGATCCGATGGTCGGGGCAATATCCGCCAAAGTTGTGTCTCCAATCCACCTCCAAGTGGGCATGGCAAAATGCATGGGGTAGGCTAAATGAAGGTTATAAGACTTGGGGGTTATGGACCACGATCGACTACGGCTTCCGGTGAGCACACATGTCTTCCGACCTCCCTCCAGAGCTACCACCGTCAAGATGCTCCTCCGCACCGCCCTCCTGTCGCTCATCACCGCCGCCTTCGCCCTTCCAAGCGGAAGCGGCATCCTCCAGAAATGCTCTCCTCACGGCGTCACCTTCTTCAACAACAAAGTCATCTTCACCCCGCCGACAAACTACACTGACCCGCGCGTCCTGTACGCCCGCACCGTCGAGCTGTCAGATGGCACACTCCTCGCAACATGGGAGAACTACTCCCCCGAGCCGCCGCTGGTCTACTTCCCGATCTATCAGTCCAAAGACTCCGGCGTGTCTTGGCAACAGATCTCAAAGATTACGGACCAAGTCAACAACTGGGGTCTGCGGTACCAGCCATTCCTTTACGAGCTCCCGCGCGCCTTTGGCGGGTTCCCGGCCGGCACCGTTCTCGCAGCAGGGAATAGCATCCCCACCGATCTGAGTCTGACCAAGATCGACGTCTACGCATCGGTCGACGGCGGTCTAACATGGAAATTCGTCTCGTCGGTAGCTTCGGGCGGTCGCGCCATCCCAAACAACGGCGAGACCCCCGTCTGGGAGCCGTTCATCATGCTGTACAAGGACGAGGTCATCGTCTACTACTCGGACCAGCGGGATCCCTTGCACGGGCAGAAACTGGTGCACCAGACGTCTAGGGACCTGAAGAACTGGGACGACCCCGTCGACGATGTCAGCTACGCGACCTACACCGCCCGCCCGGGCATGACGACCGTGGTCCAGCTGCCGAACGGGAAGTACATCATGACGTACGAGTACGGCGGCGGGCCCGGCTTCTCGGGCTACAGCTTCCCCGTCTACTATCGCATCGCGGACGATCCGAGGCAGTTCAACAAGTCGGCCGGCCAGCCGATTCAGATTGGCACCCTCAAACCGCAGGGCAGTCCGTATGTGACGTGGAGCAGCGTCGGGGGGAAAGACGGGAGTATCATTGTGTCGAGCGGGACGAACCAGCAGATCTTTGTGAATAGGGCGCTAGGCGATGTGAATAAGTGGGAGGCGTATAATGTTGCGCAGCCGGTGGCGTATACTCGGCATCTGAGGGTGTTGAAGGGGGATCCGGGGGCTTTGCTGATTGCTGGGGCTGGACATCTGCCACCGAGCACGACGAACAATGTCAGTCTGAGTGTGGTTGATTTGAAGGCTTTGTTGAAGGTGTAGTAGCCCTCAAGGTGTTGTATAGACCTGACTTCACAAAATATATAAGGGTGTTGGGTATTTTGCTTGACTTGTGTGTTTGAGTCTGACTTCACTTGCGTGAGGTCTGGTTATATCATGACGTTGCCTCTTCAGCCGTGGGCTGCTCCGATGTCTTCTCCTGAGCTGCTATCTCGTCCTCCGTCTTCTGTTCCTGAGCCTCAGACTCGCCATTCTCTCCTGCCCGAGCTTCCTCGATATCCTGGCCATCTTCATGGTTCCCCTCAGAGCCGGCACCCTTCAAGACACCGCCCTTCCTCTGCGGGATGACGTGCAGGAACGCCTCGCCCCAGTCACCGCACTCGAGCCACTTGGCCATGATCTCGACGACCTGGTTTGTCGTGAGGACAAAGCGGCTCTGCATCGCCATGTACTCTCCGATGGGCAGCTTGGCCGTTCGCACCTTCTTTTCCACAGCCCGCTTATAGCAAAGCCCCTTTTCCCTGTTTCGGTCCACGATCCCGCCAATAACATAGCTGGTGTTAGGCTCCAGTCTCTCGAGTGTATAGGGCGAGTCCGACGTGAGGTAGACAATTGACCGATCGACACCCGTCTCCGGCTCCGGTTCAGGTGCAGCACTTGTCTCTCCATCTTTGGCCTCCTTCTCACTGACTGGCTTCAGAACATCAATAACCTCTCCCGCCCCGTCTCCAGCCATGACCTCCTGGGCCAGCCTAGCCGCTTCGACGAAATCCCCCTCAATCAACTGCACATGCCTCCACTTCTTATGGTTCCCCGCCAGCACGGTCTCGAACCGCTCCTTCATCTTGCCCCCAAAGCTGCTCACGAACAGATGCGCCTGGTACTTGGCCATCTTGTTCATGCTATAACTCCTCACCACCTGACTCGACAGTGAGATAATCTCGTTGTCCCGCATGTACCTCTCAAAGTCACAGTCAATGATGAAAGCCACGGGGACGGGGTTGTGCTTCTTCTCTCGGACGGGCTTGAAGGCCTCCTTCCGGACCTCCTCCGGGTCCAGGCCCGCTGCCTTGGCGGCCTCGAGTTTCTCTTCCAACTCTGTGCGTTTCCGGGCCTGTTTCTCGTGGCGCTTTTCTTTGCGTTTCAGTTTGCGGGACTCCTTGGCTTCTTCCCAGGCCTGCTGGCGGCGGAGGCGCTTGAGTTGATTCTTGGACATGGGTTTGGTACCGTCGCCATCTCCGTCGCCGTTGTCGGATTCCTCACGTGGTCGTTTTGTGCCTGGGACCAGTTCTACAGCTTCCTGGGCCGGTTTGGACAGATCCGTCTTGGAGGCTGTGTCGGCATCCTGTGAATCACCTCCTTGGTTTGAGGGGAGGCTGTCCGGGACTCTAGACTCCTCCATTGTGGTATCTGCCCCGCTCATTGTATCGGCTATATTTGCCCTCAACAGCGTATGAGATGTGAAGCTCCGTTGTTGTAGTAAAGAGCGGCTGATCCTGGAGCGGGTGAGCTGCGACGTCGTGCAGAATATATTGAGATTCCTGAGTGGTGTTGAAAGCCGTGAAAGATTTTGAAGGGTGCTCCGCAGGTAACTGGCAGTCCTCAACACCATGCCCGCTGCAAACAAACAACCAGGACGACTAGATTCCTAAAGACAGTAAGCTATTGGCATGTATCGCCGCTAAAGAATGACAGAATTTATAAATATATATATGAATCTCTCTCTAACAGTGCTGTTCGTTGTCTCAGTGAACTGACAAACCTCGAAGCTCCACACCGGGGAGAAGACCCGTGGACCCCTGTACCCCAGCGCCGTAGTACATAGTACCTACAGAGCTGAGAGTACACCTGCTTGGACAATCCCCACTAAATAAGTGCAATTGAATCACGTCGCGTCTTCCGTTTAATGACTTCCAGCTCGACGCGTCTGCAACTCTTCGTCTCTTGAGCACAGCTGTGAACAACTCCTTGACTGGCCAAGTTCACATTCCTTACACTTGCGACTATCTTGAAGATCAAACATTGTGGTAGTTAGCCTCTCAATTTCAGTCAGGACTTTCATGGACTAGAGTCAAGATGTCTTCCCGACCAGAACTCAAGGTTTGTCTACACTATCACCTACCGCCGCGGCTGACCAGGCGTACTCTAACATGTGGTAAATGGCACATAGGTCGACGACGAACATGGCTTCATCCGCTTCTTCAAATCCCTACCTGCCATTGACGATGACACGGTACGCGTTTTCGACCGTGGCGACTGGTACACCGCTCATGGCGAGGATGCCAACTTCATCGCCCGGACCGTCTACAAGACCACTTCTGTCGTCCGCCAATTGGGCAGAAGCGACCACACCGGCCTACCCTCCGTAACAATGACCATCACCGTCTTTCGCCAGTTCCTCCGCGAAGCACTCTTCAAGCTGGGCAAGAGAGTCGAGATCTGGGCCAGCACAAGCGGCCGCATGAACTGGAAAGTCGTCAAGCAAGCCTCGCCCGGCAACCTACAGGATGTCGAAGACGAGCTGGGCGGTCAGTTTGAGGCCGCTCCCATGATATTGGCCGTCAAGATCTCCGCCAACGCGTCTGGGCGGAGCGTCGGCGTTTGCTTCGCCGACGCGAGTGTCAGGGAGCTCGGCGTCAGCGAGTTCCTCGACAACGACCTGTACTCCAACTTCGAGGCCCTGCTGATCCAGCTAGGCGTCAAGGAGTGCCTTATCCAGATCGACAAAGCGGAGAAGGAGAAGGACCCGGAGTTGGCCAAGTTGAGACAGATCATCGACAACTGCGGAGTCGCTATCTCTGAGCGCCCAGCTGCGGAGTTTGGCACAAAGGATATCGAGCAAGACCTTGCGAGGCTGCTCAAGGACGAGCGGTCCACCTCGATGCTACCACAGACTGACCTTAAGCTGGCGATGGGCTCTGCAGCTGCCCTCATCAGGTACCTCGGTGTTCTTCAAGACCCTTCGAATTTTGGGCAGTATCAACTTTACCAGCACGACCTCTCACAGTTCATGAAGCTGGATGCCGCAGCACTAAAGGCTCTCAACCTCATGCCAGGATCGAGGGACGGCGCCAAGACGATGAGTCTCTACGGTCTACTGAACCACTGCAAGACACCGAACGGCAGCCGGCTGCTCTCTCAGTGGCTCAAACAGCCCCTGATGAACAAGGACGAGATCGAGAAGCGCCAGCAGCTTGTCGAAGCATTTGTCAACGACACAGAGCTCCGCCAGACCATGCAAGAAGAGCATCTCCGCTCCGTTCCTGACCTGTATCGCCTATCCAAGAAATTCCAGCGCAACAAAGCCAACCTCGAAGACGTCGTGCGCGCCTACCAAGTCGTCATCCGCCTGCCGGGCTTCCTCGGCACCCTCGAAGGCGTAATGGACGAGGCCTACCGCGACCCCCTAGACGCAGCCTACACCAACAAGTTGCGCGAGCTGTCCGACAGTCTCGTCAAACTGCAAGAGATGGTCGAGACCACCGTCGACCTAGATGCCCTCGACAACCACGAATTCATCATCAAGCCCGAATTCGACGACAGCCTGCGCATCATCCGCAAGAAACTCGACAAGCTGCGGAGCGACATGAACCGCGAGTACGCCGACGCAGCCGACGACCTGGGCCAGGAGCAGGACAAGAAGATCTTTCTCGAGAACCACAAGGTGCACGGGTGGTGCATGCGGCTCACACGCACAGAAGCGGGCTGCATCCGCAACAAGTCCAAGTACCAAGAGTGCTCCACGCAGAAGAACGGTGTATATTTCACCACCAAGACACTACAAGCCCTCCGCCGCGAGTTCGACCAGCTGAACGCCAACTACAACCGCACCCAGTCCAGCCTCGTCGCCGAAGTCGTCGGCGTGGCAGCCTCCTACTGTCCCGTCCTCGAACGCCTGGCCGGCGTGCTCGCCCACCTGGACGTAATCGTCTCCCTCGCCCACACCTCCATCCACGCGCCCATCTCCTACGTCCGCCCCAAGATCCATCCCCGCGGCCAGGGCCGGACGGTCCTCACCGAAGCCCGCCACCCCTGCATGGAGATGCAAGACGACGTGCAGTTCATCACCAACGACGTCGAGCTGAACCGCGAAACGTCCTCCTTCCTCATCATAACCGGGCCCAACATGGGCGGCAAGTCGACCTACATCCGGCAGATAGGCGTCATCGCCCTGATGGCGCAGATAGGCTGCTTCGTGCCCTGCGGCGCGGCGGAGCTCACCATCTTCGACTCCATCCTGGCCAGGGTGGGCGCCTCGGACAGCCAGCTCAAGGGCGTCTCGACCTTCATGGCCGAGATGCTGGAGACGGCCAACATACTCAAGTCGGCCACCGCGGAGTCGCTCATCATCATCGACGAGCTGGGGCGGGGGACGTCGACGTACGACGGCTTCGGGCTGGCCTGGGCCATCAGCGAGCACATCGTCAAGGAGATCGGCTGCTTCTCCATGTTCGCCACGCATTTTCACGAGCTGACGGCGCTGGCGGAGCAGTACCCCCAGGTCAGGAACTTGCACGTCACGGCGCATATCGGCGGGTCTGAGCGGGGGGAGAAGGACGACGAGAAGAGGGAGGTCACGCTGCTGTATAAGGTCGAAGATGGGGTGTGTGACCAGAGTTTCGGGATACATGTCGCGGAGCTTGTGAGGTTCCCGGATAAGGTCGTCAGGATGGCCAAGAGGAAGGCTGATGAGCTCGAGGATTTCACGAGCAAGCACGATGCTGCGGCTGGACTGGGGACGGAGTACAAGAAGGAGGATGTGGAGGAGGGGAGTGCGCTGTTGAAGGAAGTGTTGGTCAGGTGGAAGGATGAGGTCAACGGTGGGAGCATGAGCAAGGAGGAGATGGTGGGACGTCTGAGGGAGTTGGTTAAGGGGAATGAGAGGTTGCTGGCGAATCCCTTCTTTAAGAGTGTTGAGGCTTTGTAGCACGGACGGCCGGGGATGGATGGGAGCGTTTTGGGTTGGGGCGTCTGGAGTTCTACGAGGGGGGTCATTGCTACGGTATAGATGGTTTACTTGAGCTAAGGCATCTCTACTGGATGTAGCTGCTGATGTACAAGTTCCGGGATGTGTCATAATCACGGATGCTGTGGAAGGCTATTGAGGAGTTAGCTCATTGGTCAAAGCTATTTCATGGGACGTGTAGTGAAGGAGTGTCTGCTATCAGAGAAAGAACAATGTAGGTGAAATGTTATAATCATATGGGATCAGAAACAGCCTGAGATACGCATCATGTAGCTTGTAAAAACGGATTGAGAAAGGAGAATAAAGGCGATGTACCTTTTCTGGAGGACAATGGGGACCTGGCGGAGGGAAAGTCTAATAGACGAAGTTCATTTCATATCACAGTATGCTAGGCGACAGTTAGCATCGAGTATGCCAAGCTGAGTATTAGAGGTGGCATCGTAGTAAGGTGCTCAAGATCAGGGCTGTGTGTTTTGTCTCATTGCTTGCGAACAAGCTCTGAAGTAGCAAATACTTTTGAGAAAAGTGCTAGCATCATGCGAGGGGGTCGTGTTAAGGAGAGATAATTAGCATACCTTGACAAGCAGGTCGAAGTACGAGGAGACACTGAAGTGGTTAGGTCTTGGCAGTTACATAGAAGTCGACATCATCTGATACTATCGTGGCTTGTCAGCAAGATATCGATAAGCAGGGGGTCCAGAGCGATTCGGGATGGTGTAGGCATCAGTGAAAAGAACAATGTAGGTATAGGTTATAATCATGAAAAGATTCATAAACAGCCTCTTTCGAGAATATCATCATGGTATGGAATGTTAAAGTGACGGAATGGGGGGAGGCGTACCGTATACGAAGGAACCGTAATGTCATTTACCAGCCGGGTGCCAGATACCGAACGAGCTGGAGCGCAGACATATGCTTCCCAGGCGCCAGGCGTTGTCATTGTTTACTTGAATCGATGTTAGTTGATCAGGGAAGGAAGGTATTTATAAGAGAATTTATTCGTGGTGGGGGACATCTGATGCCGGGTAGCGGTGGAGCATGTCGCCCAAGTGGAGCAAATACTAATACGTGTAAGGTTGGTCAGTGCGAGGACAAGAGCCTCGAAGGGTCACTACCTGAGAGGAGTGGTCATCATCTTGTCAAGAACAAGCAGGAGATGGTCTAGCAGATGATGAAACTGGTCAGGAAAAAGAACATTGTAGGTATAGTTTATGATCAGGCCGTTGTACATACCATGTAGTCAGTCCGGATCGTTGTATCAGAGCAACAAGAGACACCCAGGCCAAGGCGCTTGCAGTATGATACAGCGTCTCCATTGTATGGTAACGACGATCTGCCCTCCTCCTCACATCGCTCTCTATATGTACAATCAAGCCTCAACGCCAAGGGAACTATGCCCGATCTCAGGCATCGGGATCAGCAGAGACCGGGTTAACCTCGAACCCATACCTCTCCTTCAGGCGCTCGCGCCTCCGCTCCTCATATCCGGGCGGGCGGATTGCTGTCACAAACGTTAGCTGACATCAACTGTAGAAGGCGTAAGTCAACTCACATCGTCCCTCTCCAACCTCGGCGAGCGTCTCCTCCAATGGCCGCCTCCTGTTCTTGCGCAAGTACTCTTTCCTGTCAAACTCATCGAGCTCCTGTGTTCTCCGCGAGCCCTTCAAGCTGCTGCCGGTATAATCGAACACGGCGAGGACAACGGAGAACAGGGCGCCGTAGCCGAGGATCCGAGGCATGCTTCTCTCTGTTGACGTGTCAGCCTCACACCATCTTTCTGAGCCAGACACGGACTGGTTGATCCACGCACTTTGCATCCCAAGAATTGAACCGCCTAGGAAACCACCGATGGCCGAGTTATAGTGGTCATTTTGTTCGCGAAGGTTGGCTGCTGCGGTCTTGGAGAACTGGAAGACACCGCCGACGGCACCTAGATAAGAAGCAACGCGTCAGCAACTAAAATAACGCTGTAGCAGCCTTCAATCTCGGAACTGAGCATACTCCAGACAGCAATGGTGCCACCGAACCGGGTGAAGGCTCCAAAGGCACCGATGTTCTGCGGGGACATGGCGCTCTTGATGGCGGCCGCGGCCAAGCCACTGCCGCCGGTTATGGCAGTAGCGATGCCGGCTTGTCGGATCGCATCCTGGGGATGGTACGGATGCTCTTCTCGAGGTGGGTTCGACATTGCGTTGGAGGGTATGAGGGGCGTCAACGAGCTTTCGAGATGACGAAGAACGAGGTAAATGTCCGATCGCGAGGTTCGATTGAGCTCGGTTGTCGGTGGAGCTTGCCGCTTTCAAATTGGGCTGTCTCATTGGCTGTTGAGTCTCAGGAGCTATTCATAGGACCACGTGATCTCCTTCGAGCATTGCCATTCCTCTCCTCACAAAGTACACATACCTTAGTGTCAACATATTGTTCATTAGCAGATATCTAGCTATGGCCGGCTCATTCAGCATTCCCTTTGTTTTGATCCTTCCAGATTACTGCCGCAGTCAAAGGGTTTTAAAGCTATTACAGGCGTGTTCCAAGTGATGATGGCCTTGATGACTCAGCAGTGTCGATGTCCAAGCGTCCAACCTGCCTGTTCCCGCCCGTGTCTTGGCCAGCGAATAGGAGCCTTAGTATGGTGAACATTGACGGCATTTGGCCTAATTTCACGAGGCGGCAAGGCTGCGTCAGCTGTGTGTGTTCGTAGCTATTCTACGCCACTCTGTCTACTTACACATCCTGTGTACACCCCTGACACGTATGCCTGGTGACGAATGATTTGGACTGCCTTTCATGCTACCACCTTTTGAGAAGTTACAGTCCTCTTTCCCGTGATAGAATAGGAATATCCTAGGCCCCTTTGTGAGCTCATCCTCAAGCTCTCCTCTCTCGCCTTTTCTTCCACCGCAGCGGAAACTATCTGCCATGAGACACACTTTCATGAAGTTCTGAATCGATTTCATCTCCGAGGCTCTGCGCCTCAACGGGAACACTTACTCTCCGCCGAAACCATCACGCATAGAAGATAACTAGGATACCTCACAACATACCGAGACTCGAGACGTAGCCTTCGTGAACCTTGTCGGCCTCACTCTTTCGTTGGCCTTGACAAGTAATCCACCCGAGGAGACCCCTATCGTGTTGTAAGTTGCTCATGGACGACTAAGCGAAGCCGCGTGTGCCGCACAAGGTGTACCAGGCCGCCGATTCAGCAATTCTCCGCCGGCATCACCACTTCCGATCTCACTGGCCGCTGTCCCGCCGAGACCCCTCGTTATTGTTGGACTTCCTGAGAGCTCGACACCTGTCGACAGTCGGCCTGTGCTCTGGTCTTCTACAAAGCACAACTCCTAGTACTGGCAACTCTTTCCTGTCTCAACTCGAAATCCAGAAGAGAGACGCAACTCCAACAATCTGAGCCATCTCTAAAAGCACTTAAGTTGGTCTCTCTGCCCTTCTCATTGCTTCTTGGCCGTCGTCATCTGCTTTCTCTGCTGCTCATCCTCGTTTTCTGCGTCTCCGTTTATCATCTTTTCCTTACGCCACGTACGCATGAAGCGTCGCAGGATGCCGTCTGAAACCAAGCCGAACAAACGGCTTCGGTTGAAGACCAAGTCTCGGTTTGGTGCGCTTGATCTAACTGCTTGCTTGTCCCGCGGATCGCTGCCCGACGTCGAGCTGGCTCGTCTGCTTCAACGTGCTCCCGTCTTCAGTGAGTGGAAAGTTGCTAACTGGGATATCCCTCATGTAGAGATGCGCGTCGAAACCGAACAACCCGTCATGGTTGACGATAGCCCGAGGCCAGGTAGGTGTTCCAAACTCGCACCGTCGCTCGCTGCTAAGCTAACATGGTGATAGGACGTCTGGCACCTCGTTGGCTACATGACCTGTATATGGGCATGCTAGCTGATCGTGCCGGTGATACTGGCGATCTCTTCACTCGATGCGAGCATCTTCCCGACAGACTCTCACTCACAGATGCTAGCGCCCGGCCCTCGAATGGTCATGAGTTGCTATCTATCGACATACAGTGTCCGGATGCTACTCTTAGGAGTCAACTCATCTCATGCATCTGCAGACACTGCAAGTACCACTTCCTGTTCCATTTCGAGCAGGACTCTCCACACATCTGCCCTACTCCATCCAGTAACACGTCCGAGAACGGCAAAGCCGCCCTCTGCCATCTTGTGCTGGCAGAATCTAAGGTGATTGTTCCAACGACCAAGGATATTTTCAACCCTGTAACCCAGACAGGCATCTGGCACTGCTCGTCTGCGACTTGCTCCTTCAGCGTGTCCGTGTCCGTATCGAAGCCCCGTATGAAGATGGAGCATATTAAGCTCGTCGTCGATGAGAAGCGGATCGCGCATCAACGACAACAGGCGATCGAGATGGATCCTGTCCGTTTCAACCCTCAGACCTTGAAGAGCGACATGGAATACACCGCTCTGACAACCTTGAACGCGTATTTGAGGGACTGCCTTGGAAAGACTGTCGACGAGCCGCCGAAGAGGATTGCCACTCGGAATAAGCGCTTCTACATCCAGTTTGGCGCCTCCTCTTCTCACATCTTCGAGTACCTCGGCCTTGAACGGAGGGTGATTGAGGATGAGGAATATTGGTTTCTGCCAGAGCTTGAGCATTATCCGAACGAAAAGACACCGATCAACACTCAACGTGCTTTCATCGAAGACGCTCGGAGCGAAATCCAGGCGCTTATCGAGGAGCAAGGCGGACAGCCGAGCGGAGGAGCGGTGAAGCCGTGGTCGGAGGCTCTTTTCAAGCTCAAGCGGGCTTTGAACTGCCCATGGTGGGACACGGCTGGCGGCAAGAAACCCGAAGACGATGACGCCGACTTTAGACGACTCGGCACCTTGCCGAACCCTAACGAGGATATGCTGAAGTATGCGTATCAACGCCAAGTTGAGGCAGACCCGCTCAGGAGAAAATTGTACTGCGATGCGTTGCAACGCCTGGCCAGCCACCGAAGCGTCGACCTGCAAATCTTTACCGTCACGGAGGCATCCCTGATCGAGCAGCAAGAGGCTTCTTCCAACACGCCTCTTGCTCAGGCCTACTCCCACTTCAACCTGCCAGCCGACTGCACTGAGTCCGATGACTTTGTTATACGAAAGTACAAGGTTTTCTTCGAACAGTCTCCCGCACAAAAGGTGCAGCACCGCCAGAAGCTTTTTCTCATCGGCCGTGAGCGAAAGAGCAAGGCCATCATGGAGCAGGCCGTGAGCGACTTCTCCTTCGAAGAGGCTTGCGATTATCTTCAGCTCGAATCTGGCGTAAAGGCCGGTAACACTCCTGATTTGGCTGTACTAGATTACTACGTCGAACAGGCTGTCGAGGTTGGTTCCTCTCTTTATTCTTCTCCGTATTCATCCAAAAATCTTCTGCTAGCTCTCATTGCCAAGTAAAGCTGCTAATGTCTGATTTAGAATGGCGGGACCCGTTACATGTGCTCGGCGGCTCTGATGGCCATTGCCAACCACTTCAACAGCACGCCTATCAAGTCCTATGCCGCCGATGTTAGACGGCAAGGATTGGTGGATGCGGGAACCATATACGGCAATCTTCTTGGTGCGCATGATCAGATCACCGTCTCCCCTAACGAAGCGCAACAGGTCGATCTGAGCCTGCCGCCCGGTCTCGATAACCTTCGCAATACTTGCTATCTCAATAGCATCCTCCAGTACCTCTATACCGTTACACCGGTCCGTGAGCTGGTCTTGAACTACGACCCCGTCACAGTAGGGCTCTCCGAGGACCTAGCGAGCCAGAATGAGGAGGTCTATCTTGGCCGCGAATGTGAGTAACTTGCTCACCACACCTCAGCGGGTTTCGTGCTAACGTGATGGCAGTCACGCTGGAGCTACAGCGTCTTTTCAAGGACCTTGGCAGTGCTTCGACGAAATTTGTGAAGCCACAGCAGCGCCTGGCCAACGCAGCTTGGCTCTCTCCGGATAAAGTGAACGCAGATGCGGCAAAGAACAACAGCAAACAACCTACTCCTCCGCCCCTACCTGCCCGCCCGGCGCCTATCCCTAACGGCCAGCAGACAAATGCGGACCCAACGGTTGTTACAGTGGCACCCATCGATCTCACCAATGATGAGTCCCCGGCCGCTAGCACAGCCAGCTCGCAGACACTCATCAACCAACCGCTCGAGTCATCCTACGAGTTGATGGAGCGAGACGAGCAACCTCCCGTGATCGACAAGCAGAAAGAAACGGCCGCAGATGCACATCCAGAGGCTCAGAGCCAGCTACGCGCACTAATGGCCGCGCTCGACCAGACCGAAGTTGTCGGAACGGACCAGATGGACGTCGAGGAGGTCATGGGCCGCTGCATCAACCACCTGCGTGCCGCCGTAAACCCCGGCAGTGTGATCCACGCCAATGACGCCGAGCACCATCGGGATATCATCACCGACACCTTCTACATCTCTTTCGCAAACATGCGCATGGAGATGGGCAAGAACCAGTACAACCGCTCCATTAGTTATGAGCGGTGGGTCACTGCGAACCCCGGAGTGGACGGCCCGGTCCATTTGTACGAGGCGCTCGACAACTTCTTCGACCGCGAGACCATTGGGGAGAAGATTCTTTCTTACACGGCTATCATCAAGCCACCCCCCATCTTCCACGTCTGCATCCAGCGCAGCAAGGTGGGTGGCGGAAAGAACACCAACCCGGTTGCCATTCCGGAGGTCCTGTTCCTAGATCGCTACATGGAGGCAGACGAGTCGTCGCCAGTTTACAAGGCCCGAGTTAGAAGCTGGACCATCAAGGCGCAGCTCGAGCAGGTCGCAGCGATCAAAGGTCGCAAGAAGGCGGAGACGGCGGCCGAGTCCGGATCTACAGCCACTGCCCCCGCCAGCATCGACGACAGCGTCGACCGGTACCTCAACAACTGGCAATTCGAGCCAGCCGTCAACGACCCGGACACCAGCGACGAGGACTACGTCGTCATCAACCCGGAGGTGAAAGCCATCCTTGACGCCTCCCCCGTCGCTGAATCTTCCCCACCCCCGTCGTTCCTCAAGCCGCGTCAGCCCTTCCACCACCCCGATCTCGAGGTGGACATATCGTCGCATATCGACACGGACCTGCAGACTCGCGAGGATCTGCTCAAGGCCGAACTAGACAACCTCTTCGCCGGACTCGAGTCGGAGCGGTATAGACTGCATGCGGTCATCTGCCACGCCGGGCAGACGGCCAAGAGCGGACATTACTGGGTGTGGATATATGACTTTGGGGCGAGGGTGTGGAGGAAGTATAACGACACCACTGTCACGGAGCGGAGGGAGGATGAGAGTCAGGCGCTGTTGGAGGAGTTGAGCAAGGCGGGGGAGCCGTATTACCTCGCTTATGTTCGACAGGACGGGCTTGAGGGGCTGGTGGAGGTTCCCGGCCGGAAGCTTGAGGTTCTCGAGGAGGACGAGGTGCAGGAGGTGGACGGGGAGATGATGGAGGGGGTTGAGAGGGTGGGTGGTGCGGAGGAGCTGCCTCCTTATGATGGTTAGGCGAACAGCGGAGTGGCGTTTGCGTCTTTGGCATGGCATGGTGTTTAAGGGAAATGATGTAACATTTAAAGAGCGACTTGAGCCTCAGGCGATTATGGATGCCTGGGTGTAGACGAACACGCAAAATGGTGTCGCTTGAGTTTGGACAGGCTGTGTTTCGGTGAATTCTTGCAGCAATGGCCGCATGTTTACACGAGATAGGACCCCTTTTACGGCGTATAACCAGTACTTGATCGGGATCTCTGGTGTTGCGAAATGGACACCGGCGGTTCATTCGTTGGTACACTGTCACAATGTTCCTCTTGTTCCTGGTATTTTGCCTTCTATGGCTACACAGGTATCACTGCCATTGGCGGGCCTGGATGCACTAGTCTGCCACGCGGACTGAGCCGCAAAGCTTCGAATGCATCATGATTCCGAGCTCCGGGGTTGACTAGAGGGACGGGATCCGGCGCCCCAGAATTCATCCACCAATGGTTGTCTATTATGTTCAGGGGACATCCCCCCTACCGCAGAAATGTGCATGAATTCTACCGGCACATGTTGGAAAATCCGAGGTACTGTATTCGGAGACAGAACAGGTTCTCCCTTCTATCCTGGACTAGACTGAATAGAACAACTGCACGGTGGCAGTAACGCCCGTCCCTGGACCCAGACAATGGAGAATGTCCACCAATGCTCGACCATGGCCTCGGATACCAGTCCTACGCTGCTACCCTAGCTCATCTCAGATTGAGTGGCAGCGGGGGTGCGGCTCTCCTGCAATATGGAGCCCCGAACAGATCTTAATGCGACCTATATAAGAGATCACCCTTGGCACTCGGAGACTCTTCCGTGGCGCTGTATCCCACTGCTTGATATCGCACACTTAGTCGTGACATTGCCAAGATGAAGTCATTCCTCGTCCCGTGTGCGGCGCTGCTGCCATCTGTCTTGGCCGTCTGCTCTCCTGTAAGTGACTGCCCGTCTTGGAGGTTGAGAACAGACACTAACTTGTGACAGCTTCCGACGACCCTGAGCACAAGCGTCAGCGTCGCCCCGAAAAGCACTCCGACACCGACGACTACTGTTGCCGGGACCGCCTGCACCGTCACAGACTTTGCCTCCATCTCATCAGCTGTCAAGTCGTGCACCAACATCGTGCTCTCCAACATCTCCGCTCCGCCCTCAAGCACGATCGATCTGCAGAAGCTGCAGACCGGCGCAGCAGTGACCTTTGCGGGAAGGACTGTGAGTCGAGTCTCGCATCTCCATCTTTCCTTCCGGAAAGCCAATGCTAACTGCCCTCTCAGACCTTCGGTTTCACCCCCAACAATGACTTCGACCCCATCGTCATCTCGGGCACAAATGTGACCATAACCGGCGCCCCGGGCCACGTGATCGACGGTAACGGCCCGGCCTACTGGGACGGCCTGGGCTCCAACGGCGGCGCCGCCAAGCCGGACCACTTCATCGTCATCAAGAAGATGTACAACAGCGCCATCACTAACCTCAACATCCGCAACTGGCCCGTCCACTGCTTCTCTATCGGGACGGCGCAGCACCTCACCATTTCCGGGTTGACGCTGGACAACTCGGACGGCAACGCCCCGAATGCTGCTTCGGGGACTCTTGCTGCGGCCCACAACAGCGACGGGTTTGATATCAGCTCCAGCGACTACGTGACGCTCGACAGCATCACGGTCATCAACCAGGATGATTGCGTGGCTGTCACGTCCGGTACGCACATCACCGCGAACAGCATGTACTGCTCCGGCGGCCACGGGCTGAGCATCGGGTCCGTGGGCGGGAAGAGCAACAATACCGTTGATACGGTGCTGTTCAGCAACTCGCAGGTCATCAACAGCGAGAACGGATGCCGCATCAAGACAAACTCCAACACAACCGGGCTGATCAAGAACGTCACTTACCGAAACATCACTCTGACCGGGATTACGACTTACGGTGTCGATATCCAGCAGGATTATCTCAATGGCGGTCCGACTGGGAACCCGACGAATGGAGTGCTCATTCAGGGCGTCAAGCTGATTGATGTCAAGGGGACGGCGACGGGGAGCAAGGCTTATAATTATTATATCCTGTGTGGTGATGGGAGCTGTAGCGACTTTGAGTATGAGGGGGTTAGTGTTACGGGTGGTGGAAAGGGTGGGAGCTGTAATTATCCTGCTACGGGATGTCCCTCGTGATGTGGATAATCGGAGGACATTGATCGAGTGCTTGATTCTTGTAAATATTCATGAGCGCTGTATACTGGACGAACAAAATCGAGTCTTCTACAGGAGCCGGTCGAGTGGTTTTTGTGCATAGGTAGTTTGGCTCCGTCTTGCCAGTTTAGTTATGCTTTCCTAATTGTATGACCATGGTCCGGTCCTTCCTCATACTGCACATAGTCGACCAAGTTGGATCTCGACTGCGACTTCTATAACCGCCCCTCGGGCTCCTCTCGTCCTTGTTCTCGGACGGACACCGACTTCCATCGACAGAAGCGCGCTTTAGCTCTTTGCTATTTCGCGCCTCACCTGCCTCAAATAGTCGACGCTCAATACACTCGCGCAAGCAAACACCCAGCTATCAGACACTCCAAACTCTGCAGTTCGTCGAGCGCAGTGGAGTGAGTCCCTGGCGAGCGACATTTCTCGACCTGAACTGATCTTCTCCCAAGTCTGGAAGAGTCAAGAACCCAGTCCAACATTACCTAGGATCGGGCGCCGAAGTTCACATCGACGATAACCAAGCAACATGCACTTTAGGCTGATGCGGAGTCAGGACTGCACAATAGTCTCGTACAGTCACAGTCAACTCCTCGTTCGTTTGGTTTCCTTGTTGTTCGGATTGGGATTAATCGCATCCCCGTTTCAATCAGATCCCCATGCCCAGGTCGGACCCTTATTATGAAGTCGGGCTTCATTCTTCGGTGTTTACGACCACGCCCTCGCGCAGTCGTGCCCACGTACATCTCAGTTGCAGTTCGAGGCATTGTATCGTATCATTCACATTATTGCACTATGGTACTCATTCAAGTTGAGCTTCGGCAACCAGGTCCACCGCACGAGTCAGATTATAATACAAGATAGCCTCGCTTGTTCTCAACCAATCACCCGCTTAAACAGCTCTGCAGCCCGGTTAGCTCAATCGGTAGAGCGTGAGACTCTTAATCTCAAGGTTGCGGGTTCGACCCCCGCATCGGGCTCAATTCCCGATGTTGCCATTCACTTGGTATCATTCCTCTTTTGCTTTTTTGCCCTGCACTGCCGAAGTCCTGCGGGGAACGAAGCCACACTCTGCGCTCATCGAATCATCGCCTGCTGCAAATCTGCGGATTGGCAAGGTATGTGCTGCGGAAAAGAGAAAGAGTGTGACAGACCTGGTGGGCGCGCCCCAATCCCAAAGGTACTTGTTCTGGTGCCTCTTGCTCCGGTCAAGAAACGATATGTCTGCCGCACTCAGCTGTACACTGCAAAGGTATCCATCTATAAGTGTCCCGTCGGGGAGCCTCTATAGACGGCGTAGACGTGATTGCCCGCGCCCGGATAAAAGGATTCACTGAAACCCTGGGCGCCAGGAAGTTCGGGACATGTGCCGCGACGCTAGAAAGCCGACGGGGAATAGTGTAATTCTCAACAAGTGTTGCGCACAGCAGACGATATAAATCACCAGAGCTCCAACTCCAGCTTCGCTCACATTGTCTTGCTTCAGCTCCCCCAAGAATTCGTCTACTGTGGGAAACTTACATTTAGTGTCTCACACCAGCCGCACGCACACTGCTTAATATATCATATTCCACCTACCTACCTACAACCTGACCGCAGCAGAGCACAAGATGTCCGGTCCGCAAGATAGCGCCCTTCCAGAGCCTCTAGAATCGGCAAAGACGGCCTTGCAGAAGAAGCACGGCCTCCGCTACGATGCTGAGTGGCTGAGAATCGCCTCGGCAAACGTGGCACCCGAAGGCACGCTACCGCTCAAGAGCAAATGGAAGGACGTGTTTGAGCTGCGGGCTTTTACCGAGAGCTTGCTCGGCGCCCTCTTCAGGCTGGCACCTTACCCGGAGCAGGTGGAGGAGACAAAGGTCGAGCTCGACAGCCCGGACGGCACGCACAAGTTCACAGTCAGTCGGTTCGCGACGGCGGAGCAGCGTGCACCGCCAAAGGAGGGGGAGCCGTTGAGGTCGGCGGTCTTGGTAAGTAAGGTGACGGTTATGGCGAATTGGCGTTCGGAGGGAGAGTAAAGATCCCTGAGACACGGCAGCTAACACCCGACATACAGAACATCCACGGCGGAGGCATGATTTGCTGCACAGTGGAGATCTTCGCGCCAGAGATAGCTAGGAGCGTCGTAGCCCAAGGCGTGCAGCACTTCGCCGTGGACTACGTGCGTGCGCCCGAGTACCCGGCGCCGGCGGCAGTCAACGACTGCTACGCCGCACTGGAGTGGCTTTCGGCCCACGCGCGAGAGATGCACATTGACCCCGAGCGCATCGTCGTCTTCGGCGACAGCGCGGGCGGCGGACTTGCAGCCGGAACGGTGTTGATGGCTCGCGATAGGGGTCTCAATCCGCCGGTCGCGAAGCAGGTGCTCGTCTACCCCATGCTTGACGACCGCACGCACTATCCCGACGACTGGCCGACTAAGTCATTCCTGACCTGGAAAGCGGAAGATAACGTCATGGGCTGGGACGCGTACGTGGGCGCTGACAAGCGAGGGAAGGAGGATGCCGATGTCTCGCAATATGCCGCACCGGGGAGGGCTAAGTCTCTGGGGGGTCTACCGAGCACGTACATCGACGTCGGAGGGCTGGACTTGTTCCGGGACGAAGACCTTCGGTTTGCGCAACGGCTGGCTGAAGCGCATGTCGAAGTCGAGTTTCACTTGTATCCTGGAGTACCTCATGGATTCGAGGGTGCCCAGGGTGCGTGGGTCGTTTCAAAGGCAATCGAGAATAGGATTAAGGCCATACAGAGGGTATGAAGACACCGGGAGTAAAGATAGGCGTGATCACTTATAGTCTTGAGGCGGCTGGAAGTGCAATCTCACCGATGTTAAGCATGGCAAGAGTATTGTGCGTCTTTGATTCCATCTTCGGGACGTGATCAGAAAGAACTTCAAGATCCCCTGTTCGTAAATGTCGACATATTAAAAAGATGGAAAGATGGAAAGATGGAAAGATGGAAAGATGGAAAGATGGAAAGATGGAAA
>MU271156.1:0-78421 GCA_021432605.1 Coniochaeta sp. PMI_546 | reverse complement strand
AAAGATGGAAAGATGGAAAGATGGAAAGATGGAAAGATGGAAAGATGGAAAGATGGAAACGTAATACGAAAATGACAAAAGAAATTGATTGCCTTTGAAAGGCAGCATCAGGAATTGAGCCCGATGCGGGGGTCGAACCCGCAACCTTGAGATTAAGAGTCTCACGCTCTACCGATTGAGCTAACCGGGCGAGCTTTTAAGCAGGTCTTAACATGTGTTGGCGAAGCCATAGATTACTCTATGTTGTAGCCATTGCTTGACTCTTACTCTTGCTATTCAGCGCGCTTTAACCTTGAAGGCCCCTCTTTCTGATCCGTTCGGAACGCGGCACCTGCATCCCGGTCTGCCACTTCCTCGTATCTTCCGTCTTCGTACTGCGATAAACTAAAGGTTCGGGAGAAGTGTAAACCTCGGATCCAAATCGTAGCTCCTTCCGACAATGACGGACAGATCAAGAGCGGATAATATCCCACTCCCAGCGCAGCCCGGACCAGCTAGGGTTCTGACGGTATCGTGACAGTTCTCATGCCAGCCGACGACTTCGCCAAGGATGCTGCCAACAGCGTGAGTACTTATGCATCAGACAAGGCACAACTCTAGGCTACCAGGACTTTGTATAATTTGGGCCAGTCTGTTTAGCATTTCATGGGCGATAAAGATATGGTGCGCGAATTCATTCCCAAGGTACTTTGCTGAGACCCTCATATGCCGGGCGTGTGGTTATTCCGTACCACAAGTAGATGATTTCAAAGCAAGAAGGGTTCTCAAAACATGCCGAAAGCCCTCTGCCGGCATTCTTGCACTGAAATTTGCGAGTCACCGGCCCGAGCAGCGATCAGCAGCGACCGAGTTCCGCCCTGCCGGCTACTGGAGCGAAATCCCCTTGCTGTACATAAATTGTGTAGATCCATTGCAACTTGAGAAGATAGATCCCAAACACGACCGCAACCTTATCTAGATCTGACCAACCAATGTTGCATCGCATGTTGGAAATTTGACGTCAGACCCCGCTCCGATGAAAGCGGTTAGGAGATCTCTTCCGGCTGATGCGATTGGGCCGTCAGTCTGTACGAAGCGGGAAAGGGATGGGCGGAGAGGCGGAGCCTATTTTTTGACACCACGAAGGAGGTCTCCAGCATCTTGGCCGGAGCTGGTTAGCTTTCCCGAACAACAAAGAAGATCCGATGCTTCAAGGGTTAATTAAGGGTTGTTGCTTGGCAGTCCCCTGATTATAAGATGATGTCATGTCGTGAAATAAGGCATCACGATATCCAAAAAGAAGACGAGAGCCGACCAAAAGGATCGTTGCCAAGTCGTGAGTGCAGCGGTCGATTGTGGTAGAGTCTGCCGGGGACGCTGGAGGTTGAAACTTTGGATACGCCTAACACCAGACGAGACGATACAAAGTAAAAGCAATAACCGTACACGCATCACGACGCCACATTCTAAAATCATTCCAAATACAATATAATGTGTGTATTATAAGCCAGGACTATGAGTGCCTGGCTGTCGACCGACGATCCGGTTATGGGAATCCGCTGTTAGTTTATCTTAGTAGCGTTTCCCCCAGCTGAAATTGGTGTCTAATTTGTGGCAATACACTACTGAACTCGACAACGTGCTGAAGAGTGTGGATGGGAGCAATTGCTGGTACGATCTCTGGCGTGCCGCAAGTATTGGCTGGGCTGCTCGGGATCGACAGTACCAATTGGACCATACATATACAGTGTACACACAACAAGATGGGGTCAATCTTTGTCAGCATGGACTTTCTCCGAAATCCCATCGCTTCGAGATCGTCGAGAAGAAGTGAGTGTAACCGTACCTGGTTATGTATGTACACTATACAGATGTACAAGCTTTGATACGCCTCGGAGGCGAAAGACGCCGATCGGCCGACCAAGCAGCAAAGTGCATAGATATACGGACAGTAAGAAGGTACAATGTAGAGTATCTTGTTCATTCGCAGTCAAGAGGTATGGGCACTACATGTAGCTCAGGCTCAGAGGGTGATTGGATCTCAAGAGAGCCAATGCCCAGAGAAGTGGCGCACACGTCGCTCGATAGTGAGCGAGTGTGGCACAGTCCGTTCGACGGTAGGCTGTTTCTACCGCTCACGGGACTGCGCGTTATCGTGCGCCCAAGAGAGCCATTGGCTCCATCCATGCCATCATATCCGGTTTCGCGTCTCGCATACGGCTTGCATCAAAGAGACAGAAAACTGCCCGCATGGTTTGCAAATGCAGGTCGCTCCGCATGTGGCTGGTGTTGATTCGACTCCTACTCAATGCTCCGGGCTCTTTGCGCGCGTAGGTGGTGGGCAATCGGCGACTTCTCCACTAGCGCTGTTAGTGCTGTGGGTGGTGGGTTCAGGTCACCAGATGTACCGCAAGAGGTTGTTGGGGGCGATCCTGGCAGGCCGGAGCAAACTCTCCGGAGCAAATGCTCCGGACTTGTGCGCACAACCAACACACTCACCACACATCCGTTGACAATGAGTCCAACCAAGCAAAGAGTTAAAACAAGCTACGCCAGAAACAGTCTTCCACCCTCTGTGAAATGAAAGACCGCCTCTATCACTTAACCTTACCTTGAGCGTGACGTCACGGGGCTGAGGTAGAGAGGTTGACCACACAGTTAGGTTGTTGGGGGCAATCATTGTCCACGCTTTGTGCGACTTCCGATTGCCAGATAGTAAGTACCACATTTGCCCGCCCTTCCGTCAGCTACTGCGTACTATGGTCCTGCGTTCTGCATAGGTACAGTGTAGGAGGAGGTAGGAGCTGTCTCTCCGTCGAAGCTGATAGGGTAACAGGTAAAGCCCACCGCTTTCTCATTGGAGTAACACACCGCCCCGCACATCCACGCTGAAGTGCGTGAGACAGCATCTCTTCGCTCAACTTAATGTGGTGTATCAACCAAGCTCTTCCGGGCAACACCACTTCTTGTCGGCTTTTGGAGGCGGAGGGAGAGAATTGATGTTTTAATCTCACGCAGAATATGCGGAAGAGGTTGCTGTGGGTTACATTATCGTAGTCTTCGTAGAGGAAGACCAACATACTGTGTAGTTGTGGCATTCGGCTGAGGCTCCGGCGCGACTCGAGTAAACACAAGAGCCTTCGATCGGGAGTTTCTTGGCTTTTCCTACCACAGCAACAGCGATCCTACACTACGCAGTAGATCTTTCTACTATTGTACAGCGGTGATGCTGGCCAAAGTGAGGAGTGCCAACGCCGGTAAATACTCTACCCGGTCTAAAGGCGGGGCGAGATACCAGAGACTTGCTAGCGCCCATGCACTTTGGGAACAAGGAGAGGGCCAAGGGGGGAGAATGCAGGTGCATTTTTCATGGTTACCCAGTGGTACCTTCCTCAGCCGGCGAGCAGTAACAAGCATGCTACCAGTACTTTACTTTGCAGTAGTAAGCGGCCAGTGGTCAGTGGCCACATGCCGCGCAAGCCATCCCAGATCGATCTCCTCAGCGTTCTTCCGATCAACACTCCATCCCAGTGGATCGGGTTGTGATGGAAATCAGACTGGTAGCTGCCCATGGTTAGAACGAGCCGATATGCACTGCAATCTGCCGTCTCAATGTCCTTTTTCTCTGGGGCGATTGTCCCGTCACACGGACAGGGGTCGACGAGAGACATACTGTATATAACCAATTTCCCTCCCAGGCGCCCGTGGGGGATGGATCCAGCTTCGCGAAAAATAAACTTCACCTTCTTACAGACCAAAACAGCCTTTGCCTCTATCCGCCTGTGGCTCACGTCGGCTTCGAAGTTTTCCCACGAGCGTGTCCTGATAAGAGCCTTACAATCCAGTTGTTTTCAATTCTGTGACTCGGAAGTTTCATATCACGACTTGGACGCTATATCGAAGTGTATTGCCAGTGAACTAGCTTAGCTTCATCAAAAAAAGAAAAAATCACCTACACACATAACATTTATCACGATGCCCAAGCGACCTTTGGACGTCTCCGGGCCAGTGGGCATATCTTCAGAGAGAGCGATGAAGAAGGTATTATTCCCGCGCGTTGACAAGATGCCCGGTTCCCCTTCGTCGTCGAATAGCAACGTCTAACACGTGTCTTCAGACCGAGAGATCCCACGAAGAAAACCAGGAGAGGGCATATATAGCCGCGTCTCGCAGGGCAGACCGCAGCATCGAGGCTCGCGTCCAATCGGCACGCATGGCCTCAGAGATCCACAAGAAGCGAACTGGAAAGGGCTTTAAGATATCCGAGGAGATTGTCATGAAGGAAGAGATGTACGAGGAGGAAGACGATGACTTGCCACGCCACTACCGAGCCCTGGCGGCCCACCTCCAAACATCCTCGCCCGACATGAACAGTAGGCTGAGCGCCTATCTTACGGGTCAGGTAGCCATGGCCAGCATGGCACGGCAAAAGGAGGTGGACAAGCTGTTCGCCGAAAGCTTTCCCAATGCCGCCAGAATGGGCCAGCAGATGCAGCAGTCGGCCTATTTCCAAGGAATCCAGGCAAGCTCGCCGCAGTCCACTGCTTCGCCGATGTTCCATTCCGCCGTTCAGCCTCCTACCTCCAGCAGCTTCAGCGACCGGTCTCAAGCAGTACATCGACCTTCGCCTCTATCGGCCACCCATTCGCATTCGAGCGGCGCAAGCTACATGCAGTCTCCCAGGAGTCAGAAACGGCCATCGATAGTCGACTCGCCGCCGGTGCTTTCTCCAGCGTCAGGATACGCGGATACCTCCAGTTCGTCTACTTCCACACCGCAAGTCGCGCCACCTCAACAGTATACCACATACGTCGCTCCGCAATCCTTGTCGAGTGGAAATGTGGACCAGCCGCTTTTCCAATCCTCATTCACCTCCGAGTTGCCGAACGATGCCAAACTGCTCGCCAACATCGACATGAACGATCCGCTAGCAGGAGCCTTCTTCGGTATGTCCGACTTGACAGGCACTGACAACTTCGATTACGCGCAGTTCAGCAGCTCGAATTTTAATACCACGGTACCGGACGATAGCAGCGTTCCGAAGCAGCTCAACGCGTATGGCGCCCCGCCGACGGACTACTTCCATGCCATGCAACCACAGAGCAAGTTCCTCGATATTCCGGGACAAGCGAGCCGAATCGGCACTCCTGGAGGCGGAGAGGGCGATTCCTGGGACAACTGGATCGACGAGAATGAATGGAGCGGCTTGGATCCGGAGCAGCGCTGGGCGAAGCCGGAGCACCGCTGACGACAGTGACTGCATGTTGAGGCTATGCGACCGGAACAAGCTCCCGGCGACAGCCTTCGAGTCGTTTCTGCGATATTATTCTTGATGTTAATGGTGTTGGGGGCGTTGATTGATCGCTCACCATCGATTCCCCAAGACAACAGGGAGACACGGGGACAACACAAAACCGATCCCACCACCCCCTGGTTCTCACTTCCTTTATTTTTTTATGATTTCATGATGCGGTTCTAACCTCATAATATTCGGGGATCGGATGAAGTACTCATTCGGAAAGAGGAGGAAGTCGTCAATATTTGGCAGCAAAACCACGCACGGCGCTCGGTCACATGCATCAGGAGGAGTACTTTTTTTTATACGGAGATCAAAGCATTTTCACGTCTATTAGGACTGGTATCAGGATATACCCCAAAATGTTTCTATGGTCTCTTTTACGAAACACGGTACGGGCAACTATCAGGTTGCACACAAAGCATGGCGGACCTGGGAGCTGGAAAAGGGACAATGGAGGGTGGGACTGAGTTCTGGAGTGGACGTGGACAATATACCCCGTGGCAGTTGATGGCTGAAGCCTTTCGAGAGAAGAAAATCAGAAAAACCTTATGCTTACACACGCAATATATATGTGACTGAAGCGAGATGTGACAAGTTCCCCAAAGTGGACTAAAAAGAGACACGGCAGGTGACATCGGAACACCACATAGCAAAGAAGGGAGTTAAATGTGTATTCGTAAAGCCATCCGGCCAAAGTAACGTATATATGCCCCATATCTAGGACGGCACACATAACTGACAACTCAGGAGACAGACAGCGGAATCCTCTACATATCGGACACAGTAGAGCTGTTGTTGTCTCTGGTCCCTTTTGGTTATGGGCTTACGCCACCGGTGATCAAGGTATGATGTCCAGTCAGGACCAAAGTAACTGGGATTCATTCTGGTCACAGCCTGCCACGAAAGAGTATCCACGAACCTTCCACCCTGAACGATAAAGTGACTGTATTACCCAACTCTGGGTTCACCTTGGCTTCTGTGAGAACTGATCCGAAGTCGTCCGAGTCTCCCACTTCTTGAATACGCAGCGCATAACCGGCCTTAAGACAAGACACATACCTACAACAGCATACCAGTTCAGAAGTCGGAGAGGAGAACTGTGTGGAGCTCATCCATGATACTATGCTTGGGGGTCAAAATGGAGAAGGAAAAGCAAAAGCGAGCGCTAGGTGATCGAATTAGCGGTATTGGAGTCTTCGCGGCTGCCTCTACACCGGTTTCTGTACCACGACCAGACAACACCGGATGTTGAGAAAATAGAGAGTGACTTGATGCCGAAAATTATATCAGACGAAGTCAGAATCAAGTCCCTGCCATGAAAGCACACCGCCTCTTGCACCAGCACGGTCTTATTCAAGATCGCTGCTAAAGCATCAAACAGCTCCAGAGACTGTCCCCTTCTAGTTGAACTTCAACCTTTGTCCTCATGGTATTCTTACCATCCACGGCCGGCATCAGCCAGTTCCAAACCAGCCCCCGCTCGCTCGAGTAGACAACAAGCGCTCCTCGGGTCGATGACAATACCGGACCCTCCTTCCCGCCACTTCGCTTTACAACCTTCCATGCGATCATTAACGCCATCACCGCCGACAACTACCCGCAGGGAGGCATAGGATCGTCACCGTTCCACTCCTCCAGCGAGCCTCAAGCCCGTTTTAGTCCACAAACTCCTAACACCTCCAGATGCCTCATCCCAAGACCCAGACACCCTAGACCGCACCAGCGACGTGCGCCGCCGCCACTTCCGTTTCCACCGCTACGAGGGCAGCCAGCCACGCAGACCTTCACCACCGTCACACTGACAGCCATTCGCGAGCAGCTGCGCCTCGACTACGCACCGACGCTGGTCAGTTTTCGTCGCGGGAGACGAAATCCCTCTCGCACTTAGGGGTCGATGTAGAGCGGTGGCTCGCCTTCTTCCACCTCAACTTCCAGCCTTCAGGGCATGACCACCATGGAGTGGATCCCTCACATATATAGCGAACTGTTACGCTTTGTCGAGGACGAGATGCGGTTGGAGGTTGAGCTGTTGTCTTTGAAAGGGCCTGGACATGGTGAGGGGGGATGTTGGTTTTCCGAAGGTGGATTTCTGCAGCTTTTGGGTCGGCGAGTCCTCGTAATGGTTCCGAAGGAGACTCAGTACGGGAACCATGGTAGGCAGGTCAGCTTGGTACCATGAGGAGGGTCAAGACAGCTAATAGGAGGGCCATTGTTCTAAAAGAAGAGCAGTCACGACCGTAGGGAAGGTATGCATGCACAACGCTGTATAATGACAACTCCCTTTCCTATGGCATATACCACACATGAAATTGACCTGCAGACGAGATCCCCAACTCCCCAGCTCCAGCCCGCAAACCAGTACTCCTGCATAACCCTTGTCCAGTGTACGGGCATTGACCGTGGGCTAGCTCGACCTGGAGGGGAACAAAATGATTATATCAGCCTTCTTCCAGCACTCCGACCGGCCGCAAAAAAAACAGTGTGTGCAATCAATCTCCTTTCCGATGCATAATAAACGGGGTTGAGTGGTGGGTGACAATGACGTGAAAACAAAAAAACGAAGGAGAACCCATAACGCCGCCGCGGGTGAGGGAAATGTTGGGTCGTGAGAAACGCCGTCTAGGGTGTTGTTTCCGGTCGTATTGGACCCCTATGGGCCATTGCTTATATTCAGTCTCATTGCGGAAGCATCTTCTTGATCTCCTCGTCGCTCAGCACGATCTCGATGACCGGCTCGCGGCGGTGATCGAGCGGGGTGTACTCGCAGTCCATGTAGGACGGTATAAAGACCTCTGGGTTCCAAAGGAAGCCTTGGCTGGAGGAGAGGTAGGAGATCTGGTATAAGGTCAGTCGAGGCAATATGTCGGCTGGCACTCAGTGAGTGAAACTGACCAGTCGTGGCTGACCGTCGTCGCCGATGTTGATGGTGGTGCACTCTTCCTTGGCAAACTCCGGGCCTGGACAGTGTGTTAGCCAAGTCGTGTCTATGGTGGTGAGTCACGCCATAGCCAGGGTGTCACTCGGCAGAGGAGCGACAAACAGCATGGTAGCTAAGGGCAGTTTGAACTTACTCAGCAGGCTCTCCCTCCGGCGGTGAGACACCTTTCGCTTCTGTGCTGCCTTGGAGCCCGGCTCCGGCGTGCTCGGCGAGCTCGAGTACGAGGAGGGCGAGCTAGCCGAGGTCTCGGAGGACTGCCGAGGGGTGCGATGATCGTACTCCATGGCGGACGACGGACCGGCCGGGATGGCAATCGAGGAGGACATTGGCGATGCTGTACTTGAGATGGTTTTGCCGGAGCAAGTTGAGGCGGAAGGTTGTGGCGAGACTTGTGGATGGAGATGCCTGGAATGGGATGCCTCAGGAGTAGGTGAATGATGGCACTGCTGCTGCTGCTACTACTACCGCCCGAAGAGACAGAGAAGAGTAGGGAAGAGAACGCATTAATTCCTGTAGAGACAAGCCACGGATGATGTAACAAGTTGCAGAAGAACGAACTGGAGAGACGGGAAGTTGACAATAACTTGAGGTTGTACGGTGTTGAAGGAGAGGTGCACGGAGCCGGCAGGCTGAACAAGGCAGATACCGGCCTGTGCCTGAGGTAGAGCTGCTGGATGAGACCGAAGTCGGTGTTAGTACGAGACAGAGGGGTTATGGCCGGAGTCGAGTGTGTCATGCTAAGTGATAGGCACTGATAAGCAGAAGGAGGCAGCTAACGCAGGGACCACTGACAGTAGCCCCCTAACAAGGCCTCCAGACCGGGGGAGTCATCGAGGAGAGCTCCAGCATGAATCACGCATCTCATGTTGTCGTCAGTCCCCGCTGCTGCATCAACCGCAGCAGAAGCGAAGCGGCCAGTCAGGTGAAGATAACGCCATGTCACCGATACAGAGCTGCGGGGATCTTTAATGGGAATCTTAGTAGGTTCCCCGAGCTGGGAGACAAGTACCCCATACCTAGCCGCCGCTATCTCGGGTTAGCGGGAACCTTGAATTCAGCTGACCTCACTTGGGTCTCCACCTAAGCCAGCGACCAGTGGACCCATTTATCGTGAGCCGTTATCCAATGTGCTCCAGGCAAGGCGCCTTGCCTCATTTGGGACAGTTCTTGCCAATCAAGACATCGGCAGCTCCAAAGTCACATGTTAGTACACGTGACAGCCCCAGCTAAGCAAAGAGGCTGCCATCGCTGACGCCAACTGGCACCTGGTAAGCTGCAAGGCGCCTCCAACCGAAATCCGTCGAACTGGGAGCTTCGTCAACCCATCAACAATCCTCCCAACATCAACAAACCACCGGCCCCTGCGTCCCATCAGGCAAGTGTGACCTGCTCTACGAACCAAAGAAAACCTAATTTGCCTCGCACCACCCACCGAATCTCTCCCCATTCCGTACTCGCATCACCACCACCAGACAATAACAGCTCTCAACATGGGCGACGTCCTAGTCGAAAACCCGGCGAACCACGTCCCGCCTCACAAGAAGAGCGGCATTCCGGCCATCCCTAGCATCGAGAACTTTGAGGGTATCTCCACCGAGGCAGGTGACGACTATGCAACCCTCAAGAAGCTACAGCGGCAGCTCGAGTATATCCAGCTACAAGAAGAGTACATCAAGGATGAGCAGCGGAGCCTCAAGCGGGAGCTCGTCCGCGCCCAGGAGGAGATCAAACGTATCCAGAGCGTGCCACTGGTGATTGGACAGTTCATGGAGGCTATTGACCAAAAGTAAGCTTCTCCGTCACTACCCATCGCCCCTACCCAGCCTCGAGTTCTAACACACCGTCAACAACAGCACCGGCATAGTCCAATCATCCACAGGCTCCAACTACGTAGTCCGCATCCTCTCCACCCTCGACCGCGAGAAACTCAAGCCCTCCTCCTCCGTCGCCCTACACCGGCACTCCAACGCCCTAGTCGACATCCTGCCCCCCGAAGCCGACAGCTCCATCGCCATGCTGGGCGCCGACGAGAAGCCCGACGTCACCTACGCCGACGTCGGCGGTCTCGACATGCAGAAGCAGGAGATCCGCGAGGCCGTCGAGCTCCCCCTCACCCACTTCGACCTGTACAAGCAGATCGGCATCGACCCCCCGCGCGGCGTGCTCCTCTACGGCCCGCCCGGCACGGGCAAGACGATGCTGGTCAAGGCCGTCGCCAATAGCACCACGGCCAACTTCATCCGCGTCGTGGGCAGCGAGTTCGTCCAGAAGTACCTCGGCGAGGGGCCCAGGATGGTGCGCGACGTGTTCCGCATGGCCAGGGAGAACAGCCCGGCCATCATCTTCATCGACGAGATCGACGCCATCGCCACCAAGCGGTTCGACGCCCAGACCGGCGCCGACCGCGAGGTCCAGCGCATCCTGCTGGAACTGCTCAACCAGATGGACGGCTTCGACCAGACGGCCAACGTCAAGGTTATCATGGCCACCAACCGGGCCGACACGCTCGACCCCGCCCTACTCCGTCCCGGCCGGCTGGACCGCAAGATCGAGTTCCCCAACCTCCGAGACAGGCGGGAGAGGCGGCTGATCTTCAGCACCATCGCGGGCAAGATGAGCCTGGCGCCCGAGGTGGACCTGGACAGCCTGATTGTGAGGAACGACCCGCTTTCCGGAGCGGTGATTGCGGCCATCATGCAGGAGGCCGGGCTGAGGGCTGTGAGGAAGAATCGGTACAATATCATCCAGGCGGACTTGGAGGATGCGTATAGCAGCCAGGTCAAGGGGAGTGCGGATGATAATAAGTTTGAGTTTTATAAATAGACGGTGGGGCGGGCTGCCTGTGTCTATGCATCCAGGTGGATGGACGCTGGTTGGGAGGAGCGTGGATGAGGCAGTGGGCTGATGGAGAAGCACCGAGGAGGGTAATGAGAAGAGTCTGATCATCGGTGGGCTTGTGGATGGCGTGCGGTTCACAAAGGAAGCAGAGAGTAGAGAGAGACACATGCTCTTTGCTAACAAGGTTGTACAATATGATAGAGTTCACTTGATCTTGAAGTGGTAGTCTTCCAAGTCAATGTGGACGTGTATCACTTCGCTGTTTCCTGTTCCCTCCCGCCAGTCACGGCATGATCCGGAGCTGATCCCAAAGTCTATTTGTTGGCCCTTGTGTATTTGTCTAATCCTCCCTTTCCGTCCGTCCATTACCCAGGTCTGGCAGAGTGCCACCGACTCTTCGTAGAAGTACACCAGCAGAGAAGCACGTTAAAATCGTCAGTCATCCAACCTCCACTTGACCCCCTCCTCAGTCATAATGCCACTCCTTAGCAAGGGAAATTGACTCCCTAATGGTAGTCATCGCATCCCACAGAGGCCCTCTCATCCTCTGGCCTCCCAGCCCCTAATCACTCACATAAACGCTTCCATTACACAAACGACAAGTTGTGAAGGAAATAAGCCAAACGGACACAGTATCTGTTTGGTCGTAGCCGTGATCAATCTCACGTCCAAATGACCGGATCCTCCAGGTCGGGTATATCATCTCCCCCTAGTCTCCAGCCCCCGCTCCAGCAGAGAAATATGTGAGATGTGTATGTTGTGTGGTAGACGGTTGACATGATGAGCGACATGTGTTACCGGTAGTACGTCGACCATATTATGTTTGCATTAGCAATTAGCATTATCCTCCCATACTTCGTTCGTCGTCCTCTCCAAAATGCTGAATGCCAAAATGTGTCAAGGGTATACTCGCTCTGTCAAATCATGCATCTATCGCAAAATATGTGGTCTGATATCCATAGTAGAGATCGACCGAGTCGCCTGTTTTCGTTGCTGGTTCGAATCGCTGGCCCTATCGAACTCGCTTGTGGGACGCCCACACACAAGCCGTCGGACATACGTTGCCGGCTCGTGGCTCCAAGGTGCCGGCGAGGGCATGCTGCTTGGTAAAGCCAAGTCCTGGACACTCGAGTCTCCCTAAGACCCGAGCTCCACGCCTAACTCCAGCAGCAGCCTGACGAACTGCGTGTGCAGCTCGATAAAGAAGTCCGGCAGTCCGACAAGTTCCGCCAGACCACGCTGTTTTAGGGATACACTCGACCCGCCGAACCCTCCACCCATCCGACGAGACAGGCCGCCCATGCCGCCGGTGAGAAAGCTGCTCCCGCCCGTGCTGGCCGATTGGCTGGAGGTGCCCATCTCAGACCCCGCCCCGAAGCCGCCGAAACTCGGGTTCGCCACGACCGGACTACCGGCCGAAGACGACCCGCCGGGCGAGTTGGCGCGCTCGGCCTCGGCCTCCGCCAGGCGCTGGATCCAGGCCGCCAGGTCGCGGAAGGCGGCGGCGATGAAGCCGAAGGACTTCATGGCCAGTCGCTCGCGGTGGGTGCTTAGTGCCAGGAAGGCGTAGACGCGTTTGTGACCGCGGGCGTGGACGTCGGGGATGCGGAAGATGTAGGCTGTCGTGTAGCCGGCTGATGGGTCGCCGAAGAAGATCGGTCCTCCCGAGGCTGCTGAGCCGGCGCTGTGGGTCGTCACGAAGGCAGGGGTGACGGGCGATGCCACCGGGGTAGACGACGTGCTGGCTGGCTGGCCGAAACCGGTGGCAGGTGGGCGGGGAAGGGTCTCTAGGGAGAGAGTGCGAAGGCAGGAGGCTCGGACTATGGAGAAGGAGGTGGCACTGACGGGCTCGTGGGTAGAGGTATAGTCGAGGTAGTGTGTGTGTGCATTCGCGGCCGACGATGTGCTGGCTGTTGACCGTGATGCTGTCCTCCGGTGGGATGACATGCGCGCCGGCTGGGTCTCATCTTCGGACGCTGCACTAGACGACCCCTGGGAGCCAAGCGAGGAATCGTCCGGTGCTCCGGAGTAGACACGAGCGCATGGAGCGCGAGTCCGTAAGGTGGGGCCGCGCTCAGACCGAGAGTCCGGTCCCTTGTCGCTGTCCGGACTTTCTTGACGGGGGGGAAGGGTGAGAGCGCAGTTGTCGCAGGCAGCGGCACGTCTCGTAACGTACTCATCGTACGTTCTGCGAAACCCGGACTCGGAGCGATTCGGTTGTGCCGGTAGCTGCTCAGAGAAGCGGCGCGGACTATCGGGGGGGGATTCCACAGCCGCAGCAGTGCCTGCCAGCTGCGCCGACTTGAGCAGGGCGGCACGATGTGTCTGGACGTCATGCTCGGACGCAGGAACCGAAGCACTGCGGTGGGCGCCTGCGAAGTTCAGGCGCCGCAGGGACTCCGTGACGGCCGCAGTGGCGTGTTGAGAGGCGGAAGGGACGCTCGTCCTTGGCCGGTCGTCGGGTGTGCTGGTCACGGCGTAGACCGGGGTGTCATGTTCGTAGCACACGCTGCAGGGCACCGGAAGACCTTCAGTTACCATTAACGGTGTGGGACCGTGGATGTCGCAGTAATGCGCCAGACAGAGCTGCAAGTGGGAGATTAGCCTCTCTGTGTACAGCTGAGCAAGACACATCATGCTGGATGACAGCAGCGGAAGGCGATATCTGGGAGGTAAGAAACCATAACGTTGCGCATCCCAGATGTGAGGAAGAGAAAGGGAGAGGGGGATACGAAAGGGGGAGAGATGTGTCGCATAATGTTCATGATCATTCTTGATTTAAGGTTTGGGGGGGCGGAGGGGACATCAAGGTGCGAGGCGAAGATGCCGTGTAACGCAGGCTGCCTAGGCGGCGTTGACTTTGTGGCTCGTGACGAGATAACAACAAGGCCATCGCCTTCCCCCCGGTAGTGCCCCAATGACAGCTCACAAATAGGGCGGTACCAAGTAGCCATGTCCCAGCTTGCTGGTGTCGGCAGACGTGGGGGAACACCATTTCGCATCGTCCAGTGAATGGCATTCATACGACCACGGTGCAAGGCTTCGAGGCGGTGAGGCGGTGAGACGAAAGGATGTAACTGGATGACGTTTGGGGAGTGATGCGAGATTAGGATGAGTCCACCGCACGGGGGTCAGCGGAGATATATCGACCAGAACCCAGACGGTTTTGAGGCTGACGTGTTTCGCATGTCGTGGTTTTGATGTCTGTTCCACAGTGACACTTTGGAATAGGGAATCAAAGGAATTGACGATGAATAGAGAAACCCACAGTACACTGTGACTGCGACATACACACACCAAGGGCGTGATGCCAGCAGCTGGAGGGGTCAAGACGTGCAGGGTGAAAGTGCAGATGAGAGATGGAAGCATACAAACACTTACAATCGACGTCATGCTTGATATCTTATCGTGCTGCAGGAGGAGTGCAGATGCCTCTTAAATTCAATCTGCTATCTGCTTCACCGACGAAGGATATAATGACCGTTTCCGCAGGGTCTGAGCGTTGGCCGGCCATGCGCCGGTGAGGAACCTGGAATCCTATGCCTGCTGAGGAAGGTGTCACTGGCTCTGAAACTGTCCAAAGTATCAGTGGTCTGCTCGGCCAACACCGGCGTCCTTGCTAGATTTGAAAACCCAGCAGTACGGGACCAGAGCATGCACGAGGCAGATGCGCGATGCCAGACTTGGGCAATGCCGTGAAGCAGAAAACAGAGCAGCGCTAAAAAAAAAGGACGATGGCGGTCTTGGATTAGATGTACGGGCGGCGGCCCGCAGAAGTGATCGGCCGTGATCTGTCTAGGTCTGGACGGCTGGCTTTGCCCAAGGTAGGTTTCGGTTCGGCAGCGGAGTGGATTCCTGATGGTTCCTGAATCCCAAGCTGTCGGGAATGTTAGGATCTCAGCTGCGACGGGCTGCGATCTGCGAATAGAAAAGCTCCCAAGATGGAGGATGCCTAGTAGTAATGTCTCAGGGCGGGGCACCAAGGTGAATACTGGGACTCGGGATGGATTCTCTTTGTCAATATGGAGCCCGAATTGGCCCAAGTTTGGCGGCGTCTTAGACCCAGACGTCGCGTGCCATGACAAGCATGTTGGGTGTTGGAGTGTGGATTGGCGGGGAAGCCTTCGTGTCGAATGTTTTGCTGCCGAGAAGATCAAAGTTGGGATGTCTGTCTCGTCCACGGTATTTCTTGGCGAACAATATGTTTGTTTTGAGGTATAAGCCGTCGAGTACAGCTGAATACAGTACGTAAGAGCAGTGACGGGTCTAGATGCGCCCAAAACTTGCTGATGAATCCGACAGTCCGGACCACGTACGTAAGGAGGCGATATCCTTGAACTTATAAGCCGCGAGGGGGGGAGACACGACGTCCCTTTAAAGCAAAGTTCCAGAACAATTCGCGAACTCTACTGTACAGTCAGTGTAGCCGGGATGGAGGAAAAGGGGCCGGTCCAGCTTCGGCTTCGGCTTCCAACAGACAGATCCTTGGAAATGATCCTTGTCGAGATTCAAGATGCTTGTGCCTGATTTGTATCGACTCGGGAGGTCGGGTCCGTAGTGTAATGTGGTGGCAGGGTGTGGTACTGAACTACACGTCGGCCACGTGTATGCTACACGCCTGTCAAGTGTAAGTAAGTACCTTAGCAGGACAGTAGTCTACATAGTAGGGGCAAGCATGACAGCAGGGTCCGGTAACAAGCAAGGATGATCAGCTCACAAAAAGCAGCGATGGTGGGGCTCCACGGCGTGGCTCAAAGTGCTCTGGCAGTCTGGATATCCAAGTTGGGCGACTTGAGACAACACTCCCTTACCTGACTTAGCACGGTAAAGTACCTTATTCTGGATAACTGCTGATGTCGTTTTCTTTTTTTTGCGTTTAAACTGAGTGATGCCAGTATCCGCGTGCCTTGTCCTCCTCTGAAGTTACGACGAAAGCGAAGATCCGGGGGGGGAAAGGGAATCATGAAGACTGGAATCCTTCACGGTTACTGGCAGTCGATAAAATATCGGGCTGTCGGCTGAGGGCAGCAACGGACAGGAGGGCCGCGGTGGTGCCTTCCCGACTTATACAATTCCCATTTTCCCACAGTCCCATGGCAACCTGCAAGGTACCTAGTACTGTACCTTCCACTTGGAGTTATTTCAGTCAGAGAGAAGGAATTGGAGGAAAAGGTCCGACGAGCTGTGATACTTACCTCTACCGGTATACTCACCTCTCAACTCCAGAGAGGTAGAGAGGTACCTTTGTCAGACAATGACACAGAACTCTGTCAGCTTTGTACCAAGGTACCTAGATAGACTTCTACTTGTAAGCGCGTCTTGAAATCCGGGGGGGGGGGGGCATCATCATCGGCGCATTCTCGAGCCCTTTTCCCTCTTGCGACGAAAGCTGGGACTAGTGTAGACTTGTTCAGTTATTAGTCTAGTTCATCATTGCTCTCGGACATTGCAAAGTATGGGTGTCGTGCATATCACATGTGTCTCGGATCCTCATGCTTTCACTCTTCACACATGGCTTATTACATTTAGTCATCGCCAGCCAGCGGGATCCCCGGGGAACTGCCTAGCACGGACAGATGATGTCTTGGTTGCTCACTCACTCGAGTTTCTTTTTCTGTCATCACTCTGTCTCACCGCTAAGAGTAGATCGATGTCCGTTTGTCTCGGAACGCCCATGTCACGGGGTCATCTGACTAGCGCGGGAGACTAACTTGATGGTGGCACCGGGGAACTTGTGTCATGATGCCGGCAGCGATGCGCGCTTACACCGGTGTGTCTCCCGATTACTGTCACGCATTCTGTGCCGCACACAACGCTACCGCTATCACCTACCTGCACCCCTCGCCTCCGACCACTCCATCATCCGGCCCTATCTGCAGTCTACGGACCGGATGGTCTGATGCTCGTGCATATATACCGCCTGCGACCTCTGCGCCCACCGATCACACAATTCCTGCCCACGCCCCGTTCCCATATCAGGTCAGGACGCCGGGTTCCGAGGCCTCTCCGCACGACCTCTGAGGCAAAGGTAATCTTCGTCACACAAAAACCAACAGCCATAAAACCAGAATTAACATCACGGAGGCGCTACATGCGGTTGAAAAGCGAGCAGCAACGTCAAATGCAACCCTGCACGACCACTCAGCAGTCCGTGTGTCACCACCGGCCGCGAAACTGAAGCCTTTGGCACATGGCAGCCACGCGTTGCAGGGAATCTGCACCTAATTTTGACGCAATTATAGTAGCACTGGTGTTCAAGTTGACAGACGGCTAAGACATCCGTACTCACCCCTTGTGTTTTATTATTCATCAATGCTTGAAGCTTTTGCTCACCCACAGTGTCTGATGAGAGGAAGGCCCACGGAGCTCTTCTTGGATTGGACGCCAAAGACTTGAGACCATGGCATTGCCAAATATGCCGTCTGCTCATGGGCCTGTGTCCTACATCAGACGAACCTCGCTGAAACTCGTGAACCCATGTCATCGCGGTCCGTCACCCAACCCATCACGGACCTATTTGACACTCGCAATAAAAGGGTTACACCGAAGTTGCTCCCGTTCTACTGTGTATTAGCCACGGCGGTCCGATTGCCTTGAACCCGGGTCCCGCCTGATGTCACATTGTAACATTTGGAACCGTTAGACTCTAAACATGAACCCCCTGGCAACCCAAGCCCCGGACCGCAACCGTCACACCTGAGCGCAGCGTACACTAGGCGGGATATTTCTGGGACATCAGAGCTATGACGTGTCTGGGGTAAATCGTAGAATATTTCGGATGGTGTTTCCGCCCCCAATCTGAATCTGGGCACCACCCAAGACGAGGCCTTCTGATGAAGCTTAATTGCTCTCGGGAGCTGGTCGACCTCATTCCGCTTGCAGGTTTTTGGGTGATGGTTGACCTTCGACGCTGATGTCACCGAACACAGTTGGGGAAAGGTGAACAATGCAAATCCACGTGGGATTCCAATGAAGTCGAGACTTGGGAATCATGCAATGGTTGACGCCTGGTCGTAACCTTCTGGTGTCAATTCCTCCTACCATCTAGACTTAAGTCGTGTGTGTTCCATGACACTAGTAGTATACAGTAGTTCATCTCTGGTCTCGCAGAACTGTCACTTAGGTGTCCCTCGGTCCAAGCCCCGTCTCCTGCCTAGAGACCTCGCGTTGATGACCTCAAATGGAGAAATGCACCCTATCGTTTCATAGTGAAAACACCCGCAATACCAGTAAATGGTACACAAGGACATATCCTGTGCCCTTGATCCGTTCAGCACGAGCTGTCTTGCAGCCATGCCATCGCGATGATGCCTCCTAGCTTTCCGTGTCCGTCCCATGCTTGACAAAAATCAACGCTAGACCTCCCAGTTCACAACCCTTTCTCGTCTCCCTCTCTCTCATCATCCCTCTCATCCAACAAAAGGATCAAACTCCAACCGCTTCGCAGCCGGCTCACCGCTCCCCTCCCGCCCGCTCGCCGCCATCCCTCCGCCGTACTTCTCCATCCACAACTTCCTCAGAACCTGATAGATAAACAAGTACTGCGCGTCGGCCTGCACCATGGTCCTCCTCTGCTCCCTGAGCGCATTGACCGTGTTGAAGATCAGGTCCTCGCCCTCATTCACATCGACACCGCTCTCCTCATGCTCGTCCACCCCTTGTCCATGCCCAGTCTCCAACCCTACCCCATTCCCATCTCCCAGTTGCCCGTCCGCATCAGGAAGCACCTCCCCGTCCCTCTCGGCCTCTGCCTTCTTCGCATCGCCCTCCTCGTCCCAGTCCTCCAGCACCCCGGCATCAAGCTCCCTCATCAGGTGCTCCAGCGCGATAAACGTGCCGCTCCTCCCCACCCCGGCAGAGCAGTGGACTATCCTCGGATTCGACGGGCTCGCGTTCTTCTCCCTGCTCAGTCGCATGAGCGTGAAGAAGGACTCCAGGTCCTCCAGCGCAGGGACGCCGAAGTCAGGCCACTTCTTGTAGAGGAAGTGATACACCACCCTCTCGTCCACCACCTCCTCCTCCTCATCGTCAACCGGCATCGCCGCCTCCCCGTCCGTCGCCTCGGCCCGGCCGAAAGAGGGAAGCTGGCTGATCCCCTCCCGGATATCGGCAGTCGGGCTCTTCATCTTATCCAGCTCCTCGTCGCCAACCCCGGACACCGACCTCTCCATATCCAGCCCCTTCCTCTCCCGCTCCGGGGTGGTGGTCGTCGTCGCCAGCCCATTCTCCCTACCTCCCCCCCGCCTCCTCCGGACCCGGACGACCAGCCTCCTCAGCTCAATGGCGTCCCCGGCCGGGGTGTCCTCGAGCCCCTCGCACGTCACGGTCCCGCTGAACCCGTCCCCAAACTCGTCCCCCGGGTTGATCTCCATGGTTTCACCTTTTTCCCTTGGGAAATACGGCCAGCACTTCTCCTGCCCGGCCTCGTGCGTCTCGGTCAGCATGACGATGACCCCGGGGCTCTCGAGCTGCTCGACCACCATGCGCCACACGTGGTCCTGGCTGCTCTGTTTGGGCCCCTGCATGGCGATGTACCTGTGCACCTCTTCCTCCTCCTCGTCCTCTTCCTCTTCCTGTCCCTGCCCATTCTCTTTCCCCCCTGCGATTGTACCACCCATCTTGTTCTTGTTCTTCTTCTTCCTCATCTTCTTGGTAGGATACAGCACAATAGGGCTGGCATTGATGTAATCCACCCCTCCCTCGGGGACCTTCAGTCGCACCCGGTTGTTCTGCCACGGCTGGATGTTGATGTACCTGTCCAGGACTCTTAGATGCGGACCGGTGACCCTGGCCCACCGGTAGGAGGGGCTCGGGTTCGTGCTGCTCAGGGCGAGGCGGTTGCGCTCCTGCCAGACCAGGTCGGAGAATTTCTCCAGGATCTCTGTTTTTTGGGGTAACCGTAAATGTTAGCTCGCTTTGTGCTGTTTCCTGTCCCTCTTTTTTTCAAATTTTGCCAGATATGTACAGACATGCTAGATCTTGGTAGAGAGAACGGTGTGTTAAAAAAAAAAACAGGGCAGAAAACGTACCTTTGTCGCTGAGCTCCAAGAAGCGCGGCATCTTGACCCTCTTCTTCCTCCTCTGGCCCTCGTCACCCGCCCCGTCCATGGTTCCCAGAGAGTCGCCGCCATCGGGAGCGGTGTAGGCGTGCGCGGTCCGGGGCCGCTCGAGGGAGGCGGTGGGGCTGTGCGGTAGGCTGGCGGGAGGGGAGTCGCGGGCGCGCTTGTGGCTGGGCCGCAGGTGGAAGCCGCGGAAGGGGGAGAGCTTGCGCGGGGGTTTGGAGGAGACGGGGAGGGAGAGGGTGTTGCTCGGGGGCGTGCCGGGGGGTGCGGCGGGTCTCGTAGAGGTTGAGGTGGTTGTGGAGGTGTGAGGGGAGGAGGAGGAGGCGGAGGAGGTAACGTTGGAGGTGGGCGGTTGGAGGACTACGGGTGTGGAGTGGTCCTTCTTGCTGCGGCGGAAGCGCTGGATGTGTTTCTCCATGACGGCGAGTTTTGGAGGGTGGTGAGGCGTGTTGTACAAGGTGTTGTAGACTCGAGACTGAGACGAAAAGGTAGAGGTAGAGGCAGAGATAGAGGTTGAGGTAGAGGTCGAGGATGAAGCAGTCAGAAGACGGGCCGAAGGTTGTGACCCGCCTCGGAGCTTTAATGAGTGTCTCAGATGTCGAGCTGCCGTCTTGGAAGTTGGGGCGGAGGCGATTCTGCGTGTGGTGGAGGAGGAGGAAGAAGAGGAGGCGAGGCAAGGTGGTTCTAGACCGATGCGCAAGTTAAATTAAGTGATGGGTTTTTTGCCTCTTGTCGTTGGGGGTGAATGCGAAAATAATAAGCACTTGTCCGGGTTGTTCTTGTCTTTGGATCTATTTCTGTCTGGTCTGTCTGGAAGACGTGGATCGCGACACGGGCGGGATGATGATGATGATGTAAGGCATTTGTCTGGTTGTAATTACAGTAACTGAAGAAAGAAGACAAGAAAGAAGACAAGCATAGAACAGAACAGAATACAAGAAAAGTAGTGTCCTGTCGCAAAGTAGAATGTTTTCTTGGGTCGGAATGTCGCGGCGCAATTGAAGCTGCTATAGAAGACTCTTAATCAGAAACCGAGATGACGAGCATCACCATTAGGTACCACCATTAATTATATAAGGTAGGTATATTTATTTAACAGCGATGATGCAGTTCGGTTCCATTTAAAGAATAATCGCCCGACGCCCAATTCTCTCCCCTCCACTCCCACCCCTGGCTAAGTCTTGAGTCTAATAAGGTACTGCGAACTACTTTAGCAGCCCGTTATCCAGCCCCTAGAGTCGTGATGGACCTCTAGACACACACGTTGACGTTTGGAAAGAAGCGCCTGACTACCCTGCAAGCCCTCATGCGAACCAGCTGCAACACACCTCACCTGAAACAGAGCACCCCTCCCTGCTCACCCGGCTCAATATAACTGCTAGGTGTGACCTCGTCGCCTGAGTGGTCATCCTCTACCTTGACTCCGGCCAGTTATTCGACAGTATTCTGTCCTTCTCGCTGCCGATTAGCGCTGCCCGGCGTCAATCACCGACCAGGATCTCGCTCTTCTTGGGACAGCCCTCTCTGTGTTTACTGCATATCACAGTGGCGGCAAGGAAGACCAACTGACTGTACAACTAAAATTGTTTGTATTATACAAGAGGTATCAAGGTACATATTAACTTTCTCTCCATGTCTGTCCCAAAGAGAGGAGGGTGGTTTACCAAAAAATACACCGTAACTCCGCATATGCCTCCAGCTTTGCGTCCGGCATTCGTGTGACTTTTATCACACCACTCCAGCGTACCTACATCCTACACCCCTTATCCTAAATGTCGTATACAGGGCAATCGTAGTGGTGTAGTGGTTGGTGTACAACCGGCCACCTACCCGCATCCCACCACATGCCCGATATGCCGTCACTCGCAACCATGACCACATAACCCTCACCTCAAAAAAGCGTACCTATGCCGCCGAGTAGACAGCGCTCACATACCGTCCACACTCAACCCTCTGCTCAACACTCGCCCTCCTCCCCTGTCCCCCCTCGCCAAGCCTAACCGTCGTCCGCGGCGCAATCTGGAACCTGTGCTCCACCTCCTTCTTCCCCTTGTCCGCCCGCTCGTCCAGCGCACCGATGTACGTCGGGTTCGCCACATTGTTCCGCTTCCCCGTGCCGAGCTGGTAATGCTCGTTGCCGCCCCACCAGAGCACGTCCGCCCCGTAGTTGGTGTCGTGTTCGGACCCGTTTGCCCTGGCAGACACGGAGGTGACGTTGTCCATCACCGCGGCCGCGTGGGTGCTCCCCACCGAGAGCGAGGAGAGCCGGATCGGCACGACCTTGTTGGTCTTCTCGTCGAACTCCCGCAGGTTGGACAGCGCTTTGATCTTGGTCGGCTCCTGCGACACGTGCGTCCACCGGCCCGTCCCCAGGCTGCCGTGGATGCCCTCGCCGCAGGCCCACGTGTCGGCTGTTATCGGGGCGCTGTTGCCGGCGCGGCTGACATCGGTGCTGGTGGCGCTATCGCCAGTGGGCTTGTTCGAGGCGTCGACGGTAAAGAAGGAGTTCGAGCCGCCGGCTGCGATGGAGGTCACCCGAGGCGTCTGGCCGGTGCCCTTGTAGAGCGTGTTGACCGGGAGGAGCGAGGGTGCATCGACGAACGGTGCCTCGATCTGGGGTTCGAGCCCGAGCTGGCCGGTGGAGTTGTCGCCGAAGCCAAAGACACGGCCTTCCTTGTCCAGCACCATTGAGTGGTAGTCGCCTGCCGCAATTTTCTTGACGTTGAAGCCCTTCAGGGTCGCCACCTCATGAGGCTTGTCGTAGGGCCCGCTGGGACGTGTAGCCCAAGTCAGGCCGGGAACGCCCAGCTGGCCTCTGGTAGGATATCCCTCGGAGCTCGAAGCAGCCGTGAAGACTCGTCCCTTGGAAGTGAGTAGTAGACAGTGCTCCAGCCCGCTCTTGATATCCGTCACCTTCTCGCCCACCTTCAAGTCTGGCTTCAGCGTCCTGTAGCTGACGGGCGACGGGCTTGACCAAAACGGCAGCCAGGACGAACCAGCGGTTTCCTTCTCCCCGGATGCTTGGTCCGAGCGAGCTACCGGGATAGAGTATACCGACCCGCTCGACGACAGCCCTATAATCCTGTCACGCGACAGAGACAACTTCACCAAGTCCTTGCCAGCCAGCGTGACAGCCGGCTTGGGGTCATCTTTGGAGTATCCTGTACCCCACTGCACCAAGTCCCCCTTCTCCGTGACCGCCGCACCGAAATTCCTATCCAGCTTCAGGTCCCTCAATATCTGGCCGTCAAAGTAGGGTATCCGTCGCGGCGTCTTGATGACCGTCTCGTTGGAGTCTGGCGCCGCCACCTTGCCCGTATTGGATCCCCATGCGTACACGCCCGGGTTCTCCCAGCTCTTCTTGACCTGGACGTGCTGGGAGCTGACAATCTCCCTATTCTCCTCTTTCGAGGCGGGGTGCTTGCGCGGCTTCTCGAACTCGATCTCGGCGATCTTTGGTCCCGGCGGTGGTTCGGCTGGGAAGAGGATGGGGTAGGCCACCACGGCGCCTGCGCCTGCTATGCCGACGGCTGCTAGGCCCAGGATCCGCAGTAAGGGGCTACGTCTGGAGGTCTGTGGGGTGGAATATCGCATGCGCTGGATACGAGCGAGGTTGGCATTGCGGAGGACTGGCCGCATGGCTCTAGATGCTAGGCTCGACATGATGAACAAATGTATGATGTGGTGTTCGGCAAGTGCAGAATTGGCAATTTCACTTGGTCAAGCTGCGAGCATGCATTGTGCAGGCGGAAGAGAGGTAAGATAGTCTCCAAGAGAAAGCCGAGTGAGGAAGCAGAGCGAGGTTATGGATGAGGGGAAAGCTTCTTCGATCATGAGCTCTCGTCGCTGGCCGAATGGATCTCAAACTTTTGCCTGCAGTCCTACCAGTAACTTAGTAGGTCTACTAGTACTACGTATACCAACCACAGGAGGCTTATTAGTGTACGATTAGCAGTCTTAATCCCTGCTCAGGCTCTGTGCGTCCCGCTGGTGCTGCATGGGGGGCACCCCACACTGGTAAAGGTCCCCACACCGACGACGGCCATGGATGTCTGTCCTGAAAGTCAACATTCCGACCTCCACGACGTTGCCCTCCTCGCCAGCTTTCTCCTTGTTGCGACAATGTACGAAGACTCGTGGTACAGCTTTGTACCAGACGTCCAACAGCACAAGCGAGGCGCATCGCAGAACCTGGGACGCAGGCGTGCAGAGTCACTTCTGCAACAACCAAATGTTGGTCCAACTACCTCTACCCTGCTTCCTCCTCCATGTGCTCGCCTCGAGGCTGTGGGAACAGCTCTCGCTAACCTGTGTTGGCTGTGTAGGAGACTTCCAATGTTGCCGATGCCCCGGAACCACTAGAGGATCTCTTCGAAGATCCGTTCGAGTCCAATTCGCCCCCCGAACCGACTCTCGCCCGCCGCGCCAAATCATACTCGGACTTCTACGACATTGTCAAGGCACAGCTCCACAAGGATGCCGCTCAGAAGAGGAGAAGGAAGAGCAAAAAGAATAAGAGGAGGGAGATCTGCAGCATAGAAGCATTGGATGTGCCCGCAACGGAAGCACCGGCTCTTGCCCCCGAGGAACCGCTCCTCGATCTCTACAAAGACGAACTGCTCCAGGCCAGCCAGCAGAAATACCAGTACGTGTCGGTGTCGTGGCATATCTCTCCGTACCATCATTTGGGACTAACATTGAGTCAGGCTATACCATGAACAGCTGGCCATGACTGAACGGCATCTCGACACCCTCCTGGAAGACACCGACAGTGCACTTAAGCTGCTAGCCTCTCTGTCGGAATCCTTCGATGCCGTCGAGGAGCAGACGACATCCTTCAAGTCGCAGTGTGACGACCTGATTACCGAGCAGACCCGGCTCGAGAGGCTCGCTGACGAGGTTGGCACCGACTTGCACTATTATGCCTACCTTGATAATGTGACGAGGAGACTAAACGCTCCCGGCGCTGGGCGCTTGGTCGACGACGATGCGTTTGGCGAGGTGCTCGAGAACTTGGACTCTTGCATCGCCTTCATGATGAAGAATGTGTGTGCCACTGTCCCACAATCCTAGTCCTGACCATTTTCGCTAACCTCATACAGTCCACCTACCGTGATGCAGAGCAATATCTTGCACGGTATCAGTCCCTCATGACCAAGGCCCTGCATCTACTCGAGGTGGGCTTCGAATCACGGCTCGAGAAAGTCTCTGCCGAGATATCTCCAAAGATCGCGGCCACCCAGTCCGAGTCTGCTCGTCACGCCCTGGCATACGGCCGCTTCGAAGAGCTGATTTCCGAGTCGTACTCCTTGCTGCCCAACATACGGAAAGTTGTCTTGAATGCCTACGATCAGGCGGGAAATGCAAGGCTGGGACCAAACTTCGATGTCTATGCGAACACGGTCAACAGCATATTCCAAGCATATCTGAATGCCAGGGACCGCTTCCTCCGTCCCACCATCCAGCATGACTTCGACACCTTCAAGTCAGAAGTGAAAGGCGGTTCCATCGAGTCCGCGGCCAGAAACCTCATCAAACAATGCTTCGAGCGCGCATACAGCGAAGAGAATCTCTTCACCAAGATCTTCTCCGTCGAGCCGCAGTACAACTCAGACCCGAACTCCGTCTACACCGTCCTCAAATCCAACACGAGACCAGCGGTCAACCCAGTGAACATCGTCCCCCTTGCAACGAACCTGCAGTCGGCCCTGCAATCTGCTCCGCTACAGACAATCTGCAACGTCGTCGGCTGGGTGACAAACGAGTACCTCCTCCTCGAATACGACGAGGACGAGACGGGCTTCACCCGGCATTGTCGCGAGCTGACAGCCCGGCTGCTGACAGAGCACCTCTGGGCCTTTACGGACAAGGCTTTCGAGGCCGAGATAGACAAGTCCATCTCGCGCGCCACTGTCGGTCCCGAGGCACTGACCATCGGCCCCGTCACGAACGGCGTCGCATCCTCCAACGCCTACCCGCCCATCCGACGGGCCCTGGAGCTGCTAGTCATGTTCGACCAATGCATGCCCAAAGAGCGCAGCGTATGTCTTCTCTCCCTCCCATCCGCCACCTCCCCTTCCTCGTGGCCCGTTTCTACCCTTTTCTCTCTTCTCTCATCTCAGCTAACCCCGTCTAGCAACGCACAACCTCCCCAATCCCCAAACTCCTCTCCGCATCCCTCGCCTCCCTCCACCGCGCCACGGCCCGCATCCGCTCAGCCCGCAACGGCACAGACCCAGACCTCTTCACGATCAAGAACCTCCTCATCCTCAAGAACGAGCTCGTGTCCCTCGAGATCGTCCCCTCATCCCACCCCGCCGCCGGCGCCGCCGGCCCCCCATCCTCGGACGGGCTGCAGCACTTCTCCCAGATCTGGGACTCGACCCTCTCCCTCTCCTCCTCGGTCCAGGCCGGGCTGGGCTTCCTGGCCGGGCTGGGCAGCTACATCCCGCGGCCCTTCTCGTCGCACTCTGTCAGCCCCGCACCACCGCCGCCGCCAGGCAAGGACGGTAACGGGAACGGGCAGGGCGAGGACAAGACTCCCGGCGAGCAGCTGGACGATCTGCTCAGACAGAGCATCTATGCTTTTACCAGCAGGTGGGGAGGGCTGATCCACGACGCCAGGATGAAGAAGCCGACTGCCAAGCCGTTGGCGAAGGTGGAGAAGGAGCTGGAGGATATCTTGGACAGGGCGTTTGCCAACCAGCCCGAGGTGGTGGGGAAGCTGAAGGAGGCTGTCTGGGGCAGTGCCGAGGCGTTGGAGAGGGAGGGACGGGATGGGCGGAAACGAGGGGGGAGATGAAGAAGGTTGTGAGATAGGGGGATGTGAATGAGGGCAGGTTAGGTGAGGAGTCTAGAAAAGAGGGTTTACCAAAAGGGGAGAAGAATAGCATACTTGCTGTTGAATGGTGATGATCAGTGACCGATATCTATCGACCAACGCTGTCATGCAATATGTATGCAAGATGATAGACTCATTGTATTCGTTAACTCCCTAATCCAGCCATGTCTATACTTCTATCTTCGCCTGCTCCATCTTAGGTATCACAACTTTTCCTCTCTTTCATCTCTCTCTCTCTCAAGACTTGACCAACAAGCTATGTCCAGTCATCTCCTCCGGCTGCGGCAAGCCCATGGCCGCCAGCACCGTGGGCGCGACGTCGCCCAGCACGGCGTCGTCGGTCTTCTTCAGGCTCCAGCCCTCGGGGGCATTGGCCATGATGAAGGGCACCTTGTTGGTGGTGTGGGACGTCTTGGGCTTGCCGTCGGGGAACTTCATCTCCTCGGCGTTGCCGTGGTCCGAGGTGATGAAGAGGATGTAGCCCTCCTTCTTGCAGGCCTCGTAGATCTTGCCTATGGCGCGGTCCGTGGCCTCGCAGCCCACGATGGCGGCCTCGTACACGCCCGTGTGGCCGACCATGTCGGGCGGGGCGAAGTTGTTCATGACGAAGGGGAACTTGTGCTCGCCGAGGCGCTTGACGACCTGGTTGGCGACGCCGTCGGCGCTCATCTCGGGGGCCTTGTCGTAGGTCGCCACGGACTTGTTGGAGGGCACCAGGTCCTGGTCTTGGTCGCGGGTCTCGAGGGGGAACTGCTTCTCGACGCCCCCGTTGAAGAAGAAGGTGACGTGGGCGTACTTCTCCGTCTCGGCGATGTGCACCTGCTCGACGTTCTGCTTGCCGAGCCACTCTGCCAGCACGTTGCCCATGTGTGTCGGCTTGAAGGCGATCTCGAAGGGGTAGTCGAGCTTGTACTGCGTCATGGTCACGATGTTGACCTTGGGGTAGGGGAAGTCAGGCAGCGGGGAACGGTCGACGTCGCCGAGGAGCTGGGTGATTTGACGGACGCGGTCGGAGCGGTAGTTGAAGAAGAAGACGTTGTCGCCATCTGTAACTCGTTAGTTCTTGTTGTTGTAAGGGGCTGAGGTCCGGACGGCCGAGCATACCTTGAATACGAGCCTCCTTGCCGCCGACAACGATGGGCTTGAGGAACTCATCGTTCTCGCCCTTCTCGTAGCGCTCCTTAATCGTCTTGACCGGGTCGGAGCTCTCCTCGCCCTCGCCGAGGACCATGCCCTTGAGGGCGATCTCGTTGCGCTCCCACCGCTTGTCGCGATCCATGGCGTAGTAACGGCCGACCACCGTGGCGATCTCGCCGACGCCGATCTCCTTCAGCTTCCCGAGGAGCTCCTCCATGTAACCGGCGCCGGACTTGGGGTCCGTGTCGCGGCCGTCGCCGAAGAAGTGGATGAAGACTTTGGGGACACCGGCTTCCTTGGCGGCGCGGAGGAGGGCGTACAGGTGCTCTTGCTTGGAGTGCTGTCTCTGTGTAAGCAACTATATGCTATCGCATCGGAAAGAGTGTAACTCACAACACCACCGTGAGACACGAGGCCGCACAGATGCAGCCGTCCATTGGTATCCCTAGCCGTCTCGAGCGTCTTCTTGATCACGTCGTTGCTGGAAAACTCGTTCTTGCGGATCGTCTGGTCGATGCGGACCACGTCCTGCCACACGACGCGTCCGGCACCAATGTTCAAGTGGCCGACCTCCGAATTGCCCATCAGACCCTCGGGCAGACCGACGGCGAGAGAGGAGGCCTCGAGCTCGGTGAAACCGGTGGCGCTCTTGGAGAGCTCGTCCATGACGGGCGTCTTGGCGGCGGCAATGGCATCGCCGTCCTTGGGGGATTGTTCCGAGGGGATGCCCCAGCCGTCAATCACGACTGTAGGTGCGCAGCAGCACAAAGATTAGCCATGCGAGTTCGAGGTAGATGAGGAAGTAGCAGGCCGACAGGAAGTAGTCGGGCTTGCGACGTTGAGCTTGGCGGGGAATTGGGACGGACGTACTCAGACAGGCATTGTGTTCCGGAGCCATGATTGCGATTGTATGTCTCTAGTCTTGCTATGGTCTCGAATTGGGTATCTGTAACGAGAGAAAAGAACAAGAGAAAGGGAAGGGGTATGGTAGGTGTGAGGTACAAAGGTCTACGATGGAAAAATATCGCGAGAGATTGTTGAGAGATTTCCATCCATCCATCTCATCTTTCTTGTTACGTAGGTACCTTTAGTGACCCGACTGTAGGTGGGCTGTTCCTTGTACGACCCCGCCAAAACGCCCAGCTTATCGGGCCGTGACGTCGTCAAAACTGCCGAGCCGACCCCAATCAAAACGGTGTGGCTCTACAGGTAGAGACATCCCCGTTTTGCAGCTAACCACAGTCAAATATAGGTAGGGTAGGTAAATTCAAGCCAGTTAGAGATGGAACACACAGTTGGACTTACATGATTGCTACAAACATGTCCCTATAAAATCGCCACATACGAGTACTTTTCCCAACGTCGGGAACAACAGGTACCTTAGCCAGGTAAACGTGAGTTGGATCCGGAGACACCTCCGTATTCAAAGGAACGGCCCGGAGAACAACTTCGCCAAGAGTCCGTGCTCCACTCGCGGACCCGAGCCGGTGGAAGTCCGAACTTAACTTTATTCGACATCCAAACATTCGGAACTGGAACAAGATATAGTGTGTGCACATACTGAGTTCGCGGGAGAAACAAACCGAGTCTCTATTTTCAGTTCTCCTGTCCTGATTTACCTAACGTCAGCGACATCCACACAGCACAGCAACACCTCTGACGCGATCTCAACCTCACCCTCACCCTCAACATCACCCATCAATAACAAAGAACCCACCACCCACAATGTCAACAAACCCACCCTCCCTCTCACCAGACGCCTTCTCCCCCCTCCCCGAACTATCCACAATCCTCTCCCGTCTGCGCCCGCCCCCATCCTCCAACACTCTCAACCCCCTCGCCTCACCCGCCCCAGCCTCGCAACCGACGCCCTCGGCCGCCACACCCCTCCCGACCACCGCCGCCTCCACGGGCCCGCTCTCCCTGAAAGAAGTCCCCGCCGCCACGGACCCGATTAAACACCGGCTTCAGCGGGCACGGCAGCAGGTCAGGGCGCTGCCGGACATAGGCCGGACGGTCGAGGAGCAGGAGCGCGAGATCGACGAGCTGCAGGGGAGGATCCGGCAGCAGAAGGAGGTGCTGAAGATGTTGCGGGAGGTCGGTATTCATTTCGGGGTCGGTGATGAAGGGGAGGGGGGTAAGAAGGAACATGTGCAAGAGGGCGAGGATCGGGATATGGTTATGCGGTGAGCGCCGGGGAAAAGCGTTGTGAAAGCGTTCTCGGATGCGGAAGATGGAAATGGCAAAAGGACGGCAACAAAAAACTTCGGACGATAATACGATCAGGATCACAGCATACATGGCGTTGGACATGGAAATGGGATGGACGAGATACCAGGATTAGGACCAGGCGTTTAATTGCATCGCATATGAATATCTTGCTACCGATCGTTGCCAATAACCTTCTTCGGCCAGGCTAACGATGAAAATCACTGCAAACTCCAGGCTCAAACCCACCCGAGAGGCCATCTTAGTCTTTCGTCTATGCGTCTTTACGTCTTCGTAACTCCGACCTCCCTCAGGATATCCTCGGTCCCAGCGCCAGGACGGCCCGGCACAGTCTCCCTCCAGATCTCGTCCTTCAGCCTCTCCTCCTCAGGTAACACCGTCCAGTTCGGGCTCTGATCCGCCTTCAGCCACTTGAAGTCGTCAACCTGGTTCCAGAGGTTCTTCTCCCTCTCTGCTTGATCGGTCATCTGCCACATTTCAGTCTCCCTCTGTCTCAGGGGCCCCGGTTAGGGATAGGGATGTGTACTCACATAAACCTCCGGTATTGGCGCAAACCTCACCCCGATACAATCCTCAATAATTGGATGGCTGCCACACCAAAGATAAAAATCCACATTCCGACACTCGTGGATCCGTACCTGTCCCGCTGCAACAACGACCACGCTATTCCTGACTCCGGTGATGTGCGTCGCACCACTCACCCGCCCGGCAATAATCAGACACCCGTCGATATCCCGCAGCGACAGACTCGCGAACGGCGCAGCCGACTTCCCAAGCGTCGGGACGGACATGTCGACTATACACCTCTTGAGTCCTGTCAGGCGCCCAGCGGTCGTGGCCCGCGCTGCGGAAGGCGGCAGGATGATGTGCAGGCCGGTGTGGTCCGAGATGGCGATGTCGCGGGCCGCCGAGAAGGAGGGCTTGCGGATGCCCGACGAGGGGCGGGAGAGCTCTTCGTTGTAGTTCTTGAAGTGCGTCGGCAGCGGGGTCACTGTGTCGTCCTCCTTCGCGCTGGCGTCAGCTGCCGCTGAATCTGTGGTGGATGGCTCGGTTGTTAGTGACGAGGCCGCGATGGTGCTGGCTGGTGCATCGGTGCCGGACGAGAGCATGTGGCGGGCGTCGGGCTGAGCATTTGCTGGTGGAGAGGTCGTGCGCTTTTTGAATTGAAAGCGTGATTTAGGGGCTAGTTGGGCGGTGACGGTGTTGAGTTGGTCAGTTAGGGATTTGATGGTCTAGGTGATGTCAGTGCAGGCTTGCTGGAACGGTGTTACGGGACATACCTGAGAGTAGGTCCTCTGGTCGTAGGCAGGGACAAAGTCTGAGGCGTCAGCTACTTCATTCGAGAGCCTGGAGATGCCGGCCAGCACATTCTCTATGGCATCTTGTCTCTCTCCGCCGATGGCTGCGAAGCTTCCGAGCTGGCTGATCTGCTCCTGGAGCGCTGGAAGTTGGTCAGTGAGCTGCGCTTTGACTTGGTAAACGATATATGTATATATCGCCTTACCTTGTACAGATGTCTGGAACTGGCGGTAGAAGCGTTCTTTGGGATCCATTGAGGATGTCTGCGAGCCCGAAGGCAGTCTGTGAGCCCAGGGACAAGTCATGGTTATGGTTTCCATGTTGGATTGCAATAAGACTGTGTGAGAGTGCGTTGGGTGCCGATGTTTATAAGTGAAGCAACTGGCAGCTTGACTGAAACACACAGAGGACGATTGTTGTAGGTCAAGTGGAATGGTGACGACGCTTCGAGTCTCACGATCAATGGTAACAGACCAGCTCTCAAGTTACTTTTGTTTAGGATGGAGGGACACAGAGGAGGCAAGAGATCTTATAGGGACGGTGAGGTGCCGGAACGTCTCACCTGTACTTAGATAGCAGATAGCTGCCTCAAGGTCGAACGATATGAGTTTGGTAAGAAAGTGCGGTGTAGGAAACACGAGAATGATATGCGGAGAGGTTATCTGAGGAAGATGAGGGATCGCCCAATGCCGCACAAGTATCCCGATTGGATTTCTGTAGGGTTATGTCAATGAATATTGAAAACCGTACAAAGCAATGGCAGCAACCTGGAACAGCAGCAGCATCGAAGCTCACCCAACTGGAAGCTACCCGGTACGGAAGTCGCATCTGAACGAGTCACCTGCAGCAGGACTGCGAGTAGAAAGCGGGGGTGGAGCCTTCTTCTGGCCTATAAGTGGCCCACCATCCCACACCCTGCAAGAGCTCTTGCAGGAAGGAGCGCACGGCTTCTTCTCGTCTGTCTCTTGGGTAAGGTAGGTCAAGACTAAGGTACCTTAGATTAAGGTACTATAGTAGTTAGGCCTCCTGTAAATGTCTGGGATGCACGGAGAAATGCCCGATGGTCAGGGACACTAGCGTGGCTTGGTTTGCTCATCGTCAGGGACACTAATCGGATCGTCCGACAACCAGCCCAGGATGGGGCCTGGAAGCAGAGCAAATAGAGCAAATAGATGGGAGACAGGTGACCAGAGCAGACTGCTGGACAACGGAGGACAACAGAGTGTACGTCTAGTAAGTGCTCTTGTCCGCCGGTGTCAGCTGAGGTCGGGTGATCTCTTTCGAAAGATGGGATGGTCATGACGCTCTTATCTTCCGTCTTCACCGGTTTTTTGTGTCACCAAGCCAAGCACAGCATGAGGTGGGTGACGGATGATGGATGAGGCATAAAAGTAAGGAAGACGACACATCCACTGGCCAAACACGTGCATTTGCTAACTTGCTAACACGTCGATCAACCCCCACGTCGACGTTCTCATGGCGAGACAGCTCAGCTACCGAACCGATCCACTGGGTCCATTGTCTTGACTCTCAAGATCTTCGACTCCGGCAGGAGTCTATCTGAGCGTCCGGGATCCTTATCCGGTTTATCGCATTCTTGATCATGACGGAAGGCATCAAGATGAGTACAAGGTAATATCCTCACTGGTGCTGATACCTACCTCTGAGTGATAGGCCAGGATAATTTCAGTCCAAGTGCTAGACTTAATTCTACCTCTAGAAATGGGTAAGCATTCTTCCAATGCCCTTTTTAACTAAAATAGCCTTAGTTCCCAGGCAACTGATGCCTGTCCAGATGTTTAAGCTACTGTCCGGCAGCATATTGGAATAGCCCCTCTGTAGCAAAGCATCCCCGGAGCCCTGCACAACCAAGATAGTTGTAAAACACCATCGCATGGACCAAGCAACATGCTCAGCACCACGTGACACCTCGCTCCAAATGCCTACACCGTCCTCCACCTCACTTCTTAAAAGTAGCCGTCCTCCCCGCCTTCTCGTAAATCATCTGCCTCGCACCTTTGAGCGAGTTATCCTGCGTCTTCGCAGCATAGGGATCAAACACCTTCTGCTTCTTACCCCTGCGCTGCCTGCCCCCGTCACCATTGGCCTCTCCCTGCGCGTGTAGCACCGTTGCGGCCTTGCTGTAGTCGAAAGGTTCCTCTTCGTCTTCTGCGCCCTCGCCTTCGGTGGAAGCAGCGCCGTTCCCTTGACTCTTTGCAAGTTTCTCTGCCGCCTTCCTCGCTTTGCGCTTCGCTTTGCGTTCTGCTTTCCTGGCCTTCTTCTCTTCATCCTCCGTCGTAGCAGGTGTCTCGCCTTCGCCATCCGACGTCGGCTTCGACTCAGACGCAGGCTGCTCTGTGTCCTCATCCTCTAGCTCCTCCGTCTTCCTCTTCTTGCCCCTCTTCTTCCCCTGCTTGAGCGTAAAATCCTCGTCAGGCACGACCTCGGGCTCCGGCTCCTGGAGCGGAATCATATCCACCTCGTTGCTCTGCGGCTCCTCGACATCCATCGCCTCGCCAACCGTACCCTGGACATACGTCGTCCACGGCAACGCAATCTGTCCCTCCTCTTTCCGTCTCCTCTGCCCCTCCCAAATTGAACTGATCGGCATATCCCCCCAGAGCTGGCTCCTCTCAGCCTTCAACTCCTCGATCCCCGGCAGAGCTGCTTCGTCAAACTTGCTCTGGCCCTTCTCCTTGTCTCCAAACACCTTCCTAGCAACCGCAGCCACGGAATTCGTCCCTCTATAAAAGTCCATCATGCTCGGCCCACCTCTGCCCTTCTCCCTCGCCTCCTGAACCAGGTTGAACAGCTCGTCCATCCTTGCCTTGACAATCTGAGACGCGTGAGGCAGCAGGCTCCAGAGCGCTTTCGGGTCCGCCGGCAGGACTCTAGCAATATCAGCAACAGCATGCTGACCCATGATGAAATGCGGACTCTCGTCTTCTTGCCGCGCCAGGTCGTCCCGCCACTTGAAGACGGCCTTGTAGACCGCGAATTGCTCGCTGTTGAAGCCCGACGGCGACTTGACGAGGACGTTGAACCACCCCCGCGAGCCCTTGCCCGTCTCCGCGTCGCAGAGGGGCGTCTCGTAGCGTTGGAGAGATATTTCCTTGGACTTTTGGAGGACCCATTCCATCCAATTCTTCTCTGGAACTGAGGGGTCGGATTTCTCCACCAGTTCATTGCGGACCATGTCGTAGATGTAGAGGAGGTAGTGCGTGTCGGAGCGGGCGTAGTAGAACATCTCGTCTGGGAGGGGGCTACAATCACATTGTCAGAGAAGCAGATGGTAGGGATGCTGATACTACTAACCGTAGCCGCCAGTCGGCCATTTGGTACTTCTTGTCGGCGTCGAAGTCACAGAACTTTTTCAGCAAGAAGGCGAGACCTTTCCCAGGATAATCGAGCGCGTCGCATGCGTAGTGGGTGTCGAAGAGGCCGACAATGTACAAGCCTAGGTCCCTTTGCAGCCAGATGATGTCCATGTACGCACCGTGGAAGACCTATGCATGTTAGTAAACGACCAGTGCTGTGACAAGATATATATGGACCTTAATGATATCCGGGTCGGCAAAAACCTCGTTGAGGACTTCAAGCTTGTGCCGCCACGGTCCCAAGGTATCTACCACCCAGTCTTTCTCTCGCGTGCTGATCTGCATGAGGGATGTGAGGCCTGGGTAAGTCCTGAAGTCATGATGTTCCAGATCCACGGCGATCTCCTTCGCTTTCTTCAACTCCTCGAGCATCTCGAGGACGCCTACGTAGGTATCGACCCAAGTCGCGGTCGTCGATTCGAAGGGGAGGTACGGGATCGGGTCCTTCTTCTCGTAGATACGCTTCGGATACGACAGGTTCAGGATCTCGGTTTCGTACGGGTGCTTGTATCTTGATTTGCTGTTAGCAATCCGGTATTTGCCTGACTTTGTCGTAACTTTGCGCTTCTTGCTCTTCTCTCTCATGCGTACGCCTGCTTCGCCACATTGGCGCATGTACATTGAACTGTATACACTGAGGGGCAAGAAAATGAGGTGATCATACTGTGTTGTGCCCTCGCCATCAACAAATGTGGTAAGGCTCTTGTCGAGCGGCAGAGTCGCATGTGGTTTTGTGGTTAGCAGTGGCTTCCACGGACCGGTATCGAAGTTGTCGACTTTGCGCTCGAACGCATTCTGGGGCTTGATGATGTTCGCTCGCTTCATTGACCAGTCTAACTGGCTTGTCGGCTTCGGTTTCTTGGTCGCTCGGCCCTGGAAGGCATTAGTCTTGTGCGCACTGCGCAACCTAGAGGTCCAACAGCAGACTTACTGCCTCTGGTGTTGGCGCATCCTTCCTCTTGATCAGACCCGTGTACTCGTCGAGACATGTATCTGCTTTCTCCAGGAGGGTGTCGATGACATCTACAACACCGCGCCAACTGATGTCTATGTCGTCCGCATCTTCGATTGAGGGGGCTTGCTGGCCGACAAACTTCCCGGCCGACTTGAGAAGCTCCTCTGAGAGCCGTATGAGGCGCGCGGTGTTGTCATCGAGCTTGGAAGCGACGGAAGGGTCGACAGTGCGCAGGAACGAGAGATCCTCACTTGCGAGTCCGTTGGCGGATCTGGTTGTGGCTACTAGAGCACCTTGGATCTTGTCCTGCAAGGACTTGAAGTCCTGCGAGGCATCCATTGTGAATAGGTGCTGTGCTTGCGGTGATGTGGAGTGTTGCAGCGCCGCTGCGAAATATGAAGTTGACGGGTTAGAAAAAATATCCGATAAGCCCAGATTCCGGTTCGCGATGTGGGGTGCTCTGAAGGCAGTAGTATCTGTACTTCATTCCGCCTCACTAGGCCGGAATCTCAAGCTATTTTATGTAGAGGTACTTACGAGGTTCGTCGAAATTAAGATTATAAGATAAAAACTGGCGCCGCGGTCTCTGAGCTCCCTGTACTGAAGATAAGGTACCTAACCTCATCTACACGTGTATACCTCCCGTCCCTTAAGGTAGATAGATACTTAAGTCTCACATGTCTCGTCTTATGGCACAAACCACATTGTTCTAGGCGAGCCTGCAATATGGTCGGTCGTCTCACCACGGATCTCCTGGCCCTTGACGTAGAGAGTTCTACAATATCGTTGAAAGCAATATCAAGTGTTCCAAAAAGACGAATACTAGTATAGAATCACGGTAGTGTTCCTGGAAGATCGACAATGCCGAGCTCGGAGCCGTATACATGTAGATGACGGTCTGTGACCAGTCGCGCTCCTGGATATATGAGAAAGTAATAACGTGAAATAAATAAGCCCGCCGTGTTCCCATGTCCCATACAGTCATACGGAGCTCTTCCCACTTCTCGATGCCCTGCGTCTATCTGAAGCATTTTGTCACCTGGATCAACTTGTTGGCATCGCTTGTCGAGGCTGGAATCTGGTCAAGTATTTGCTCAGCGTTCATCGGTATATCGATCTTCAACCCTACCCCCATTTCCAGTAGCACGCTCCCACACTCGGGCACTGAACAGGGTGATGGATATACCGGCAATCTGCACTAGCAGTTGCACTGTGCGCCGAGATGGCAGGCAGATTGATACCTGGGTGAACTGACAGGTGAATGATAGCCACCTCATGTAAGTCCGGATATTCCATTCGGATGCCCTTGAAATCCGATGGACGTGGTTAGAGCCAATGTAGGTAGGTGCCTGAAAGGAACCATGTTTCCAGAGAGCTCACGGTTTACTTGCACTTCCTCATTGTTCCAGGTAAGCTACCTTAGTGTAGTGTTTTACAGGCACGAGACCCACTTACAGTTAATGTTTCTACCCCGGCCATATTGGAGGAGCTAGCCTGATTGGGAAGTCTACTCGGGCGTCCTCCATCCATCAGTGCAGTGGACAACCATTATCAAGTGGCAACCGGTCCGCAAGCTTAACCACGAAGCTGGAAGAGCACCCAAAATGTCTGCATCTCTTGCGCCTGAGTGCAACGAAGTCAAGGAGTGCGTGCCATCTTATCCTTTAGCATTGCAAATTGGAAGAAACTGATATTTGTGCAGAAAATATGACACCTGTTTCCTGAAATGGTACAGTGAAAGTAGGTTACCTAGGGTAGCTCGCGCGTTGAAACAACTGCTCATGATGATGCAGAATACCTACGAGGTGCAGCTTCCAGTGAAAATAACGAGTGTGCTACTCTGTTCAAAGACTATCAAAAATGCTTGGGTGTATGTACTTCCCTCGATCATAACGCCGGTGTCCGCACTGCACGAACTCACTGCGACTGGCATAGGTGGCACTCAAGCAGCGAGGCATCGACAAGCTGTTAGATGAAGCCCGAGAAGACAACAAGGAAAATGATGCTGTGTACTTGGGGCGCAAATGTAGGTCGCTTCTGGACTCGTGGTTTGGATCCTGAGTGTCTGGTCGCCCAAGCTAACCGGCGAACAGAGTTGCAATATCAGACTATTTTGACTCATGGACCCATGATGTCACGATCTTGAACCACCCTGTCCTGATGCATACCACAGTACTCATGTCTTTTTATTATTTAACATGATCGGTTTGGGTGGTCTGGCGTTGGTTCTCTCTACTCGCATTATCGGTGTTGGCGACGTTGACATTTTGCCTTCTCAAGTCCAGTTGGCCTGCTACACAACTGCGGACATGGATCTATTCAGGAATTACTGCACATGATGTCAATAGTATCTCGAACTGTTGTGATCTCCCCTCCGATGGAAGCCTTGCATCACGTCCAAAGGTCTCCATCGTCTGCTTCCAGGGTCTAATCTGTATCTTTACTGACTGATCAAACTGAACTTCGGCTCATGCCACGTGACTACCGCTGTGTACTATGTAGCACCTGCGCGGGAAGGTGCGACCCTCCACAAACACCAGAAAGGCCAAGCGTGTTTACCTCTCTTTAGCGCCAATCGGCTGGCCGAGACTTTTTGCCCACGGCATTTGCAAGCAGGGGGTCCCGTTGATCGACCTTGTCTCTGATGTATCCCAGATTACATGCTATCATTTCGACCGCTACGGCCCTTGCGCACCAATCACATCTCTGACAGCGACGACATTAGCTTCATTCTTTCCTGCATGTCGGCGACTTGCTGAACTGTGCCTTTTACCACGATATTCTCGTCATTCTCTGCCAACCGAGCTTCAATCCCCTCCATCCAACCCTCGCCGCCAGGTCAACCGCCCGCCAAGGCAATTTCAAGTCAAGCTACATCTTCTCCGGAATGCTCATGTCATAGCCCAAGCCTGATTCTATGCACCCTTTCTCCGTCCTCACCCTCGGTATCTTCGTAGCTGGCTACATCACCGCCCGATGGGATCTGGTCACACGCCTCTACGAGCTTGCCATCTTTGCCTGGGACCACGGGGTCGTTGTAAGTTTGCCCTGCTTGTCTCGGCGTACGGACCACGCCGTCTTGACCATCCCACCCTAATCTTACCTGCTACAGACACGAGCCGCTAAGGGATTTGGCGCCCTCACATTGGCGTTTCTCTTCATCGCCATACCTGTCGAACGTCTCGCGACGAGGGAAGCAAAGCTGGTACGACCATACCCGTTCAAACACCTCGAATCCGCACTAATAAGCTACACGCGTGCAGCACCCCCGATCGCCCGGCTTCGGCATATCGGCCAGGGAGCAGTTGAGGCGGAGAGGGTCGTTCTGAGAGCTATTACGAACTTCCACTGTCTGTCATGCCCGAGCATGATGGGCTGATGCGTATATTCTGGCCGACGGACCTGCCAAGATCAGACCTCCGGGGCGTCGTAGTAGGCTGGAGGAATTCTGCCTCGGATGTCTTTGTTGTGGCTATACTGGAAGAAGTTGAGGTAGGATCCTCCTATGACCGTTACAGCGACGGGCGACTAACATGGTAGCAGCCGCGCAATGTTGATACTGCGCTGAAAATCGGCACACTCTTCCGGAATGCGCCCCATCCAGTCAATAGGATCTACGAGCTATGCGGGCAGTCGTCTATGCATATCTTGGGGGTGGCCAATGTCCCTGACTCAGTCGAAGTTGACTCCTCGTGGGTGCGCGTGACCACGGGTCCCAGTAACAAGACGCCGGTCGTTACCTGCGCTCGAGCCTCTAATATCCAGGTCGTTCTTTTCGAAAGACCGCATCCTGAAAGGATGCAGTACATCTCTCTGAACCCGATTGCCTTGGCCCTCGACGACAAACATGGCGATTCGAGGCTGGAGCCGCAGGACGGTCTGGAGGAGGAGGAAGAGAAGCAAGAGCGGTTGAAGAAGGAGAAGCAGCAGAAACTCGTTGAAAAGATAAAGTTGCACTCCATTATCAAACGTGTGCCGTCTGCCAAGGAGAAGGCTTTGGCCAAGATCGTCAACCAGATCAACTGGGCTTGGGAACTGGAACAGCTCCTTCAAAAGAATGTGTCCAGGATTGGGACACGGCCAAAACGAAGCCTGAGTGTGTCTGAGCGAGTGGTGGAATCGGCCACGACTATGAGGGACATTGCGCTCTTCTGGATTTGGGAGATGATCACACTCTATATCTTCCCTATCATCACAAGAGGGTTTGTGATTGCACTCATGTCGCACCGAATAGTGGCCGAAATGTTCCTTACGGTCCTGGAATGGCGGCCGACACCTCGCCATGCGGCACTCAAGGACATCTCGGCTACCGCTCAGCAGGTTGAGATACGGCTCCAACAGTTCTGCTACTGGCCGATGCAGTATGTCACGCTGCGGCAGCGGAAGAACGACTGGGAGAGTGTGACGACGAGCCATCCGGACTACATACGGTTCTACAACAGCCTGTGGCTTGTGGCCAATGACGTGATTATCGGCATGGCTCTCGGATCGTACATCATTGACAACGCGGGCTGGGTTGCTGACCAGATCAGTTTGATTCTGACCAAGTTCACGGTCGAGGCGCTGCAGAGAAGCATTTCGTGGCTTATGGGTTGGCCAGCCGGTCTTAAGCTCAACAAGGAGCTTGCTGTGTTTCTTGGTGACCTGTTTCTCTGGGTCATTGATTACTGGTCGAGTATGTCTGCTTTCAAGACTTCTTACCGTTACGTGGCTAACTATGAACAGGTTGCATTGCGACTCTCCGCCCAGCCCTCCCCCAAATCATCCTCTTCCTCGGCTTCTCCAGTTTCGCGGGCGCCAGTATGCCGATCGCTCTGTTGTCCGACCTCCTCTCCATCCTGACGGTGCACATCTACTCCTTCTACCTCGCCTCGGCGCGCATCTACCACTGGCAGCTCAACATCCTGATTTCGCTCTTCCACCTCTTCCGCGGTAAAAAGCACAACGTGCTCCGCAACCGTATCGACTCGTGCGACTACGATCTCGACCAGCTTCTCGTGGGCACCATCCTGTTCACTCTACTGTTTTTCCTGCTCCCAACGGTGGTGGTGTTTTATCTCAATTTCGCGTTTGCGCGCATGATTATCATATCGATCAAGGCTGTTTTTGACACGCTGCTTTCGTGCTTGAATCACTTCCCGTTGTTTGCACTTATGCTGAGGGTCAAAGACCCTAGGAGGTTGCCTGGTATGTCTTTCTGCCACTTTTGCTATGTGATATTTATACTAATGGCATAAGGGGGCATTCGTTTTGAACTTCGAGATACCCCGGATACTAGACTAGCGATTGCTTCTTCCCACCACCAACCTAACACCTCTGTAATATACCTCAAGGTGAGCATTCTCTTTCCCAGACCACTTGCGAACGGATACTAATATCTTCCGCCAGCCGATACCCTTATCCTTCCGGGCAATGTTCCACCAGTACTTCCAGATGGCCTCACGCATCCGCAAGCACTACCTCTCTCCGCGGGTGCTTCTCTGCCTGCTCACCGGCAAGTTTGTTCCGCCGATCAACAGGAAGAACCTCTACTCTTTGCAGTACAGCATGCTACCGGCCCGGCGGGCGGGAATCATGGAGATGTGGGAGGCGGTTAACAGCCTGCCACCGCCAAAGAAGAGAGTGCCGCCAGTGATGATCCCTGCGTTGGCGAATGGAGGCGGGATAAACATGAACGGAAATGGCAGGAGGTATGGAGGTTATGGGCGGAGGGGCTATGGGTGATATAGGGGTCTGGATAGTTTGCGATGGTTTCCAAAAAAATCTGAAGAATCCTAATGTTGCTAAAATGTGTGATGGTTGCTCATTTATCTTGCTGCCTCCACATTACTCCGGTCTGCTTTCCGTGTGAAGATACTTGCTGGATGAGACAAATGTGCTCAGAAGTAGAAGATACTGGTGCATGCTCTGTTGAAGGTTATCAGATGCGCACAGGTGCGTTGGAGGTATATGCCACCTTGAGGATGCCTGGTCATAACTGGCAATAGAGAGACGTTCATATCCTACTCTGCACCTTCTCATCGCCCTGAAAGAATGCCAGAGCAGCCACACACAGAGCTTCGATCCCCGTCCGTAGAGTAGGCTGTATCGCCGGCGCAAACCTCGCCGTATGATTCGCCGGGACATCTTCAATAACCCTACCTTCCCTAACCTTCTGATCCCACAGTCCTTGCTCGATGCCTCCCCAATGCCAGAACGCACACGGTCTCCCCACACTCGTTCCGAGAACGGAGAAATCCTCTGAAATAGTCGTAGTTGGTATATCCCTGTCATACCGCTCGCCAAAATGCCTCTCGAAGCTCGACTCTAGCGTCTTCATCATGCTCTCGTCGTTGACCGTGTTGGGCAGGTGTCTCGTCATCTTGAAGACAGGCGCGATAGTCGAGCCGCTGGCCTCGCATTCGGCCTTCACCACCCGCCGAATGGACGCGAGTAGCTTTTCTCTCGTCTCCGGTCTCACGCTGCGAATATCGACGCCGATCTCCGCACTGTCGGCGATGATGTTCTCCGTCTGGCCGGCTTGCAGGCTCCCAACCGTCAGCACCGAAATATCGGCGGGATTGATCTCTCTACTCGTGATGCTCTGCAGACGAACGACTACGTGAGCAGCCATGACAGCTGGATCAATCGTCCGATGAGGCTACATCTGTCAGCCGTCTTGTGCCAAAATTCTCGTCTCGCGATAAGCGCCCCTTACCTGACTTCCGTGGCCCCCAACCCCAAACATGGTAATCCGCAGACTATCCGCCCCGGCCATGATAGTCCCCCTCTTGGATCCCACACTGCCGGCACGCATGGCCATGACGTGCTGTCCCAACACAAAATCCGGCACGGGGATCTTGTGCCTGGTGTAGAGCCCATCGTCGACCATTGCCCTGGCGCCCGTCCCCCTCTCCTCGGCGGGCTGGAATAGCACGACCAACGTCCCGCTCCAGGCATCCCTCTTCCTGAGCAGGGTCTCGGCCGCGGCGAGGAGACAGGTCATGTGCATGTCGTGCCCGCAGGCGTGCATCACGGGCTGCACCACGCCGTTGACGTCCGGCATCGTCACGGTGCTGGCGTAGGGGAGGCCGGTGGCTTCCTTGATGGGCAGGGCGTCCATGTCTGCTCTGAGGAGGATGGTCTTGCCTGGGCCGTTTTGGAGGACGCCCACGAGGCCGTGGCCGCCTATGCCGGTGGTGATTTTGAAGGAGCCGAGGTTGGATAGATGCGATGCCATCGTTGCGGCTGTCTGCGCCTCGAGGTTGGAGAGCTCCGGGTGGGCATGGAGATGCTTGTAGAGTGCCTCGTAGGCGGGGATGTCTATGCTGTTCAGATCCATGACGGAGATTGGCACGCCGCCCGTGCCCGCCTGCGAAGGGTTGGTTGGAGAAAGGGGAAGGCTGCGACAACTTGATATGGCTGGGTTGTTTACTTGCAGCTTATTGACTTACAAATACAGCTCGACTCAATACGAGGCACGATGCTCCGTCATCGGCAAATCAGTCTTACCCCGGCCTTTACCCCACATGTGCTCTTCCCCGGATTCTACTGCTTTGTATGTAGGCTGAAAGCAAACATCACAAGAAGGTAGAGGTTACGTTAGTACCTGTAGTCAAGGAGAGCTTGCATCTCGAAATGACATTAGACGGAGATTTGACATAGTTTCGTCCTTGATTACTATCCGAGATGTACAGTACAATGGTTCCAGAACGACGCGATCTCACTTATCCTTCTACAAATCTGCCCTGACATTGATGGCCTTATGAGAGTCCTACTAGAAGTTCTCATGCTCTACACCACAATGTATACCTAGATAGTCTTCCGGCCGCACAGCATATCAGTGTGCCTTACCTCTAGTTTATCTGCCGACACCTACCCTAGCGGCAGACTGAACTTATCGATGTCGTTCTGTACTCGTCTTGGTCTCATCTGCCTCTGACACCGTCCACAGTCCTCGAAGCTAATCATAAAGGGGTCTTGTGATACCTCTCCCAAGAACTCTAGCTGCAACGGGGCTGCATTTCGATGTCTGTGGGTTGCGAAGGCTAGAAGAAGACATGGCCGGTATCCATCCCCTCCTCTTCTCACGTCTCTTTCTAATCTATCAATGTCACAAGGGAGATGGCTCTGTGGATTTCGTAAAGCACTATCGAAGCCAAAGCAGAAACAAACTGAGAACAGGTCGACAGCCCAGTTGTATGTTTGGGCAGCAGAAGAAGGAGGAAGTCACCTGACGTCCCGGGTTGCCGTCGTGAGGGGAAAAGAAGCAGTTGGGGTAGTATGTAATGTCAAGAGCGGTAATGCGGCTTTGCCTTCCATGCAACTCATTGCGCCTGAGCTAAATTCAACCTCATCTCTTCTCCTCCCTTCATCTTTTCACATCAATCGCTGCTCTCTCTCCGTTTTCTTCGCAGTATTAACGTCAACATCGTCGACGAGGCAACCCGCGCGAGCTATTATGGTGCGGTGGAGCACACAAATGTCACCACTTTTTTTTTTATCTTTGAGCAGTGGGTCGATATCATCGAGATGGCTGCAAAGATACCGGGATACCCACAAACATAGCAGTGGACAGACGCACGTCCACGGCCCTCCATCCGGTGTTCCATGCCTGTACCAGTCTAACTCGCGAGATTGGGTGCCCAGTGGTCCCAAGCTGGTGATGCTGCTCATTGGCTTGTCGTTTTGCTTCCTGGATTTGATTCTTTTGCGCGCTTGCTCGAGATCCGGGGAAGTAGTTGCTGGAACACGGGAAACCCCAGACTCTGGGGCTCCATTTTGGTTTTTCTAGCGTGTCGCCTATTCATCACGATGTGGATTCATTGCTTCTGATTTGCATTTCGGTGTGGGAACCAGTATGAAGAAAGAAAAATGCTTTGGATGGTCTTCGTTTTGATGAGACGAGATGGGCAAAGAACCGCCAGTCGCTATTTTGTACACAGTCGGTAGTCCCGACGCCGATTTGGAACCCCCATATCCCCTCTCTAGAAAGGTCTATGGTCTCTAATGCTCCGTTTTCAATGCTGCGATTCTATAACCCGTTCCATCTATCCGATGCACAACCTCCCGCTTCTCCGACTCGGAATTACGAGACGGAGACGGGCACACAAGCTGTGACGCCCCTTCGTAACCCCCCTCCCCTTATACACAGGCGAGCGCTCCAGTGAAGGTGTCGCCAGAAATCCCTCCCATAATTGGACGAGACATTTAGGTCTGTATCGTTTTGTCAGCATTTGTTTGACATGTGCCGCGCGAGAAAGAAAATTTTGGCGCGACTTACGAACTTGGCCATGAGGGCAACCATGAGATCGAAGAGACCGATGGCCTCGACGAAGGCGAAACCCAGAATGGCGTAGGAGAAAAGCTGGCCACGGAGGGCAGGGTTGCGGGCAACACCGTTGAGGAGGGCAGCGAAAACGAGGCCGATACCGATACCAGCACCGGTCAGACCGATGGCGGCGGAGCCCATACCCAAGTTCTTGGAGACCTCAACCATGGCCTGGGCGATCTCGGATTGGTAGCCACGCTTCTGGACGGTCTGGAAAGCGTTGCGGGTGGTGGCGTTGAGGACAGAGTTCATCTGCTGACGCTTGAGGGTCTGGAGAGGAGAGGCTGCAGGGAGGGCAATTGTGAGCTTCAATTGTTCGGTTCGGCCATCCGTGGTTCGAAGTTTTTTCGCGCTCTTGTCCGGCGGCGGGCTACGAGAACTTACTGGTGATGGTGCGCTTGGCGACCTGGACGCGGAGAGCAGGACGAGCGACCTTGGGGGCCATCTGGCTGGCGAGCCTGGAGGCGAGGACACGAGTGGAGGCCATTGTATCTGATGTGAGGGGAGAGATGGTGGAAGGAAGACGGTCGACGCTTGTGAAAAGGAAGGAGACAGGAAGGGACTTTTTCTCTGAATGGACGTCAGGAAGCTGGAGCTGGAACGAGACGGGAGGAGAAAAGAGAGAAAAGCAGGATGGGAGAGAGCGAAAGAAAGAGAATGTGTGGAGTGAATCGGGACCTCGGGTTGGTGAGGGCAACGGGCTCCAGGTTTCCGTCGGATTATGACCTCTCACTGGCCAATTGCTGATATGGGCAGAGGCATTTTCCTAGCTCCATCCACTCATTTCACCAGCTGTGGGACTTGGTCCCAGCTTTGGCTTCACTTCTGTCTGATGCTGATAATTCAAGCAGTGCCATTTTCTGGCAGCCGGGCGATATCGGGTGGGTGGTTTGCACTTGCTGAACACGACAGGAGGATATCCACGGATCTGGATTCGTGGCCAGGGATCTGCAGCTACCCACACCACCATCCGGCATGATTCATGACGAGCGCAGCCGCGAATTCTGACGTCGGACGAAACTCAAAATAACATTATAAGTCCCCCATGAAGCCAAGCCCAAAAACTTTACCACACACCAATTGCGAACACGTACACTGTAGTATACATTTTGAACAATGCCAGACAAGGAGACATGAGAATAGCTAGACATGGACTGAGAAGAGTTTTCCAGTGGTTGTTGTCTTTGCCTTGAGGCTCAAACCGGGTAATTTTGCACAGGAACCCCCACTGTCTCCACTCTTCACACATCCCAGCCAGCCGCATGCGAACCTGACAGCCGCACAAAAAATTGCACGTGGGATGATGGTCGGCAAGAGAGACTCCCTCGGGCCGGTACTGTGGTAAGTAGTAGGTGAGCAACGAAACAGCTTCAAGAGCTTAGAGAAACTCATTGCGACAAACTGGTCACAAAATAAAGGTTTCAATCCTAGTTTGGAGAGATCTCTGGAGCTTGCACTGGCAAACTATCGCCGAGCTTGGCATTAGCTCAGATCACCTGAAGCCAATGGTTCAATGGATGGATGGATGGATGGCATCCTCGACCCAGAAAATCTGTTTTCGTACAGGACTGGCAGAAAAACGACCAAAAAAGTGAGGTGGTTAGTAAGGATGGAGGAAAGGAGGAAAGGAGGAAATGAAAGGTGGATTCCTTGTCTCTCGTCTCTGTTCGCATGTTGGCCGGTGGGTGCAGAATTTTCCTCTCGACGTTGGACAGAAGCCGATAACACCCCCTGTAGGTGCCTTGCAGCCCTTGGGGAGCCTCAAAAACGACGTCAGACTGCAATCAATGCGCCATTTGCTCTCTTTTGGTTAGAGCCTCACAGCTGCAAGCCACCCAGCTGCCACCCTGCTCTGCCTGCCATCCACTGCCACCGTCGTGGCACCGCGACTTCAGCGATGGTGCAGGGATGCGGGAGATGTCGGGTAGCAAAAAATTTGACCGAACGGTCAGCGAGGTTTCAGTTGACGAAAGCTCTGCCAGAGTTGTCGCCAGCTGGCTGTCTAGTAGGGGTGTCCTAAGAGTACCTACTGTAGTGTGATAGAGACTGAGATACCCGTCGACCAGCTTACTCGATCCCGTAAATATATTTCTCTGGAAGCTCCGTTCTCGATATCATGATCCAGATGTTGCTATCGTCAGACTTCTGCGAAAGAACCCCTGTCGCCGCGGCGCTTTTCCTTCTCGCTTGGAACATCCGTGCGACCGCGCCACGTCCCGAGGACCTGAAATGTCTTGTCCAATCAAAGTGATGTGCCCGGCTGATTGGGCGGCAGGCTGCCGGCTTACGATGCTCCCCTGGAAGCTCTTGTGTGTACACTATAATGTACCGAAATCAGCTGCAAAGAGCGCGTTTACCAGGACGTGAGATGGCCCAAGCTCCCTTGAAGCTCTCCCAATCGGGCGATGGCATCACCACCACTCGTCTTCAACATGATAGCTTCACTACTGTTGGATTCGATCATAGTGTATAGCCCTTAAATAAAGTGAATAAGCCCAATCAAACAATCTCTGATGGCCTTAAAAACGATGAAAATTGTGTTTGTGCAGCTTGTGATTACAATCGCTGAATCTGCTGGTATCTAAAATCTTCACACACGTCTCCGTGACATGAGCCTCTTCGTAGCATCATAACAAAAATATCCTTAAAGCATATCACCTTCAGGTCTCATCCTCCTCATCCTCCAACTTCATCGCATACCCCTCGACAAACCCTCCGGGATCACAAGTCCTCTCCAAGCTAATCCCGTTGGCAGCAACCCATTTCCTAACAGCCTCCTTCTCGACCTTTACCCTGTGTACCTCCTTCACCTCTTCCACCACCACCTCCTCCTCACCCTCAGCCACATCCCTGACCTTCCTTGGATCAACACCCATCCCCGCATCCTCCACAACCCCCATCTCCCTCAGCACAACCAGACAATCCTCCACCGCGATCCACGTGCCCTGACTGCACGCCTCGACATCCACGACCGTCTCCTCCCCATCTCTAACCTCAAGCGACAGGATCCACCGGGCGATCTCCCCGCCCCAGAAGCGCTTGTACCCCTTCTTCCCCAGGTCGCTGATGGGCTTCTCGGGACCGCCCATGACGCCCTCCCTCCGCGATATCTCGTAGCTTATGCCCATCAACAGCGCGCCGAGACCCTTGCGTTGCCACGGCGGGAAGATGAGGATGCAGGCGAGGTTGTTGTTGTCCCAGGACATCTTTTCCTTCGAGAAGAAGCCCACTATGTGTTGACGGGGGCGAGACAGGCCCTCGGGAGAGGAGACGACGGGGTCGGGAGCGGGAGCTGAGGGAGACGCCGAGGAAGGGGTCGTGGGAGGAGGTGTGTACACCAGGAGAAAGTAGTTGAACCCTGTCACGTCGAAGAATACGGATTTATTGTCTAGGAAGAGCTTGGCGAAGAGGGAGAGGTTTTGGCAGAAAAGCTGTGCATATCTCTTGTCAGTATATTGTGTGATCCAGGCAAGTTCACAGGTAGGGAGGTTAGAGTAAGTAGAGAACGTACAACATCCTTCTCCCCGTCCACCTCCCAGATACTCCACTCCCCCTGATCGTGGACGACTTCCTCCACCATCTTCGCCGTAACGCTGCCTCTCTTGCCGCCCTTGGCCGTCTTCGGCACAGCCGAGCCCGGCGCCGGAACGAGGGTGGTACGGCTGCCTTTCGGATGGGTGTAGATCTTGCGGCCCGGTATGTGGCCCCGCGCTTCGCAGATGCGCACGTGCTCCCACCAGGTCACGAGTTCTTTGCTGTACTTGAAGCAGCAGGGGCAGACGCAGAGGCGGTTGAGGATGGGCGGGGGGTCGCGGTGGCGGGTGTGTCCCTTCGCGCCCGTAACGTCCTTGCTATCTGTCTGGTGGGCATTTTCGTGCGGTTGCGGATGGTGGGAGGTGGACGAGTCGCCTAGGACTTCTTTGCCGTAGTAGGAGGGGTACCATGCCCGGAAGCAGATGTCGCCTAGCACGACCTTATCGATGTTGCGATCTGACGAGGGTTTGGCACCTCTGGGGTTCTGGGGAGAAGCGGAAGAGGATGGGTGGCCGCGGTGGGGTGCCGCTTTTCGTTGGCTTTGGGGGCCAGAGGTTGCTATTGTTATGGGCTTGGTTGTGCCGACTGTGTGGTGGTGAGGCTGTATGGTTTGTGGTTGTTTCATGCCGCTGGGTCGTCGAGGTTGTGTGTAAGGGGTATGGAACTGGAGTGTCCCCTGTCTAGCAGTCGAGTGAGAGGATGGAGTAGAGTTTAGACCGTTGGTCTTGACGGCCGATGTAGAGGTTGTTGTCGTGGTGAGGGCCCCTCCGTGTCTCGCAGGCTGCCGCACTTGCTTCAGGGGCTCCAGCTTGGTTGTGTGCATGGCCGGTATATTTTCCTTGCCGCGCAGACCAGCTGGTGCTCGTTGTGTCTTTAGGGGTCTAGATGGTTCTGCGACCTCCTCTTCTTCGTTCGCGTCCGCACGACGTCGACGCTTCCGTGGCTCAGGGTCTGGCTGGATAGGGAGGGGTGCAATTGAAGTTTGACGCGTTGCCCGACGTGTCGTTGCTTCTGGAGCAGGGGCCGAGGCTGCGGGAGCCTCGTCCTGAGGACGCTTGCGCCTCAGGGGCGCCATCGAGGATAGCGGAGTTGCACAAGTGGTTCCTGTCGATCACAGTACAGTAACACGGCTGCGGATCGGAAGACTCGCAGAAGGAGGACAATGGTGTTTTTACGACACAATCATGATTGATATGACGAGTGTCTGCAGGGCCTAGACACAGGCGGTGTTATCGAGTCAATTTGAGATGGCTATGGTTCGATAGGATGAACCCAAGTTCAGTCGAGCAATAGACACGATAACGCGACGCGGAGGGGAGTCCGGCTGTGAAGTCATCCCCACTTACCGGACATAATGCAAACGTGAGCGTTGCATAAACCACGTGATCTCGAAAGCTTGGAGCTTCGGTACGTATCTCGACCTCGGAAATTTTGGAGATTGGAGCTCCAGCACACCTCCAGGAACTCCAGCTTGAAATTACCTTCACACAGCGACGATTGCAGCTATTGCCTCGCATGCTGGTGATGGCAAAATGGTAGAATGTTACCGTAAATGCTATCTTGGAGAACACCTGCCACTTCCGGCATCATAGGCGGCTGTTCTCAGGCTTGCGCAGTAAGTGACTTCCAGGCCCGTTAAGTCTTGCTCAACATGCACTGACAGTACATGGGATAGAAACCGGCTCTTGCGTTGTTTGTTCCTCGCCGCCTGCAGTCCTCTCAAGCAGTCGAATCCCCAATAGTTCGCCGAGTGAAGACGGTACAGGGCGGCCGTCAGCTTCCGCCATGGAGGACCAAGCGACGGGATTACGCGCGCATCTCCCCGAGTGCCGTCATCCTGGAGCGCCTCTACACCCGCGGGTCCCGCATGAAGAGAGAACAATGGGAAATGTTTCAGAAGATTGCGCGGAACAGGAGCACCAGGCTCCCTGTCATGACCGCCCAGATGCTCCTGCGTCAAGAAGAGGCATCGCAACGGACCAGCCTCTCCGAGCGCCTTATGGATGATGATGGATGGGAATCCAAGGAAAGCTGGGACGAGCGCCTGGCCATGCTCGCTCACACTGGAATAACCGAAGAACATCGGCAGCACTGGGTTTGGATTCTACAGGGCAGTACGGCAGACGAACGTGTACAGAGATTCCTCTCCGGTGACACCTACAAACCTGTGTTCCTCCTCTTCATAATGATCGCCAAGAACCACTCCATTCTCGATCGGCAGTTGTTCGTATCTCTGCTGGACTACGTGTCCAAGACATACTGCCAGGCTGAACCACAGGCTGCTGTGCCACAACGAGGGCACCGCAGCCTTAACCCACATCTTAACATGACCCCGGTTCATTTTATCGAGATGTTGAGTCGCTTGGTAACACAGGCGTTGCGGCTCTCCCCGGAGGCGCTGGTGGCTATTGCTGAGATGATCACCTCCTACCTCAAGACGAGACCAGTTTCACCCAATAGCCACGACAACGGATACACCGCACAGTGCCTCGTCTTCAACCGAGCGCTCCAAATACTCAGCCGTACTTCGTACCTCCGGCCGTTTGCCAACATGAAGTACAATTGGGAAGCGCAAAAGCACCTCCTCGCCTTCTCTATCAGCCTTAAGCGACCGCTCATCATCAACGAAGCCGGATACCGAGCAATTCAATCCGTCATGGTCGGCCGCGAGAAATCACAAGATGAAGAAAAAGTCGCAATCCGCTCAGCCAAGTCCTGGCCGCCATACAGAGAAGCCTGGGACGGCGTCGACGAGCAGCGACATCCGAAAGACGACCTAAGCAGGGCCGTCAAGACCGGCATCTTGGCTCGTGAGGCCGGCTATCCTGACTCCGAGCTCGACCGAGCCCTGGGTGCAGTCGGCGGCGCGATTCTCGGCGATGGGCCGACTATCCACACAAGGACTAGACCGTATAGGGTCTCAACGGGCAAACGTGCTGCGGAAAACGTCTATAAAACTTGGGCTGCGCGCGTCAGGGCTACTCGGAATGCACAGGAGGCGTGGGCTATTTTCCGGCGGCCGCCCAAAGAGGGGCTACAGCCGACTGCTGTGGTGTATGCGGAGATGTTTGCCAAGCTGCTTGCTCGCGAGGTTGCAGATCCAGCCTCGGCTGTGCCTGGCAACGCGATGGAGGTCATGCCGGTCTACCAGCCAGGCAACCTCAGCGAGTTTGAGAAATGGAGGTTGCAGCCCCCGACCGTCGGTGACCTGTATGATGACATGCTGCGCTCCGGGGTTAAGCCAGTGGGCAAGGTCCTGCGGCTGCTTGTTGCAAATGCGAGTTCGGAAGGGGAAGTCCTGCGATACTTGCAAGACAGTCCATATCAAGACTTCGCTGCGGCAGTGCGGAACCGAGACGCATCTTGTCCTCCTGCCCCGGCGCAATTCTTGGAGGTGGAAAGTGTCTACAAATCTGTGCCGCTGACGGTATTCGGGGCTTATATATCGTTTTTGTGCAAGATGCAGAGGAAGGTGTATTCGGCTGCCAATTCCCCGGATCATGTTTCCTCGCGGGTGGACAACAGCTACCTCCAGCGCGCGCTGGCGGTTGTCTCGGTCCGCCTGAGGCCGGAGACGCCAGAGGGCAGGACGTACAAGCCGCCGTGGTACGATGTCTTGCGGACGCTTATTCTGGAGAGGACGCACGGCGCGTTGGTGACTGTTGCGCGCAGGCAGCTGGGGTTCTTTCTGGACGTGTTCAAGTGGGTTCGGACGCATACTGGTATGGATGCTGTGTTGCTGGAGATTATTTGTCTGTCTGTCGGACGGGTGATGGCGGCAAATTTCACCAAGGCGGCGCATGGGTCTGGCGTACAACATGAAGGGGCGTATGCGGCTGATAAGGAGAGATGGTGGGTTAAGCACGATGCCGTGGGAGGGGAGGAGGAGAGAAAGACTCTGGCGAGGGCGTGGGTTGATGCCGCGGCCGCCTTTGAAGAGATGAAGAAGCCGGGCAGCGGTATTGGTGGGTTTCACGTCTTTACGTATGTGAGGGTGTTGGGGATGTATGGCGCTGTGCACGACATGGTAAGAGTGATGGGGTGGGTCCTGGCCAGGTTGGAAGAAGGGGATGCGTTCGGTGGAGGGAATGAGGACGGGACTTCGAGCCATGCGTATCTTCTACGCGCCTTCGGGTTTGTGGAAGCATATGGCAAGGAGTTCGGAAGGATGGATGAGGTGGCTTCTATTGAGGCCAGGAGGATGCTACTGGTCGAGGAGGGCTACCCGTTTTCGCTAGGCGAGATGTCGAAACGGGAGAAGGAGGATGTGCAGTATGTCAAGGCCATTGCGGAGGGTTGGGCGAGGCATTCCCAGGATGATGTGGATGAGTAGTTACATGGTCTTTGTAGCCCAAACGAAATGATGTTAGCATCCACCCTGGTGGGATCTCCGGTGTGTCTGTACTCCCTCTTAGATCCCCTTATGGTATCGAAACATGCGGATAGACGACTAAACAGGAGACTCAGCAATATGAAAGACGCAGGATCGCTGCCGCACAGGCACAGAAACAGAAAATCATATCATTTCGTTCAGTCGCTGCGACTCCGGACACTTGAATCTCCGCTTCCAGCCCTCTATCTGCTCAGAATACTTGGAAATATCCTGGACAGAAAAGAGGAGAACACGCTTAGAGTAGCGATACGGCCCATAATTCAAGACTGTGTAAGGCCGGGAGTCTCGTCACGGATTTGGGTTGGCAATGTTTGGCGGGACTGCTCTGTCAATCACGAATTTGGCGATTCATGCATTTTGCCGAGTCGAATGACAGGGCATGGAGAAGGCTTTGGTGTCATTACCAAAATTGTACGAGTTGGGCATCGGGCTAGGTAGTGATCCTGACGTGCTGGAACCTCCGTTGGCAACTGGAGCAGCGATATACACTACCTTAGCCCAAGTGCTATCGCACGTACGTGTGTTGGCGAGTCGTCTGGGTGCGTTGACCTTGGGCAAAGGGGCCTTTCGGTTCGTCAAGACCATTGGCATAAAAGGCAATTGTGAAATATATTATATCAAGAATTTGCTATATCGCATTGTCGCCCAGGCGGGAATGTTGGACAGTCCTAGGTCCCCAGTTGTGGCTTCTATGCACCTCGTCACCATCGAGCTCTACCGGACTAGTTGGTGCCTGCCTTGGTGCCTGATGGACAAGCTCGCCGTGAAGTTCGACAGGTTCTGTTGGGATCGGTTGTGGCATATGCCCAGCAAGCTCTGCGGCAACTTCCTCAGCAGTCAACTCGCGTGGGACAGAGAGATGGTGTCTTCGCATATGTTCGATCAGCCCGGGCTGGAACGTTTTCTCGTCCGCTGAAGATGCATTTGGCGGAGATACGATCGCGTCCTGTGCCATCCTCCGCTTTCGTCTTTTTATCCTTAAGAAAACAGCAACAGCTATAGCCGCAACGGCCAACAAGCCAACGGTAACACCGACGATTAACCCAACTGGAGGACCCGATGATTCAGGCGCGGGTGTATTCGACGTCGGTGCGAGGGTCGGCGTTGGCTGCTCCCCGTTCTTGGCAATCGGTGCCCAAATCCCTTGCCATGTATCTTCCCACTTCTGTTGTGATGGTTGTAAGACAGTGTCAAGTGCTTCAATGCGTGTGACTTGAGGCTGGGAGCCAATGTTTGGCCCAGGAGCCTGGGCCAGAAACCACACGCCGTGGTTGTCGGTCATCCAGTTTACGCCCATGAAAGCGGCTTGCAGAAAACTTCGACCGAGGCGGTACTCTGGCAGGGAGGGTAAGCTGCATGGGAAGTAAGGCGTTGGAACATGTGCGAGTGGTTCAGTGAGAGTCAGATTCAGGAGTTTGAAGGGGACTTTGATTGTCATATTTTGCACCGCGGCGTTGTTGAGGCGGAATGTGAAGCCGAGATACGCTGGCGAGGCAATAATACGTTGGTATAGGGGATCCTGTGTGTTCCACAGGTACAGACCCAGGTCGGGATTGTATGTTACTGGCAGCCAGGCGGCGATAGCTTGGCATGTGCTTTCTGGAAGGTACAGATACGGTTCTTTGGAGTCGACTTCAACAGAAAGACTGGGAATGAGGGATGAGTTTCCCTGGGCGAGAAGACCTGTCACAGAACTGGTGTTGAAAGGGGACTCCCCAACAGCGACTCCTATGCTCACATCGAGGAGATCGATTGGAAACCCGTTCTGGGAGTAGCTCTGTGACGAGACAGGTCCGACGATGCGGTACTGGTCATAGCCACCAATCCATAATGACCCGGATATGCGCAGAGAGGCGGAACCGATGTGTAGACCGAAGGAACTCGAGGGAACAACGTTGTGGTCTGCCAGAAACCCGGTAAGGAGGGAGCCATTCACACTACTACTGCCAGTGCTAAATGACATATTGCTCGCTTGCGCCCCGAGTGCGATGTTTCCAACCGCCGCAGAGTACGTCGTGCCATTAGGAAGAGTCCGGTAACCGCGAGTAACTAGTAATGTAGTTAAGCTTGGTAACGCAAAGTTGGGGATCAGGTCCGTCCCTAGCATCGTGAGGGTGTCGAAGTAGAATGTTCCATCGCCGGTCAGCATCTGCGTACCGAAGAAGGTCTCGTTCACGATCTGACGGTAGTTGAGCTGGTATGCTGTTGACGAGTTTCTCGGTTCGTACACGCCTGCCTGTTGGGCATAGCAGATGGGTCCCGACTCTGGGTAGGAGCAGGTCTCAGGGGAGAAGAGCAGTGATTCCCAAACACCTCCAGGGTAGGCATCGATGGCTTGTCCGGGTGTACCGAACTGAACCCGAACAGCTTGCCATGGCCCGTCTGGTCCGTAAGCTCTGTTAGACCAAGTCAAAGGCCGAGGTTCAGGTGATGCGAGAATGAGAGAAGCTAAGAGTAGAGAGAACGTTAAGACGAAGGGGATTACGGAACCCATCGAGAACACGAACGCAAACAACGAACAAAAATGTGAGACATGGACGACATGGAAGAGACCGACCAAGAACAACAGAAAAGGGCAAACATCTTACCAGCAGCTGCTCATATGGTCAGCGGGAAATAGCGTAGCATCGTAGACTGTCTGTAAGAGATGAAAGATGGGAAGAGAGCCTTCCGCGGCGTGGCGAAACACTAGCTTCGCATTGCAACCAAGCTGTTGGTTCCAACAAGCCAATGAGTACAGTGACTGTTGGTTCTAAACTTCTACCTGACCGTCGATTGGACAATCTTAGCCGAATGAGTACCAGACCTGCACGAGAGCGTCTTGAATAAGAAGGTGGGCAACAGACAACGTCGTGGTGCACCGTGGCGCAAGGAATTCATATGGTTAGCCGTGTTCCTGGACCTGAGTTCTGAACTCAGAAGTCAACAAATGTTGCGGAACGGGTCGACCTGGCCGGGCGCTTCAGTGTAACATTGTGCCCGAAAAAGCCCCAATCACAACACGCCACACCGAAACCATCATCGCCAAACAGCGGTTCAGGGCGCTTATCCATCCCTAAGGGATAGAGATTCTCCGTGTTGCTGCTTAAATCTCTCGACTCTTGACTTTTTGACTTTCTTTCAAATTTGCACCAAGCCGCCCCTCTCCAACATGTTTAGGCGGCCCTTGTTTACCTGGGCTGCCGCCTTTGGCTTGGCCTTGTGTTTGACGTCGTGGTATCTGTTCTGGAGACATGAAGACGGCTTTTGGGACAGTATAGCACGGCCCGGGGCAACAAGCCCCCCACTATCGAACACAACATGCGAAACTTCAACTTCACCGACGCCGGCCTCAGTCCTGCCATCCATATTGGACGTCCCATCCGAATATCTGTTCGAGAGCAAAGACCAGAAACTCTGCGAGCAGCTATTTGGAACTCCATACCTAGAGTATATCGCGTCACACCAACAGCCTTACTGTAAACCCGAGTCATTAGGAAGCCTGCAGTGTTTCACGGCTCCACGGCACCCAGCTCCATGGCATAGCGACTGGCAAAATGATACCTTATGTGTTGCCCAAGGCGTCCACTTTGGTACTCCAAACATACTGCCTGTTGACGGCAAACAGGGTGTGCGATTTGCACTGCAATGCGATGCCAGAAACATTACACGTGAGGCGCAGACCTCGGAGGCGGCCGCAGAGGAGTTGAGAGGCTTTCCTGAACTCCAAGATATGCCAACATATTGGTTCGACACCGGGATTGGGCCGACCTTCCGGTCCTGGCACTTCGGAAACCGCGGTGATGCAGCCGGCTGCACAAAAGACAACGCTAACAGTCAATGGATTCTGATTGCGCGTCGAGAGCACAACACGAACATCTGGCACAAGATAACAGAAATCTGGCAGGCGCGCCACACGATCGATGCGCTCCGAATGTCCGTCAATCCTGAGACAGGCCGCCCGTGGCTGACAGCAGAGGAGGCGGCTGCGGTAACCGTAGTCTTTGAGGATGACCGCCAGGAGCCGTTCGACCACCTCTGGACGGTAGCAACAGGCAACACGCCTATCCGGATGAGCTCGCTCGAGCCCGACACCTGCTTCGGTAACGTCATCATCCCTCTCGCCGGCTCAAGCAGCCCATTCTGGACCGCTCTCCTTGAAGACGTCTACCACGAGACGTGCCGCACGCAAACTCTGCTGAGCGCCTGGGTCCGTCGCGTCTTTAACTTCCTGGAGGTCACACCGCGCCCTGCAACTGAAGTTCATGCCAATCCAACCATAACCATTGTCGAGCGAGCAAAGACGCGCAAGTTCATTAGCTTGGACCGCTGGGTCGAAACCCTCAGATCCCGGTACCCGAAATCCAACATTACGGTTGTCGACTTCGCCGCCATCTCACTACAAGAGCAGCTCCGCCTCGTGCAGGAAACCGACGTCTTCGTGGGTCACCACGGCGCAGCGATGACGCACACCATCTTTCTCCCGCCGGAGGCAGCAGTCGTCGAAATCCTGCCGCCCGTATTTCCAATGAGAGGCTTTCGATCTCTGGCGCGGATGCGAGGGCTGGCACACTTTGGCATGAATTGCATGTGGCCGGAGGAGTGGAACAACACGGTCAACGGCGTCCCTCTGCCGGAGGGATGGATTCCGCCTAAAGATCCCGTCGGGTGGCAGACGGCTGAGTGGACATACATGACTGACGACCAGTTCTTGGGGATTGTGGATGCCGCAGTGCGGAATCAGATGAACAAGAGGTATCAGTTTCCGCAGTGTGCGCCTGATTGCTGAAGCACCAGGGGCAGTTGCCGCTGAATCAAGGCTCTGACACGAAGCCTGCCCCCGATATTCGTGGTTGTCCTTATCCGACGAGCCCGACGAGACGATTTGGAAAGTCTCGATTTCATCAGGCATAGGACAGGCTTAGCGTTGCGCGAGATCTGTGACCAGTGTGGCATGGAGTCCGGAATACTTGACCATGGACATCAATATTCGAAAAGACTTTCATGGCAGTCAACCCAAGGCTACATTACTGGTATCTCACCTTACTCGAGATCCTTGCTGTGCCCCTAGCGGTGCTATGGGTACCGATGCTTCACAGGCGCCAAAAAGTGTTCGCCAGGGTTTCTCTGACCATGAGCTGGGGGAGCAAGTGATTACCTGTGGGGCTGAGTCACAGTAGTTACGCACATCTGGCGAAGATTTGGGTTGACTAAACCATATGTAATGCTCTCATTGTGATGCCAAGCTTTGACGCAAGGTCATCACCACATGGGTGAGCTGTGTTAGGATAATTAGGAGGACCATCGTCCAAAACACTCGTGGGACGAAGTCGAGAGCTGGGGAGGGGGAATAAGAGGATTAGACAAGCATTAGGACCGTGCCGAGCAGCTAGTAGAACATGTAGAAGCTTAACTTAGCTACCCCGGTTTGTGATTCTCATGTCGTTGATTCGTGGTTAAGTGATGACGGAACTATTAGTCTACACTTATGTAGAAACGACGGTCGTTGCGACATGAGTTCAGACACATTTTGACAAGCCAACGCTTAAGATTGTCAGTGAAAACGGCCTAGCTTCTCACCTTGTTGCTGACTGCATTCAAACGCCACACTGTCACCGTTATACCGCTTCGTGCTTATTATCTGGGCCGAGGCATTTGAGACTCTATCTTGTAGTGAACGCGAACTAGGATTACATGGCCTCATATGCAGTTCCGGCGTCGTTTTTCCCACCACCCCATATTCTTAAAATCACTCGCCATGTGGTTATTGGCTTCGTTGTGCACACAGGTATTTTCAGCAGCCATGACGAGAACACGCATCAGTTTTGCCATGCACCATCCATGGGACTATTGATGCAGACTCATTCATTGTTTGGTAGTCTCAAGTAGAATACAAATATACCTGATCGAGAAGAATGATCTGTGTAAACGTGCCATGAGGGACACGGATTTGATGATCAAGAGTGTAGAGACGCGGCTAACCGCGGGCGTGAGCGACCTGCTCAAAAGGATCTCCGGCCAGCACATTGGAAGCCCTGGAGAAGAGGCTCGCATAAAGCGTCCTAGCTTGAAATAGGAGAGTAGAAACATCACGTTTCTGCCTCGGGACGGATCACAGAGCATCTGAGTGAGTTGAAGACGCGGGGTTGATGGTTGTGCTTTTCAGTTTGGGGACAGTCAGCAGTTGAATTCGTGGAAGTCAGACAGAACTGAGCACACCAGAGATGTAGCAACGCTTGTCCGTCAAGAAAGAATCAACGCCTGGGTGAATCCATCTGTTTTTGGAATTTCAACATCTGAAAATTTGATCTCAAGTTACACTTATTAGACTAAGGTACCTTAGGCCCGACGTAAAGGTGTTGTCGATATATTTCCATTTCCAATTCCAAGTGCGAGCTTGGCAGCAATGTAGGCCTTGACTAGACTAGCCTACAGTAGGTAGACCACAGCACCCAGATTGGAATAGCTCCCCTTCTATCATTGGCCAGCTCAATATTCCTCCCCCTTAATAAGCTCGCGTTCTCGTGAACTTTTTGCACGCGACTTCAATTAACGGTTCGTTTACCTTGCCTGCACCTTGCCTGCAAACAGGTTTACTTCGCCTCTGCGCTGTACGATAGCCCATTCCTTGGCTGTGCATATCGCTGTTATTGTTTGTATATACTAGGTACTGACGATGTGTTTCGCTCCTGGTCCTATTGACCTCGCCTCAAGTTATTCTTACCAAATACTAGGCACTTTTTCAGACGTTCGACTGTATAGTAAGGACAGTTGAGGTTGTCGTGATTCAGTCCGCACCATTTGGTAGATTATTACAGTCAGTTGTTGCATCTGATCTTGCCCAACCTCCTGTCTCTTACTGACCACTCCAAGATATCTCTTAGCTATGACCGTCCTTCAGTAACTGGTCGTCGCCGACGGTCTGAGAACGAGCTGGTAACCCTCGCTCATGCCAGGCAAGGGATTTCAAGATGCCACCATGGTTCTCTGACTTTGGGGATCCTCTTGAGGACATCCCTTCCCAGCCATTTCTTTCGGAGCATCAGCTTAAGCCCGCGGAAGACGCTTGTGAAGATGAGGTAGACCTGCTGGACTTTCCAATACGCGGTCGAGAACTGTCGACAACAACACCTCAGCAGTCCACACCGGCATCATCTCGCTCAAAATCTCGCTCCAGCTCCGTTTCCCGATCGAACACAGGTCCTCTAACGTGTAACGCTTCCGCTTTCGCCGCAGCTCAGCGACCACAACAGAATCTAGAGGTTCGCATCCCTAGGTCAACCATGGTCAGACCAAGGGGTCTTTATGATGGATGGACCCCACCCGCTCCTCGAGCAAATCAGCATACGGCTCTCGCCTTGCTCCTGGAAAATTTGAACTCCCAAGCAGGTCCGACCTCCAAAGGAGACTTCATCGAATTCGAACTTGACAAGTTCTCAGTGTACGCAGAGTCGACCCGCTATCCATGCGAACTGAGACCTCTACACCATCTCTCCACCAGGGGCCCGGACGAGTTCTTCTTTAACGGCGTGCTCGGCAGCGGAGACCTCAAATTTTACGTGGAGCGCGTTGCGTTTAGCGAGCTGCCCATCGGCAACTATGGAACGTCTCACGCCTCGGTCGGTGACCAGATCTGGATTCGATCTAAAACAAATGGTAGAAAGGAAATCTACTATAAGCTAAAGAATCCTGCGACAGAATATGAGCGCTTTCACACTCCATTTATCTGGATAGCAGATCTTGCTAAACATGTGGTCGACTTCTGCGATTACATGACTAGGAGAAACCAGGTAGTCATACTCCGAGATTTCCAGCAGAGATTTTTGACCTGGCTCAAAAAAACGCACAAGAAGTCCCCCGCCTTTCGACAATGGCACCAAGCTCATGGAAGCGACGATTTTCGAAGTGCTGTTACGGCCAACGTGGCTTTCATCTGGAAGGAGGTATACGGTGTTCTTCAGCACCGGCTAGTAAGCTCTTTGCAGGTCTTCAAAGAGATAAAACACCTGACTCAATATCGACCATTCGAGTCACTTTTGGGCGACAAGCGAAATCCGGATCAGCCGTCTACCATTGTAACTCCGTACATTTTCAAGTGCTTCGGACATTCGGAGTTTGGAACACTCCTTGAAATTTTGCAGCCACAGAACAGTGACATTGCAAGGGAAAACGAGCCGGATTTCAGGACGGCCGAGGAGCTCGAGAAAGCGGAGGTGGCTATTGTGGAAGGCCTCGTGGCTTCTGACACTAGGGGTGCCGAAAAACCAACTCGGTACACCAAGACATCGCTCACCGCGACCCGCAAAAGAACGATCGCCAGCATCAAGATAGGCGATACAATTTCTACTCCCCCCGACGGCGCTGATACGGGTACCAAATGGAAGAACGAGGTGGCCAAAGGCGCAACTGACGAGCATAGATGGTTTGGACGGGTTCAGCGAGTCCATGTGTCTCCAAGGACCGGAAGGCGGGCATTTGACGTGATATGGCTTTATCGCCCGGTGGATACCCCATGTTGCAAAATGGTGTATCCTTGGAGCAAGGAGCTCTTCCTGTCCGACCATTGCACGTGCGAGGAAGGCCGGGTTGCAAGAGTGGCCGAACATGAGGTCATAGCTGTCCATAATGTCGACTGGTTTGGCTGTCCGGAGACCAGTACTGCCGAGTTCTTTGTGCGCCAAACATACCAGGTCGAACAAAGGCGATGGGTTACGCTTGAGCAGAAGCATATGATCTGTGACCACAACAAGTCGCAGCGGATTGATTACAGGCCAGGAGATACTGTTCTCGCTGCCATTTCAGCTGAAAAGGGCCGGGCCGATGCATACGAGGTTGTCAAGGTGTTTGAGCAGGGCAGTCATAGGTTTGTTCGCCTGCGGCGCCTAGTACGGAGGAATGAGCTTGAAGCATATCCGCCTGATACTACATTTCGGCCCAACGAACTTGTTTACACTGACCAAACAGTCGTCACGAAGTTTCAGCGAATCCTAGGCAGATGTGTGGTCCGGTTCTTTGAGGAGAACGAGCCATTACTTTGCCCTTATGACCGGAACGGTACTGCAAATGTCTTTTTCATTACTCAGAAGCTGGAAAACGGGACTTGTGTCCCCATATCTGATCATAATCGACCTGGCACCATGCGACAAGGTTTCGATCCGAAACGACGCGTGGAGAAACTCAAAGGACTCGACCTGTTCTGCGGCAGCGGCAACTTTGGTCGGGGACTGGAAGAAGGCGGCGTCATCGACATGTGCTGGACCAACGACATCTGGACAGAGGCCATTCACACCTATATGGTCAATTCTTCGCACCATACCAAGCCTTTTCTAGGCTCTGTGGATGACCTGCTCCGTCGTGCTATCAAGGGAGACCAGTCCGCCGGTGTGCCACGCCGTGGCGATGTGGATTTCATCTCCGGAGGAAGCCCCTGCCAAGGATTCTCGCAGATCACTGCCAACAAAACACATGACCGTCAAAAGAAAAACCGCTCACTTGTCGCATCCTTCGCGTCCTTTGTAGACTTTTACCGGCCCAAGTATGGCATACTGGAGAATGTTCCCACTATCGTCCAGAGCGGCCGGCATCGTGAGGAGGATGCCTTTTCCCAACTCATATGTGCTATCGTGGGCATGGGATACCAGACTCAGCTCACCCTAGGCGACGCATGGACCTTCGGAGCTCCGCAGTCTCGAAGCCGAGTGTTCCTCTACTTTGCCGCACCAGGCCACCGTCTACCTGACTCGCCACGACCGTCACACTCCCATTTCGAAGGGGTGATGAGCCGAGGCCTGGGCATCATGACGAATGGAGAAAGCTACGTCAGCCGCTTGTTCGAGCCAACACCATTCAAATTTGTAAGTGCAGTCGAGGCAACCTCTGACATTCCGGAAATCTATGACGCGAAGCCGGACTACTGCATCGGCTATCCCGACCACCGGACCAGTATGGGTGTCACGACAAAGTCACGCCTCCAGTACACCCACATCCCTATTCAGCCCTACGGTATGAATTTCATTAAGGCGTGGAATGGGGGGGATGGTACTATGACTCTAGCCGAGCGTCAATTGTTCCCACCTATAGGGTCGCGAGTAGGACCACATTCGCGTGGCTGGGGCCGAATCAAGCCTACTGGCGTCTTTCACACCATTACTACAAGCGTTACGCCAACGGACGCTAGAACAGGAAGGTTCTTACACTGGCACGAGAATAGGCCGATTACGATCCTCGAGGCGCGGCGTGCCCAAGGGTTTCCGGACAACGAGGTGCTCATCGGTAGTCCGTCTGCGCAGTATGAGCTTGTAGGGAACAGTGTGGCAAGACCTGTGGCGCTTGCACTTGGGCTGCAGTTCCGAGAGGCTTGGTTGGGTAGCCTATATGATGACCAGATTCCTGTGACGAAGGAGGAAGTCGATGCTGAGCTGGCAGAACCACATGTAGCTGATGCTGAAGATGAGAATAGTCAGGAGCAAGAGGTTGGGGCGGAGTGGGACGACGATACCGACAGCTCGTTTATTGGCGACAGCCAGGATGTCTCCCCGCTCGTGGTGGGCGGAGTTGGGATGAGAGATACACCTGCTACGAGCATGTCTGACATGGAGGCTAAGGTCCCGCCGTCCGCTGTTTCCCGAAAAAGGCCATTTTCTCAGTCATTCGCTGTTGACATGTTCGCATCTAAGCTCCGGAGAGTCCAAGCCGAGCTCGTCTCGGGGGAGGATGATGGCCGTGCTCACCTTCGGGTCGCTGTAGACGACACTCCACCAGCGGCAGCCACGGAATGGACCATGGTGAGCTCGTCTGCAGCTATCGTGGGCGAGCACGAGCAGTTCGGCCTGGGCGTGGCCCTGGACGCATCCGCGTTGAGTGGAGAGGCTACGCTTATGTCGACAATGACAGAGTCGAATTCTGGAGTGGCAGTGGTGCACTCGGCAACAGACATGGTCATCGACCTCACGGATGACTGATGGGCTTTGGGTGCCGTTTTTGGGATGGATTTACAGCATTTGCATCGGTGAATATAGTGCTGGGGGGGAAAGCCTGCATGGACTGGGAGACAATGCATTTGATGACTTAAAGGTAGATACACATTCTAATACATACAATTCCGTCTGACTGCAATTGTGAGCTCAATAGCGAATGGCAGCTGCGCTTCCTGGATCGTCATCAACCCTTTGATTTGTTCAAGCTGCGTTGTTCCGTGCTTCAGGAATTTTTGGCTTGAGACTATGCCTTAGCACTCCAAGCCAGCTTTTTCCCATTCCAGCTTGTTTTGACAACATATGTTCATGGTAAGAAAGAAACGCCATCTCGATTACTACCAAGGTTCATGATTTAGACCCGTTCAAAATGGACTCGAGGTGCAGTTCCTCTGATGTCTCTTCCCAAAGCCTTTCCTTCAGTATTTCCCCTTCCCGTGTGTAGAGGACGCCCGGATATGGCTTGATGGTCCAGTCACTGCAGTAGCTACCATGAGATTCCTTGCCTTGAACAATGGCACCATCGACGTATGTCAGCGCCCCAGTCTTGACCGTCCTGCCAATAATCTTAGCCATCAGGGGAAGGACATATTTGGTCAGCCAATCCTTGTTTCCGTTTTGGCCGAAAGCTGTTCCAACACACGCGCCGGGGTTGACGACGTTTACGATGACATCGTCTGAATTAACCAGCTCAGCTAGCTTGATCATGCCCGCGATGAGAAGTAGCTTGGACCAAGTGTATGTTTTAAAGGAGCTGAAGTTCTTTGCGCTGTCGAACTGGGCGAAAATCGGGCCCGTGGTATCCAATTTCGCCCAGAACGCTGAATCTGATCCCACGAGAGATAGCCTGGCAGAATGACCCGGGCGCTTCTTTGTCTTCGGTATAGGCACCAGGAGAGCGGCTAGGTACATCGTCGAGATGTAGTTGATCTGGAGGGTGGTCTCGTGGCCGGTGTCAGCGTTCAGCGCGAACTTCGGCGCTTGCATGCCGGCATTGAGGATCGCGATGTCGAGGCGATCTAACTTTTTGCATTCTTCGATGAAGGCTCTGATAGAATCGTAGGATGCCATGTCGACTATCATGACGTCGATCTGGGCATTGGGAAACTGCTGGCGTAGACCGGCCGCAGCCACGTCGCCTTTGGACCGGTTTCGCACGGCCAGGATAGCATGCGACAGACCGAGCTCTAGGAATGTTCGCAAGCATTCGAGTCCGAGGCCGACATTGGCTCCGGTCACCATAGCTGTCTGGCCAGCAAGGTTGAGAGACGGTGGGATCGGTTTGGGGTGTGTCAGAAATTGGCGACCAAGAAAACCGAGGAAGCTTGCCTCGTGAGCAGCTTGGGATTCAAGGTTTGATGACATGATGTTTGACGATGTGAGAGAGCCTTGGGACGAAGAAGAAAAGCAGAGAAGCAGGAAGCGAGAATGAATCACCTAGCCTGCCCGCAGATCTAGACAACTCAGGTTATATACTGTACCACGTCACACACTAGTCTATGTGATACATCAGTCGAACAAATCGTGCCGATTGGTCATCGTATCGTGATTTCGGCCGACATGAAGCGTCGCTGGGATACAACTGCCATGTTTATGTTTCGTCCGAAGATGTGGTCCTGGCTTGCGCCTCGGCGCATGGGACGCCGAAAAGTATCGGCCGTCTCGCGTATACTTCGACACCAAGGGGTAGCCCAAAACCAGGTAAGAATATGGATATGATATTGCTCGGCACATTCTTGGCTTCTCGTACATAGGGTGGTGGGCAGCCCTGGGGGTGAAGATAGTCTCAAGAAGCGGACGGAACACAAAACAACTTTCAACCAGTTGGAAGTGACAGTAATTCCCTTAACCGTAAATGCTATCCCTTTGTGACTATTTATTACTGTACTCTGTTCTTCAATCTGGTTTTCATACCAAGAACACTACATACAAGTACATATAAATACATCCTAGACCGGGTTGAAACCTCGAACCTTCACCGCTGCGAACATATTTTTGGCACACTTCAGGGTATCCATCGACCGAGCGCAGGGGGACATCACTCCTGTCTTGTTCTTTCTGGAGTAGCGTAACACCATGTGGAAGTACTAAATATTCCAGTCTGCAGCGCTGATGTCGTTCAGATGCTGGTTTCTAGATTCTCGCATCAGCACGTCAAAGAACGCCGTGTCGAAACCTTGGAAAGTCCAACTATCCATGCTAGCAGCAGCGTCAGGGAACATCTGGTCCTGCTGCGCGACGGTGTCTCCTGACCCGACTTGGCCAGCAATCATTGCGTGTTGAGTCGATGATGCTGGGATTGCCTGCGCAGTTGCCGTTCGTGGAGCCGCAACATCAGATGGGCCGTCGACATTACTAGGAACTGGTAGATGTGGGCTGTTGACATGCAGAGACCCTATGCCGCCGATAGTGACGTCTTCATGGAGGTCTCGTTCCTGCCCCAGTCTACCGGTAGGCGTCATGGTTATGGTACCTCTGCGGGCAATTTTGATAGCACCAAGGTATGGCACATTGATGATCAAGACGGTATCGTCGTCGCCATGATCTCCATCTGCTTCCTGCAGCTCACGCGTATCGTACCGTTGCGCCTGCGCAGCATTTGCTTCGACTGCCAACAGATTCTTGAGCAGGATGCCACATTTTGCAGCAAGTACATCATCGCGCAATTCAGACATGGTTTTCATGCATTCCAGAGCTCGCTCAACAATGGCCCGATCACTTGATCGCTGATGCAGGAGCAAATTTTCCATCTCGCTTTGACAGTGGCTGACAATGTGTGCCAGCATCAGGGTCATACCGGCGATCAGCGCCATAAAGTCGCCCATCCGACTGCCAGGAGTGATTGGGTTGAAGGTACGCATTGCAATCTCTCGACTCAAGATCTCGCGGCTAGCGCTGACGCAAGCGATTCTGGAGTAAATGCTCTGAGGGGAATGACTTGGCCAGAGCATATATGGCAGATGAAGCTGATTCACCACAGTGTAGTAGCACATATGGTCCGCGGTTCGCCGGATTTCGAGAAAAGCAGCCACCGAGTTGGCCTCAATACCTGCAAAATCTGGTGGACGCCAGAATGCGGACGGCAATTGTTCCATGGCCTTGACTAGTTCTCGATCTATTTCCCGGGTGATATCAAGAGCTTGCTGTGACACATGAATCTGGTTTCGTTCAAGAATCTTGGCTATTGTGCTCATCAGCACCGTAGGAAGCCCGCAGCCTTGAGAAGAATAGCTAGTTGCTCCCTGAGTAGCAGAGCTGGTAACACCGGTACTCGTCGGCAGGCCTAAGAGAAGAGACAACATGCGCTCAATGAAGACGATTGAGCTCCACATAGCCTCAGGATTAAGACCGCCTCGCTCGGCAATGATTTTGAAACGATAGCTACCTGGACGATGTAGTCCCAGCAGCTGTGCAGCCATGACAGCACGACGCATTGTTATCCAGGCGCGTCGGATGTTGCCACAATCTATGTGATAGTGACCTTCCACGATGATGTTTTCGAGACCTTCTAGCGTGCCAAGTAAGCCGTCATCAGCGTTGACCATCTTGATCGCTGACTCTGCAAGTTCTTCCATGATAACATGGTGGTGTCTGGTGAGGCCGGGGACTGGTTCAGTTGGCGAGAGGGACTGCAATGCCACGGCAAAAAGCAACATTTGTCTTGCCAACAGGATGGGATGGGCTTCTGGATACAGGAGGTTGGGTGTTGCCACTTCTTCTCTGGGCATTTCGTCTGGCCCACGAGACTTATAGCTGGACTGGCAGCACAGCATGGAGACTTCGGTGACGCTACCAAGCAGAATTTCGATATCTTTCTGCGAAGGCAGGGCGCGAAGGAGGGCGTGTGTAATATTGGGGTGCGTGTTTGTCTCTGCAATGGGAATATAAGTGGAAACTGACGCCGGCGATAGTTCAGGTATTACGGGCAGCTGTCCTGACTGCCTGGTCTGGTTTTCATGTCTGTGAATCACTACTGGCTCCTGGAATGTGCTTTGGTTAGCATACTGCTGCGAGAAAGGAGCTCGCAACTGACCGCTGAGCTGCTCTGCAAGGTGAACGTTGGCGTTGGAGAGTCTGCAAAGGAAGTAGATGGAGCACAGATCACGGTATCGGCCCGCAGTTGTGGTTCAGTATTGCTAGCATCGACGCTGGCTGGCTGATCATCAGCATCAGCTATTGAGCCCGTAAGTGTCGTACTGTTATTTGGTACGTCAAAGTCTGTTTGACTGACACATCTCGTGCCTCGACGGTGGCATGTGATGCAGATAATGTCATTCGGCGATGCAAAGGTGCATTTCACTTTTCGACGCCTGCACTCCCAGCAACTATGTGTTCCTTTGCGAACTTTCCCTCGCTTGGCTGCCCTTTCGTCCGAGACCGGCTTCATCATCAAGTAAATGTATCATAAGATGCAATTATACCGATGGCAAAGATCTTTTTGGTTCTGTACATGAGACTTGTTTGGCGAAACGGCTTCCAGATATCATATCGATCAACCTCTGGGGCATTTGGACCGAGATAGTACAGTCGAGGTCGTACAGGTGTTAAAGTAGCTATGGCGGCCGATAGCGAGCACTTTCTCAATTGAAAATCCGACCTCTATACTTATACCAATTGGCTAAGGGCGTATATACTTTTATAATATAGATCTACGGCTTTATAATATAACGTTAATTATATTAATATAGACCGATATATAAATAAACGGTATACTAATTATAAACCTTAAGACCCTATAGATCCTCGTATATATTTAATCGATCTCGTACAAAATTATCTGATTTTATTTATCCTTTTATAATAGTAACCAAGTATTATACTTTAACGATAACTTCCCCGCCGCCTAAGGTTATTAACCTTATAAACTCGCCAAATTGTTTACGTCTCGGCCTTCCTTAAGTATTCGTCGTCTTAACTAATCGTATAACCCGTGTACCTCTTTAAAAGCTTTCTAAACGTAAGATTAACCTTATTAAAATAACGAATATTATAATATAAGCTCGTATTGAAACTTCTAAAAATATACGGATTTTACCAAAACGGCCTAAAGTTACGATATTTCTAACGTTTTACTTTAGAACGGTATATATATTTAATTAGGATACGTATAAACTCGAGAAGTTTAGATCGATCGAAAAACTCCAACCGATCGGACCTTTACAATTACCGCTTACAATTTAATTTTCGTCGTACGAAGTTTTTACTAACCAAATCCTTTTCCAATTCCGCGTCTATACCTAATACCCGGACTTCCAAAATTATAAATTCTTTATAATTACGGCGGTCAATATTAATTAACGAAGATTCAATACTTTTATTCCTATTCAAAGGCTTTTAAGATCGTTTATATTTAAATAAATCCTAAACGAGTTTTATCTAACTAGTCCTAATACCCCTTGCGATACGTATAAGTTTTATCTTATCTTTAATACCGAAGAACAATTTCTTATCGAAAAACCTAAAACTAAACTACCTTATAAAAAAGCTAAAAGGAAATATCGTACCGCGTCCGATTACGAAAACGAATTATCCGATATCGAATTATCTATATAACTTTTGATTAAAAAGGAACAAATATATAAAAATAAATCCGATAACGAGAAACCGATTAAACTTAAATTTTATTTATCGATACTAGTTAAAATAAAACTAAACCTTTCGACCAATATCAAATTTCTTTTCGAAAACGACGACTTTTCTAAGTCTTTTATAAATATATTCGAAAATAATCAATATTACGATAAAGTCGAAAAGTTAGATATCCGAAATCAAACGGTTAAGAATATTAATAATCTTAAAGTCGAAATCCTTTTCGAAATAAATATTCGACGTATAATATAAAAACGAAGCCGTATAAGGTTATCTAACGATATTTAAGTTTTAATAATATTCAATTCTTTTATTTGATAATAAGTTTATTTTTATTACTTTGATAAATTATATTCGTTTGGCTTTAATCTCTCTTTTATTCTAATATAATATCGTTTTTAATATCAATATTAATCCCGAACCGATTAAAAAATATACGGATATTATTAATACTTAATATATCTCGTCCGTATTCTTCTAACTATAATTCTCGCTTTTCGTATACGTAATACGCTAGTTCGATCCGGAACTTACGATATTAATTAATATACGGCGTTATCAATTAGGCAATAGGAACTATCTGAAAAATACCGCCGAATAATCGAATAAGTAAATCGTAAATCTATATCGTTATCGTTAGTAAATATTCTTCCAAATCGATATTATTTTATTCGACGATAACCTATACTTTCTATTATTTTTCGCTTTCGACTATTATTTTAAAATCCGGGATTATTACTATAAGATATAGATAATAAAAGACAAAAGGTTTGTTATTTATTATATAGTCCTTTCCCTTTTATTTACGGATCGTATAATTATTTTATAATATTATAAAGTTGGTAAACTTTATACGAAAGATAAGTATATAGATATAAAGTAATATAATACGGTCTATTTATTTTACCTTTTCGAACAAGCTAATATAGCTAAGATAAAGAAAATATTCTTATAATCGATAATATTAGTTATATATCAAGTATTATATTACGAACTTATAGGCGACGGAAGGTACCCCGCCAATAGATAAGGAATATATATACGAAGCTTATCGTAATATATAAGTCAGGGACCTCAAGTTACGTAACTGATAGATAAGATCGGTATCGATCGTATTTATTACGATAGATCGGATAGACGTCTAATATATCTATTACTATAATCTTTACAAGTATATAGGAAAGAGTTTCTTTAGACTCCGTTATAAATAATTCTTAATTACCTAATAATCAATCTAAGTATTCAATCGAGATTATTATTAAGTAAGATACTTATCTTAACGATATTAGAATGAAAACTACTTGTTATACCTTAACTTACTTACCCTAAATAATAAAACTTACCTTCTAATCCTTAACCCGTCTTAGGATCGTTATATTTTGATTACTCCTATTCGGTAAGTTAACCTTATACCAAATAGCTAATAATTATATCGATAAAAGGAACCGTTACAACTATATCTAAAGAAGAACTTATTTAGTAGGTTATTAAGTTCGGAGTTGAATTGGAAAAGTTGAAGAACGAATATAAAGAATTGAAATCTAGATCGGCGGAACCTAAAAACGACCCTAAGACTACGGAACGAACGGCCAAGATCAAAGCCCCGCGGCCGGAACCTTACGACGGGAACCGCGAAAGGTTATAAGCCTTTATTACCCAAACTAATACGTACCTTTCGATTAATAAGGCGGTTTTCGTTTACGAGTACGAAAAGGTAATATACGTAATAAGAATATTAAGGGGAAGAGTTACGGAATAGTACGAACTAACGTTACGCGATTAGATAGATAATATTACTAACGATCGTAAACCCGAAACTAAAGTACTATTCAATAGTCTCGATAAATTCTAAGAGAAATTCCGCGAGATATTCGGAAGTCCTAATAAGATACGAACGGCCGAACGATAGTTGATAAACCTAAGGTAAAAAGGATCGGTAAGAACCTATACGGCCGAATTCAAACGCTTTTTTACGAAATTCGATTTAGGGGAAACGGCTTTTATAATTTAATTCTACGGAAGACTTCGTAATAACGTTAAGGACGAACTTAATAAGACCGATAGGCCCAAAACTCTCTATAAATACGTTATATAAGCTATCCTAATCGATAATCGATTATATAAACGATAGTTGGAAAAGAAACGAAAAGGAGTTATATAAAGACGGTCTAATAATAATAATATTACGAATATTAGCCAAAAGAGGTTTACCGCCTATAATAATTACTTTGGATTAATAAAATTGGACGTTACCCGGAAGGACAATTTTAAAAAAAACAAGAAATATTTTAATTACGGTAAGTAAGGATATTTCGCTAATAAATATCGATAATTTAAAAAAGCTTAGAAACTAGTCCCCGAAAACAAAGTTTAGGCGGTAACAAAGGATAGAGAATCTTACGCTATCGTAATAATACGTAGAGAATAACAATATAAGGTATTTCTTAAACTACCGGGAAAAGAAGTCGATTTAGTAATAATATTAAGATACGATATTACGGACGTAACGTATCTAGTTAACCTATTAGATCGAGAATAGGACGAAATCGAAGAAAAACGAATACCTTTATATAAAGATTACGAGTCGGTTTATATTAACTCGGTCTACTATAACTAGATTTCGTAGAATTCGTACGTTTTCTACCGTTATATTTAATATATATAGGAAAAACTAGATTACAAATAGATACTAGTACGAATACTAATAACTAAACCGATACTTTACCTTTATAAACTTAAAGATATCGAAAGATACGAGGAAGTATATAAGAACGGATAATACCTATTACTAACGCCGCCCGGAACTATATAATTATAACTTAACCTAACGGGATAAGAGTTCTTAATAATAACGGAACCTAGACGAAGAATCGAAAATAGGAACCAAATATAAGCTATTTACCTACCCGAGAACTCGGTAAGACAAACGGGACGATTAGGATACTCGGTATTAGAAATCGTAATATAAACTACGACGGGAAGAAAATCGACCGAAGAGTTCTAAATATAATAATACCGTATTAACGCGTAAGTTAATACGTACTTAGCGAATTACCGGGGCTATAAGTTACAAATATAAAAAAAGGTCGAAAAGTTAGTATAAGAAACGGACCAAATAAATAAACGCTTAAATAGATTACTAGGCCCCGAGCCGGAAATAGAAAAGGAGGAGAACGGAGAACCGTTAGAACCTTTTTCAAAGGCTAAGGATAAACTTAAATATTACGGTATTTCGCTCCGAAGATTAGAAAAACGGTTAAAAAACGATAAACGTCGACTATAAAGGGATTATATCGACGTAATATAGAAAGATCCTTATATACGACCGAGGGAATTGAATACTTATGAATTACGATTAATATATAAGGGAATAATACCCAAGTAATAATAGATAACGGAATATAAGGAAATTATATCTCGCCAAATCTCGTTAATATATTACGATTACCTTAGAAAAAAAAAGACGAACCCTACCGATTTAAAACTATTAATAGAAACCTTATCGATTATAGATAAGGACTAGTAAATATAAAGACTACGCCCTTTTAAATTACTATCTAAAGTTATAATCAAAAGATAACGTTCGATATTACGGAAATTTTATCGTACGGTATAATATTAGGGATACCTTAACTACGAACGAATAATCCCCGAATTAATTGGAAAATAGGCTAATTTTAATAGGATACGCTAAAAAGAGAGTTAGCCTTTATAAAGAATAAACTTTACGAAGAAAAGCCTATACGTAACTTTAGAAGAGCTTTAATAATCTACGAAACGATTATAGAAACTTAGTTTATATCGACGCGAACGATTCCAAAGGAATACTATCGATATAATAAATTGTTCAAACCCGAGCTTGAGATAAGACTACCTAAATATAACCGTTAGGATTACGAAATCAATTTTTAACTAGGTAAGGAACCCGGATTTTATAAGATTTACCCTTTTAACGATTTACAATTATAAACGTTAAGAGAATATATTGATAAGAATCTAAAGAAAAGTTATATTTGACTATTATAATTACTAGTAGGATACCCTATCCTATTTATACTTAAGAAAAACGGGAAGTTACGTTTCGTTATAGACTATCGATAGCTTAACAATATTATTATCAAAGATCGAAAACTACTACCTTTTATATCCGAATTAAGAGATCGGCTATATAAAGCCCGATAGTTTATTACCCTAGACCTTAAAAGAATATATAACCTAATACGAATTAAAGAAGGAAATAAATAGAAGACGGTATAACGATCTAAGCTAGGATAATACGAATATTATATTATACCTTTCGGGCTCGCTAACGTACCGGCTTCTTTCCAAAAGATAATTAACTACGTATTTCGAAAGTAGTTAGACGATTTCGTCGTCGCGTACCTCGATAATATCTTAATCTATTCGGAAGACCTCGAATAATATAAGAAACACGTCTACCTCGTCTTATAGGTATTATAAGACGCGAATTTATTAGTCGAACCCGAGAAATACGAATTTTACTAGCAAAAAATAAAATTTCTCGGTTACGTTATATTACTAAGCTAGTTCGAAATAAACCCAAATAAGTTAAAAGTTATTAAGGAATAGCCCGTATTAGAAACGGTTACGGGAATACGAACTTTTCTAAGGATTACTAACTTCTATCGGAAGTTTATCAAGGATTATAATAAGATCGTAATACTTTTTACCAACTTTACTAAGAAAGATTTAAGGTTCGAATAGATTTCGAAAGAGGAAGAGGCGTTCTAAAAACTCAAGAAGAAGATCTTAAACTAGCTAATATTAATTATTACGGATCCCGAGAAATTTTACGAAATAGAAACCGATACGTCGGAATTCGTATTCGGAAACTAGTTAGGATAAAAGGATAAATAAGGGAGATTGTACCTAATAACATTCTTCTCGAAAAAGCTAAATAGATTAGAACTTAACTATAATATATTAGATAAGGAACTAATAGCTATTATTAAGGCGTTTAAGGAATAGAAATATTACCTTATAGGAATAAAATATAAAGTAAAAATCTTAACGGATTACAAAAATCTTATTACGTTCATTTCTACGAAAGAACTTAATAAGCGACAAATCAGATAGTATAAATTCCTTACCGATTTCGACTTCGAAATTATATATAGGAAAGGAAGTAAAAATAATAGAACGGACGTTCTTAATCGACGAGAAGATCTAAGACTAAAAAAGGAAATACGTTCGGCGAACTTCCTTAGGACTAACTAACAAAGAAACCTTAAGCTCGATATATAAATCGGAATAATATAGAACGTAGAACCCGAAAAATAATAGGCGGAAAGGATTAAGAAATATCGGAAGGAAAAAGCAAAAGAAGATATTACCTTTATACTTCTATCATATTATAACTTACTATAGTTTAGGAATAAGGTATACGTACCTGATAAACTATAGAAAGAATTGGTAAAGGAATTCTATAAATATCCGTTATATAAATACTAAGGAATCTATAAGACTAAAGAACGCGTACGGCGGACTTACGACTTTCCGGGATTGGATAAGGTAATTAAATAAGTTATTAACGAATACGATAAGTATAATAAAGCCAAGTCAAATAGATATAAGCCGTACGGGCTATTACAACCTATATAACTACCGGGGAAACTATAGGAAATAGTTACGATAGACTTTATCGTCAAACTACTAATATCGAAGGAACCCGTAATTAGGGTTACTTACGATAACGTATAGGTAATTATAAATAAATTCTCCAAATACGCGTACTTTATACCGTATAAGGAAACAAATATAACGGAAGATATAACCTACGCCTTTTTGAAAGTAGTAATAAGCTAATATAAACTACCCAAATAGCTTGTTACCGATAGAAATAAGTTATTTATTTTAAAGTTCTAGACGATATTAATACGATAAATCGGAGTCAAATATAAGTTGTCGATATCGTTTTACCCGTAGACAAATAAGCAAATAAAACGAACGAACTAGACCTTTAAATAATATCTAAAGATATATATCAATAAAAAACAAGATGATTAGGTTAGGTAGTTACTAATAGTATAATAGGCTTATAATAATATACTTAGCGAAACGTTAAACGGATACTTACCGTTCTTTATCAATTACGGTTATAAGCCTACTATAAGGGAAATACTAGGAGACGGACCAATACCGTCGGATCCGGAGCTATTATAAGTAAGATATACCGCGGAATAAATAAAACTATTTTATAAGAGACTTCGTAGACATATAAAACTATTTAACTTACGAATAATACGATACGTAAACCAAAAAAGGTTAAAAGGACTAACCTTATAAGAAGGAGATAAAATCTACTTCGTACGACGAAATATTAAAATAAAACGACCAAACGACAAATTAGACTAGAAGAAAATCGGACCGTTCAAGATCAAGAAAAAATTATTTGATTTGAACTATAAATTCCAACTACTAACGAATATACGTATTTACCTAGTATTTTATATCTCGCTTTTCGAACTAATACCTAGGAACGCGAAGTTAATAATAAATATTAAAATCGAACTAATATAAGAATACGAAATAGAAAAGATCCTTAGGTATAAAAAGGAAGGAAACGTAAACTTTTATTACGTTAAATAGAAGAATTACGACGATTCGGAAAATACGTAGGAACCGGAAGCTTATCTTACGAACTATTAGCAATTATTATAAAAGTTCCGTACTATAATAATATTATTACCTTAAAAGTCGAAAGGGATAATATTACGTCGCCGTAAACTACGTCTTAGCCTAAAATAAAGTCGTTATCAAAGGAAAAGGACGTAATAGAAGGCGGACGATTCCCGGTAACTCTCGTTACTTTACGATCGGTTTCCTTTTTCTCGACCCGTTCTAATTCCTCTATACTCGTTATACTTTTACGGATAATACGTATTATTTTCTCGAATTATATTTTCTTTTGTTTTCGTAAACGTTATACGCGAACGTTTGTCTTTCGTTAGGTAATTTCGACGGCTTCCATTTCTTTTTCGAGGCGACGGAACTAATCGCCGATCCTTACGAGATCCTCGTTGGAAGGACTAAATACGTCGTATTTTAAACGATTATTACGAATATATTCGGAATACCTCGAAGAATTACTAAGCGAGGCGCGATAGGTAAGACTTAGTCGTTCGTAGGAAGAATATTCGGGTATCTCGATAAAAGATTTAAAGATAGTACGTAACAAGGCGTTTTTACGGTTAGTCGATAACTTGGAAGATTTCTTTTGCTTTTATATATTACGGTTAGATATAATAACGATAAAAAAGGGGAAACCTTCGGACGTAACTTATATAGGCTATTAGTACTATTTATAAGAAGTACTAGGCCTTAGGGACAATAGCCAAAGGAAGAGGGGGATAATATTACGAACCTATAGGCGACGGAAGGTACCCCGCTAATAGATAAGGAATATATATACGAGGCTTATCGTAATATATAGGTTAGGGACCTTAAGTTACGTAACTGATAAATAAGATCGGTATCGATCGTATCTATTACGATAGATCGGATAGACGTTTAATACGTCTATTACCATAGTCTTTACAAGTATATAGGAAAGAATCTTTCTAAACTCCGCTATAGATAGTTCTTAATTATCTAATAATCAATCTAAATATTCAATCGAGGTTATTATTAAGTAAGATACTTATCTTAACGATATTAGAATAAAGATTACTTATTATACCTTAACTTACTTACCCTAAGTAATAGAATTTACCTTCTAATCCTTAGCCCGTCTTAGGATCGTTATATATTATCAAATAGTAACCTTACTTTCCAAAACTATACCCGATCTTAATATAAAGATCTCTATTACCGTTCGATCTTAATATTATTAATATTTCGCCCGTAAATAAAGTAATTACGAAATACTAAACGTTTACGCCGTATTAAATTTGATATATTTTATATACGAAGGTTAAACCTCGTACGATAACGTTTTTTTAAGTTCGGACGGGGTTAAGTTCGACGGTTAGGAAGCGGTATTGATTTCTAACGTAAGAATAAAGGAGAACGTATTAAACGTCGCTATCGATTATCGATAATATTAATAGAAACCGAACGACGTTATTATAGAAATAATTAATTATCGATTACCGGTAATTAGTTTAAATTAATATCAAACGGTATTATATTAACTTATTATACGTTTTATAGTTCTTCTCGAAGAAAATCGTTTTTAATAAAATCTTCGTTATCGAATAGTAAAACTTATAACCGGTTAAGCTTATCGAAATCTTATTCGTACCTAATAAATTATAATTAATTAAAATAAATATTATTATACGAAAAAGTAACTTATAATATAACGTCGCGTTCGATTTGATATCCTTATTTATTAACAAATCGTATTAAACGAAGTTAACGCCGACTTTTTATAATTACGGCCGTCGAAAGATAATAGTATATAATAACGAAAAAGAAGGTTTCGGTACCTAGATCTAATCGGAAGTAAAAGGGTATATAACCTCGAATTTTCGTAACTATAATATATTATATAAAGACGTTCCGTACTATTCGAACTAAAATACCAACGTAAAACTAGATAATAAACCGCGAATAAACGTCGATCGTAATATATTGTAACGATCCCAAGACGGGCTAAGGATCAGAAGGTGAGTTCTGTTACTTAGGGTAAGTAAGTTAAGGTGTAACAAGCAGTCTTCACTCTGGT